>OZ005659.1:209597022-210167022 GCA_963930645.1 Salticus scenicus | reverse complement strand
TATCGTGGACGTTAATGGCGACTGATGCACGTCAAATCTGTCGTGGTCGCAGAACCCTCCAAGTTCCAATCAACATTATACCGCTGGGGTGTTGGATTTATTTGGTTGTGATCTGGAACGAAATGCGAGACCTTGTTATTTTCTGAAAACTAAAGAACTTCTAAATTCAGCATATTTATAATAAATTATGAAATGGACAGTTATAAATTTGAAAATGTGCTATATTTCCTAAATGACACAAGCATGTTTTCCTTTTTTAAACAGAAACACTTATTATAATATGAGTATAGTTATTTACTCATTCGTGAATATTGTATTTGTAATACCTTAGTCTAAAAATGCAGTTTTTTTTGTTGTAAGATTAATTAATTATATTTTAATATATTATCCGTTTTAAATTTCCTTTATAATAGGATATGAAAAAAAATGAGGTGGGTCCAATTTTTAAAATCATTTATAAATAATAATAATGCTTTTAGAGAAAATAAAGCCACTAAAGTGAATGAACATTGCACAGCTTTGGAAATATACAAAATATAATACAGATAAGATATATATAATTTAATACAACATAATGTAAGTATTAAGTTATGCTTTTTAAATTACTATACATTTATTGAGAATTTTATATGATTACGATTGCTTATGCTTTTTAAAATGCAATGTCTGCCAGTTTAGCACTTGACAAATATCAGTAAAACTAATAAATAAGTAAATACATGAAATAAATAAATAAATAAATAATTCCATTATATATATATATATATATATGGGTCATTCTCACATAATGATAAATTTTGTGTCCTTGGCTAAAAAAATGTTACTTGAGCAAGTCAGCTATGAAAGTTAAATTTTTTTTTCAACAATTCTTTTCAACCACTACACTGTGCAGTAATTTGAACATCAAAAAAATTAAAATTTCAATATTTAAAAAATTTTTAAAGTTGTAAATGCTCGTCCCATTACCAAGGCTCGTCCCAAACTCCAAACTTTATTATTTGAACCTTTATTTTAAAAAATTTAAAAATTTAAAAATAAAGTTAACAATTCTCTAGGTATATTTAATGTTTCAATTTTTAATATATTTAGAACTTTTGACATAAAATAAAAAAAATCTATTAATTATTCTTATTTAAAACCTGTCCCTATGTGTAACTGTCATTACCAGGGTGCGTAAGTTTTTTTTCAGTACCTCACTACTAGATGGTGCTGTCATAATTATCAACCTGCCAAAAGTAAAGTATTTCATGCACTTACAAGCAGACATGTTTTTTTAGCTTAAGTAAATACAAATTATTTCTTTTTGCTGTTTTTGTTCTAAAATTATAGTCAGTGTATTTATTGCGTGTCATTACAAAGTCCATTATTACAGAAATACACAATTAATAAATTTGAATTTGCTGAATGATTTATAAAGATCCTTGGGACCGCATACAGAATAAATATTGCATTAGCTTTTAATTGTTATAATTTAGCCATAAATAGGCTTGACATTAAAAATGTGATTACCAAGGTGGTCATTACCAAGGTGTTCTGAAAACATGGTAATGATGTCTAGGAACACGTTAATGACTGTTTTAGACTTTTTATTTTTTATTTTTTTCATTTCATAACTGTTCATTAGCAGAAATTGCCAAAATTCCATTTTATGGACTAATTTAGTCTATCATAAAGCTTTTTGTCTCATATGACAGAAAGTTATAGGATTCATAAAGTGAAAATTATTCCAAAAATCTCACCATTGATATATCATCTAGACATTTTAATTTATCTGTTGCAAATTAGAATGATAAATACAGCTATCCATAAATAAATGTGTAATTATTTGGCCATTGGTCATTTCTGTGGTTCTGTCTGTCATTACCAAGTTCACAAATGTCATTACCATGTTGCAATGGAAAATTAAAAAATTTATTTAAGCTGTAATTAAGGCAAACGATCTCTGCTGATATTTTTTTCCTCTATAGGAGACGTGGATAATTGCATTAATGTAAAAAAAATCAGGAATTAAAACAATTTTTTTTAATTTTTTTTTTTTTCTGAAACCAATATTTACCATTATCTGAGAATGACCCATATATTAAGATTCAAACAGTTTTAAATTCATAATTATAAAAAAAAATAAAGTAAAATAGTAAAAGTAAAATAGTAAGAAAAAGTAAAATAGAATTCACTCTGATTATTAAAATAATAATTTTAAAAGCTCCTGGTGCATAGATCATTTGCATCGATTGCAATTAATTTCAAAACTCATTTTTTATTCTTTATTATATATATATATTTAATTCATTTGCATTATTTTGGGATATTTCATAAATGTCAAGTGTTCCCTGAGGATTACTAAAAAATAATTTTTTTTTTTACACCATTCTTCAATTATTTTTTATATCGTTTGCAAAGTAATTTTTTTCTGCATTTGAGTTATATATTCAGAAAATTTACATCAAGATCTTGTTAGTTATAAAAACAATTTTAATTGAGTGGGAAAAAAAGGTAACACTTCATATTAAAAAAATATTTTAGAATCTTTTATTCATTTTTTTTTTTTTTTTTTTTTTTTTGTATAAAATCTAAATAAAACAATATTTTTAAAGTATAACATTAAAACAACTAAAAAAAAAAAAAAAAAAAAAAAAAAAAAATCAAACTTTCAATTGCAGAAGAAAGAGTACACTTATAATTGCAATATACAGATTTATCAAAACTATTTTTCACCTTTTCTGTTTCTTATTTATTTATTTTATTATTATTATTATTCATTTCTTTTAAATTTTATAATTTATTTTCTTTTTACTTTTCAGATGCTTTAGATATTTTTTAATGCACTTTTTTATTCTAAATTCGTTCCTTTATTAAATTCTGGGTCATTCATAAATTATCTCCGTAATATTAAACACATATTGTATGAAGAATGAAAATTTCTGGCGCAGCTGATATTTTGAGAAGGAAAATACTGTTTCTGCACATGAGGATGTGTCTTTTTGTGTATAAAATGTCATAATTATAATATATATATATATATTTAATTACAGGTTCATTGTACGTTATCTACATCACAATAATATGCATTGAATTGTCTAATTGTGCTCGTTATACGTTATATCATTTAAAAATTAATATTTTCTTCAGCAATTAAAAAACATCACAACGCAAAAAAATTAAAATTAAATGATAATAATATATTATTTTAGTAATACTTTATTAATACTTTAATAATGTATTTCATCAACTGTGAAATATATCTGGAATTAGAAAAATATTTATATTTAATTTTATATATTTACATAGAAAATTATGTAATCTAGATTCAGAAATTTAATGCAATGCTTGTTTATTTTATTTCCTTCGCATTTGAGAAATACACTGCATCATGTGTATTTCAAAACTGCAGCTTTTGGTAAAACAAAAATAATGTTGCATATCCGCTTAAAATAATTTGAATTTGCTTTAAATCTATTTCATTTTCCAGACAAACATAATAAATTTTATGTTAAATGTAAAACTAAAGAAAAACTCATTTTTAAAATAAGGAAATTGTAGCGTGCATTTCCTGAATGTTGCATGCAAGGTCAACATTTAATATGTTCTTACAAGCTATGAAGCTAGAAATTTCTTTTTCGTAAAACATTTTCTCCTACTCTAGAATGTAATTTAATCTCGAAATGAAGAATTGTAGTTGTTTGCGTGGGTTAAATTTTCTGTAAGTGTCATATTTCTAGAATAATGTATGTATGTATATACATATATGTGTGTATGTGTGTGTGTGTTCTTGTATGCATGTAAAATAATCTCAGAAAAATTTTGTTATTTTTTGAATGAAGAATTGTTATAATATTTTTGAAATGTAATTATGTGATTTTTATTATTTTCCTGAATTTTATTGTTTAGCTCTAATAAAAAAAAAAGAAGTATGCGTTGTTTTTAAATAGAAAGATCCGTATAATAAAGTTTAGTTTCTTGAAATTAAATTCTAATTCAGTATCTACACATGAAGATACACACTGTAAAAAAAAAAAAAAAAAAGAAGAAGAAGAAGAAAACACCAGATGCATCAGCAGTCACAGATTTTATCTTGTTAAAGAAAATGTTGCTTTTTACACATTAAGGGGCAATTTATACTAAACTGTTGCAATTAAAAAAAAAAAAAATAGAAAGTTTTTGTGGGAAAGTTTCTAATTTTTAACATTTTTTTTTTGTGCAACACACGATTTGCCATGCAATATTTTTTCTTGTAGTGAATAACAGAAAACCCGCTATAAAATCAACGTATATTCCTCGCATTAATTTAAGAATAAAAAGTCGGTGATGGGATGATTAAATTTTTTATAATTTATAACAAAAGAAAATATAGCAGATAAAAATTTAAATTAAAAAACAAAAAGTATTTATATGACAAAAATAAGAAAAAAAAATTGAAGGCAAATTTAGCATTTTGTTGTACAATTTACTGTTACCTAATCGTACAAATATTATGCATTATCTTAGATATTAATTGCTTCACATTTTGGAAATATATTAAATATTACAGAGTTCAAAAATGCAAGTTTCAGTATAATAACATTTTTGGCTTAAATCGAATCGATGGTTTGAATTTGTTTCAAACCTACTTCCAATTTTCAAGGAAACCTCAAAATTCTTATGTTAAGTTTAACATTGTATTAAGATTCCGTTTAAAAACAGAAAATTATAGCGTTCATTTTTTTAATGGTGCATACAGTGTCAACATTTAATGTGTTTTCCTTACAAGATACGAAGTTTAATATATATTTTCTGTAATTAACATTTTTGTGCTCGAGAGAATAAATTAATCTGGAAACGAAAAACTGAAGTAGTATGAGGGGGTTATATCATCTATAAGTTTTATATGTCCTAAAAAATATATATATTTGAAGAAATATTATTTATTATTTTAAACAATATTACTTCTATAAACGAATTATCATGTTAATTGTTTTTTAAGAATTAAAAAAAGGGATATTTTTAAACAGAAGATTGCATCTAATAACATTCCTAATTTAGTAAGTACGTATTAACTACGTAGTTACAGACATACATATTCACACAGTGGAGTATTACCAAGTAAATAATTTGAATAGTGGCTTAATTAAAGCCTCTGTAAAAAAAAAAAAAAAAAAAAAAAACAGGCAAATTATTATTATTATTATTTAAATATGAATCAAAAACATTCTTACACATCCTCGAAAAATAATTTGAATTTGTTTTTGATATAAATCAAATTCTAGACAAAAATCACGAATTGTATGTTTACATGGAAGACAAGAGAAAAATTCATTTTTATACAAGAAACAATATAGCGTGCTTCTATCCAATGTTGTATTCATGTCAACAATTACTCTCTACGGACATACAAGCTATGAATATGTATATATATATATATAAATTCCTTTAAGAACATTATTTTATTCTGATCAAAAATGTATTTTAATCTCGTGGCAAAAATAATAAAATTATTTGTTGGTCACATTTTGTGTGGGTGTCATATTTTTTGAATATTATACTTAATAGTTGAATAAACTTTTAATATGTTTTTTTAAACATTCAAATGCAATATTATGTTTTAACGTTAATATATGTTTATTCCTTATTTTCTGTCGCCTTATTTTACAAAGAAGGGTGTGGTTTTTGCAATGCAATTACATATAATTAAATTTTCTCATTTAGTATTTCCTTACTAAACTAAATATAGACAGATAACATTACATGGTGTCGTGTAGTATGGTTCTAGTAAAGGTAGCTGTAAAGCGTCTATGATAAAAACTACACTTCTCCTTCAATTAATAAAAAGGGGGAGGGTTGAGAAAAAAAAATATAATATATTTTGCCATTTGAAAGAATAACAGATAAAAGTACATATATCAAGAATATTTCATAACATAGCAATAAATAAGTAAAAATAAATAAATATATTTATATACATTTTACAAATATCTTTATCTGCATTTACAATATTTTATTATTTTTACTCTTTTTTTCCCCTTTACATTTGAGTAGTGCATTAAAAAATGTATAACTCTTTTTTTTTTTTTTTTTTTTTTTTTTTTTTATTTTTTTTTTAAACAGAAACATTCTTTTATATTCACATAACTTTTTTTGTTTGAATTTGTTTCAAATCTACTTCACTCTCCTGACAAACATCGTAAATCTTATGTTAAAAGTAAAACAAAGAAAAATTCATTTTAAAAGCAGAAAAATTGTAAACGTGCTTTTATTGAATGTTGCAGGCAGATTCAACATTTAATCTGTTGTTACAAGCTATGAAGTTGAAAATTTCTTTTCTGTAATAAATTTTCTCCTGTTCGAGATTGCAATTTAATCTCGAAACGGAAACCTACATTTGTTTGCGTGGGTTAAATTTTCTGTATCATATTTTCTGCATAATATATTTTTCAGTTTAACGAAGTTTTAATTTTTTTTTTTTTTTTTTTTTTTTCCAACAAAGAAATAAAATGTTATTTTTAAACACAAAAAGTAAATAAATAATAATATTTTTTCTTTATTTCTGTTGTTTTAATGAAAAAAAAAAAAAAAAAAAAAGACAGAAAGAAAGAAGGAAATATGCGTTCTGTTTTCAATAAAAAAGTTCAACGTAATTAATTATTCTTATTTAAAATCTATTAATAGCTAATCTAGATATACACACACACAAAAAAAAGGCTAACGTGTTGTAAATTTCAACTAAATAGCTGACTGAATACTAATTGTTATAAAAAACATGCATATCTCCTGTATTAACGTTATAATATAAAAAACAGGTAGCAAGATAATAACCTTGATATTTTTGCCTTTAAAAAAGATGGTACAGAAAAATAATAATAGCAATTCTGTTGTATATTATTCCAAACATTAGGTTAAAAATTAATTGTGGGGGGGGGGGGATAGTGTTTTATCTATTTAGTATGTATATTTTATGTACAGTCGGTAACAAAAGTGTCCGAACAGTAGCAAAAATTCCTATGTAAAAAAAGTACACTTCATACGATTCTGTTAAACAAATCCTTATTGAATTGTGTTCTTAGACTGACTAAGAACAGGATTCGACAAGGATTTGTTAAGAATAATAAATTAAGAATAATAAATAAATACATAAAAATAAAAAATAAAATAAAATAAATTGTTTTAAATTTGAAATTTACCCAGAGTTTCTTTAGGACCAAACAATCACAAAATTGCTTAAGCAAAAACAATTACGATGATTGAAATATTTCTTATTTTCTTTACGCTAAACTTAGATTATCTTGCAAACTAAAATAATTTTGTGATTGAACATCTTCTCTAATTAGAAAATGCTTTCCGCAGTCAGAGTCTGATTAAGGGGGAAGCACACATTGTTTATACTTACACCGTTATTTTTTAACAAATACTTTCCTCCTATAATAAACAGAAAATTCTCATTAAAAATTATTTTAAAAGAATTCTGGTGTCTAATAACGGTGAGTAAATTGGATTGTTTTACACCATTCATTTTTTATAAAAAATATTTCCTCGTCAAAGCGTGGAATTTCTATGACAGGAAGTAAAAAATAATTATAAAAATATTCCGGTGAGAGCGGAGATAATGTGTGCTTCCCCCTTAATTAGGCTCTGTCCGCAGTTATTTTTCAGAAAGCATAAAAATGAAATTGCTTCTATTAAAAACAATATTTGAGTACTTCATTCTAAGTATTTTGATTTTAGATGTTTCTTAAGAATAAGATGAAGAGATTTTAATTTGTTCTTATAGAGGGTACATGTAAAGTTTGACCCTTTATTAAATGTTGATATAAAAATAGATTCTTAGATATATTTATAAATAACAGACAGTATTAATAAATACGTATATAGTCTCCAAAAATAGTTTTATAATACGTGTGGTAATGAGTAATAGAAGTCGTTTTGTAATTACGCAGCCATTTTTTTTTTTTTTTTTTTTTTTTTTTTTTTTTTTTTGGGGGGGGGGAGTGGGCAAAATATGTATTATATATATATATATATATATATATATATATATATATATACGTAAGTAATGTAATTATTACATTACATAAATTAATTTTGTTCACCTGTACTGCGCAATCCTTAATCTCTTAAAATGATTTATCTTGTTAGTTTCAAAAAGAAACTTTTCTTATAATTTAAACCTTTTAAAACAAATATTTTATTCAGTGATATTTTGATATAATTAGTGAGCAACAGATTTATACATAACTCTTACTCGTTTATAAGTCTAAAAATTTTCCGTTTCATCTGATCTTTGTTTAATCAGGCAGCTGAGCGGTTCTACGCTCAAAGCTGGTAGACGTGATGTATCGGGTTAGATCCCTTGCCACACTTGTTGGCCTAGCCGTTCGGAGTTTTCCATGGTTTTCTCCGAATTTCACGTAAATACGGGTTAAGACTCCTTAGAAATGCCTCTACGAAAGGCACTCCTCTTCAGGTCTAGGAACCTAAAGTAGTCAATTGACCTTATTCCCAAAAACACAAACACAAACACAAATTTGTCTAATCAGTTGCAACTACATATTCTATGAAACTCGTTTGTATTCATACTATGCACTGAATAAACACATTAGTCACAGCGGTTCTATTTCTTTAAAGTGTGTTTTAATATTTTGCTAGCAGTATTCACAATTAGCAAATTTTTAAAAATTACTAAAGCATTAAACCTTAACTATACAAATTTGCCTTATCAGTTCCGACTACATATTCTATGAAACTCATTTGTGTTCATACTATGCACTGCTTAAACACATTAGTCGCAGCGGTTCTATTTCTTTAAGGTGTGTTTTAATATTTTGTTAGCAGTATTTACAATTAGCAAATTTTTAAAAATTGCTAAAGCATTAAACCTTAATTAAAAATTAATTATACTGCAGAACTTTGAGCACCGTTTTTTTTTCGCACCATAATTTTTCTAGAATATTTTTCTCCATTTTATGTATAACCTATGCATTATAAATGAAAATCTGTTTGCAGCGATGTTTTGATACAATTTATAAACAACAGAAATATATCGAACGCTTACCTTTCTGTCGCCGTTAATAAGTCTAAAATTTTTTCGTTTCATCTTAACTGTCTAATTAGTACCGATTATATGCTCCATGACAGCCATATTTTTACACACTATACATTCCTTAAACACATTAATCGCACTGATCCAAATTTTTAAGTGTGTTTTAGTATTTTGTAAGCGATATTTACCATTAAATAATAATAATAATAATAATAATAATAATAATAATAATAAGTAAAATAAAAATGAAAATAAATAAAACTTTTTGTATAATACTATAGCACTAAAACTTTTATGAAAACTTGTATTTGAAGATAATTGTGGAAAATTAAAATAAAGTGCATAAAATTAAGACTGTTCTAACCCCTCTTAAATATCATGAATTATAAAAGTCAGAACCTATAAACAAACAATATTAGAAAGAAAAAAAAAAGTAATTAATACATGTTATCATATGCACTATGCAGATTCCAACTAAATTCCTTACTAAGAAGTTAACTTTATATTTACAATGCATAAGTTAAAAAGATATCAATGGATATTTAATACATTAATAAACAGTCAAACTTTTTTTATTTATACGAAATTATATTAGAAGGAATATTGGGAAACTGTAACCTCAAATACATTTTAATAATATGCAAATTTAAACAAAACGTATTGTTTTAATAGATATACCTAAAAATGGCCTTTTGTTTTAATATTACCTAGTGAAAAATACCTTTTTCAATATTATTTTATTTTCCATGTGCACTTATATAATATAATATATATATATATATATATATATATATATTTAAATCCAATATATATATAGATACATACTGGATTTTATATTGCTAACAGAAATCTCTCTCCCTCACACACACAAATAAATAAATATAATTACACACATAGATACACAGATGGATAAATGGTTTTTATTTCTTTTCATGACCCAAAAGTATATAAATTTATATAATTTAACAATTTATTGCTTTTTAATTCCACTAAAATTAAAACAATTAGTATATACAATTAAAATATTAAATTATTATAGACACAACATAAAATTATACATTTCGATCCCCTTTACGCTCCTCATCAGTAATAGATTCAGAAATTAAACTTTGAAAGTAAACCTTGTCTTGTATTATTACTGATAAAGGACATAAAAGGGCTCGAAACGTATAATTTGATGTTGTGTGTATAATATTTTAATACCTTAATTTCATAAAATCGTTGTCTCGATTTTAATGTAATTAAAAAATAATAGAATTTTACGAGAAATAAGGATGTTTAAATATGTTAAGTAATACTTTGTTGTATCATTAGCCAAGTTTGGCAACCAATTTACCAAAATATCTGTATCTATAATCTCTGTGTATATATATATGCACACATGTATCTATCTATCTATCTCTCTGTCTCGCTCTCTCTCTCTATGTATATATATATATATATTCAGAGAGGGATTACGAGAGAGCAAATGCTACTTGAAGAAATGTTGTACTAATACGGTAGGCCATTAATACACCAACTTATTATTCTTCACATATAAGGTTCATTTTTTTATTTATTTTTTTTTTTTCCAGAATCAGAAGAAAACTGTCATATAAAACAATATTTGAAATATAATATCAACATAAAGAAAAGAAAGTTAAAATATAAACTACATAATTATCCAATTTATCTTATTCTTATAATATAATATAAATATATTTTATATACTGTACATTTTCAAAAATTCCTTGAATTGAAAATACCAGTTTAAGTTTTACATCTACATCTAAATCAAGTATTATCTTAAAGTTACCCCTATGCATGAATTTGCAACATTAAAATACCAGTACTTCCTGTTACTGTCAGATAAATCCTGTCTGCAAAATTCATTATTTCCAAATTTAATCCCTAATGCACTTTGTGATAATATTTGAGGAAAACCATAAGTAAATAGGTCAAATAAATGGAGGAGCGTGTCAATTTCATTTTGACTCGGCTTTCCAGTTTATTTCGAAACAGGATCATGTAAACATGAATGGAAGTATTTGTCTAGCTACGATATGACGACATGAAAGGAGGATTAGTTAAATTTGATCAACTGAATCCAGGTTATTTAAATCAGCTGTGCAAAAGTTTATGAATCTATATTACGTAAGTTACTTCTGCGGTCTAATTTGAAATATTAATATAATAAATTAAAATTAAAATGTTCTCAAAAATAAATATTTCAAATATGCATATTTCTGAGAACTATTTTTCTTATTTTATATGTTGTGGGATTTCCTATTATATATGTTGTGGAAAATTTTCTTCTATGTTTATTTGCAGAAATTTAAACAAATTCGGCCACTTTGCTTTAAATAAGCATATACCTACAGTTCAGCCATTTGTTTTAAAGGAACTGAAGAGTTCTTCTAGAAAATACATAATATATAATAGAAATTTACAACTCACATTAATGAAGAAAAAAAGAAAGAATCTTATAGCATAGTACTACTAAGAATAATTTATATTTTATTTTATTTTATTTTATTTTATTTTATTTTATTTATTTATTTATTTATTGCAATAAATAGCTAAAAATTATTCTCACTTTGCACATTGTTCAAAATTTACAGTATACTGGGATATTGTAATTTTAAGAAATAATATGGATACACCACCTGTTGGGAGATTTTAATTAAAAGCTGATGGGCACTAACTTATGACATTTATATATATATATATATATATATATATATATATATATATATTGAATCGTCGGCATTAGATTTTGTGCTAGAGATACCAGTAATTTTTTGTCAAACACAGACAGAACTTTTCTAAAAATGGTCAAATCGGGATCTATGTCTCTAAGAATGAGTAAATCTATTGAAAACTAGAATTTGAACTTTTTACGAATTCAACACTTTCTGATATTAAATATAGAAGAAAGTAAATCCAATCATCAGAGATAATTGTTTTTATACACAGAGAAGGCTTTCTTTAGTTCTGTATATTTCTTAATAAAGTCAAACGTTATCAAATGCACAAGTAAAATGCTGTAAGTATGTTTATAGAAAGGGATGCATTCGATAAATATATGTATTCGAGATCTTTAACTGTGAAGAATCGCTTTATCATAAAGTTTGAACTAAGTGAAAAAAAAAAAAAATCTACATTTAAATAGCAATATGTTCTACTATATTATATTTAAATTCTCATATAAATTCTAGCGAGGAAAAAATATATATATATATATATATATATATATTTATATAGTAATATAATATTATCAGTGCAAAAATTTGAAATTTAAAGATGATTTAATTTTAGTATTCAAACAATTATTCTGATGAAAAACCAAGATCTCCCAAATCAAACCAAAGAAGAAATAAAGTAAATTCTGAATGAATTATAGCAAATTGTAATGAGAAAAAAAGCAGTATTTGCATTCTAACGTTTTCAAGGGCCTGGTAGAATGCAAATGCGCAAAAAAATGGATGTTTGTCTGTCACAAAGAAAGCAAAAGCTAAGAATTTGTTTGTTCACAAGCCCGAAACACCCACAGTAAAACCATAAAAAACGAAGATCAAAATAAAACACCTCACTAAAAATGATAATCCAATAACCATTTAAAATCGTAGATCGAAATTAACTCACCACTAAAAATAATAATCCAAAATTACTTAAAAAATTATTATTGAAAAAGAGGCAACTCAAAGTTATGAAAAACGAATATATATATATATTTATAAACGTTTGGAATTAAAATTATTTATAATATCTGGCTAGCAAAGTGTACTTTGTATCCATAATCTGGATATATTTATATTGTGTATGATAATTAAAATTTCTATGAATATGTGAAATATAAAAATCTTCTATAGTGTTTTTGCAATCTTCTATAACCTCGGAGTAGTCACGCGCGTCGGACATTTTGCCTCTCATCATTATATAACCTGCCCCTACCCCTACCCCTTTGAAGTCAGAGACCCTTAAATAAATTATATTGGCCGACGCATTGCTGCCATTTTGTTCCCTTAGTAGAGGACAATGTTCCAATTTGGCGTTTTCTATTGTTTCACTGGCAATTTTAAGATATGTTTATCAGAAGTAGCTACAATTGATCAAGAATGATAAACAACGAGCAATCTGTTTCTGTTTTAAATGCAATTCTAAATTTTTGCAAAATGAAAAAAAAAAAAAAAAAAAAAGTGTATAGATTAAAGATGCAAAGCTTTTTTTTTATTTATTTATAGCATATACTATTCATTTACATCAACCAAACATTAAATAGATGTTTTTAAAGAAATGTAATAAAAGAAAAGCTTTCGGAATAAACAGTGAATACTGACCATTAATAAGGTTAGTAGTATAAGGAAACAAAACAACATTGTCGATTACACAAAGCGAATCTGATATTAATTTATGGTTATTAATATAAATACTAAGATTTAAAAAAAAAAACACTTTTTTTTGTATTTTCACATTTGTACATGTCAGAAATATAAGTCTAAATATAAGAATCAATGTCTGCTGCTTGTTTATCTAATAAACACACTGCGTACAATGGCAACTCTAAGGCTAGGAACATTATTTGATGGTACAATGGAGAACTCCATCTAGCTGACCTAGGCTAGATATCCTCTAGTACATGAAAATTACAATTTTTTTTTTTTTTTTTTTTTTTTTTTTTCCAGAGCAGATGATAATCTACATTTGAAATTTGTCGATAAACCGTAACGCGAGAAGTAGCGAAACCTAATTTTTCTTCATAACACTTTTCAAAAAGAATATTGGATCCTCTAATTTCTAAAAAAATCTTGGTTGATATTTAACATTTGTGATAATATACTGACTAGAATTTACCAGTTTACGTTTTAAATATCAGAGGAACATATTTAATTTTATTGTTTATTTCTTTTTTTTTTTATTGTTATATTAATAATTTAATATATTTCTGAATTTTTAATAAAGGATTTACAACATATGTGTAACAAGAAAAAGTTTTAAAAGGCATTATGTAATTGTATAGTTATTAAAAACCATGCGTATGTTTAATTCTATAGCGATATAAATATATATATTACATACCTTTAATTACAATTATAAATTTATAAAATGCAATGAAAAAAATTTAATTTTTACTATCAAAATATTGTTTTTAAGCCTATTTTAATTTTTTGTACATATGTTTAAATTTCATTTATATATATATATATATATATATATATATATATATCTATAAATTCTAGAAAAAAAAGTGTTAACACTTACATTCTTAAAAAAAAAGACGTGATTAGTCTCGAGATAATTAAATTATATGCCAAAAAGTAAGCATACATAATATTTTTTCCCATAGTTTTTATATAGATGGACCACGAAAAACCCCTCATTATCTGTCCGCGGCATTAATTTCCCCAGCTAAATGATCACGTAATGCAAACCTGGACAGAGATGAACATCATGTTTTTTTTTTTTTTTTTGAGTAGGAAAGTAGTTTGTTCATCCTATTTCTGTTCAAGTACTTTTTATTTAAGCATTTAGATTTACGTATGGTTCGATATGGTATGTAGACGGTATGGTTACGTATGGTATGATAGAGGACATTCGCTATAATATTAAGTTCTGCTAGTAGCGTATAGTCTATCCGTAAAAGGTCTGTTATTTTTACCGTCTAATGGCAGAAATTGATTAACGCTTTATCACCAATAATCTTTAATTCTAATGTTTGATGATGTATTTCGAAGATTGAGAGTTTAATATATATCCTTCGTAGTTATTTAATGACAGCTCATTAAAAAAATTAAATTTCTCGAACTCTATATATTTTTAATTCCACTCCTTGAGCATATCGTCTTTTATCATACTGATTTTTTTTTCCTGTTTCCTTTTAAGATATTTAATTAATTCTTTCAAATTAGAGTACTGAGATTCAGAATTAGAACACTGATTTAGAATTAGAACACTGATTTTACACACTTAATAGAATAAAATATTTTAATTAATTAATTAATTAATTATTAATATTTAATGTTTATGAAATAAGAGGCGAGATGTGCAATAAGTGGATTTAAAAACAAAACTTCATTTTTGAATGACAAAAAATTAATACGAGAGAACAATGATGTCATAGAATTACATGGAGAACAAGAAAGGGCAAATTTGACTGACAGATTGAACTTTAAAAAGCAATAACTATTTCAATTAATATATTTTTATTTTTATTTTTTATTTAAATTAAAATTATTTGAAAAATAAAATAAAAATAAATAAATAAAAGATACTCTTTTATAAAGCAAATCAGAAAGTCAAAATAAATTCTATTAATAAACTTGTTTATAAAAACTTTTCCTAAAACATAAGCAGTAACGTACAGAATTCTAAATAAATCCTGAACTATAGCACCGTGAACTTAACTATACATTCTATAAAAAATGCCATTTTGAAATTAAATTTACTATAACAAATCAAATCAGCAATAATTTCGCAAATTCTGCCCATTTCATCCATTTGAGACTCATTTGTTCACGAATCAGCTAGTTTCTTGTTATTAATGTCATTTTCTTTTCCTCAGAATGACGTAAAGTTTTCCGTTTTCAGCTGACCTCTTCCATAACAATCCGATGCTTCTGGGACTATTTTTATGTTTGCGATAAATCTATCGAAAATAAGAAACAACTTTCCAAGTTTTGTGGGTCACTTGGGATACTTGTATGGTTTACGGCTGCTGCCTACAAAGATAATCCAGCAGCATTAATATATATGCTAAGAGAATAAATGGTTTTTTGCTACGGAAGATAAAATTGTACGAAGGGAAACGTTACAAGCTGGTGGAAATTGATTCAGTTTAAATTTGTGAAAATTATTATATCCTACATATGAATTATTAAATTCACTTAATTTGTTTTAATGAATTAAAATAATTTAATCCATTTCATTTAAAATATTTATGTACAGATTTTATTTTATTTATTTATTTTATGTTTGTTTGTTTGTTTCCTTTTAAGAAATTTAAATATATTTTTTACGAATTAGAGAACTGAGATTCAAAATTAGAACACTGATTTCACTTAATAGAATAAAATATTTTAATTAATTAATTACTACTATTATCGTTTAATGTTGTTCCTGAGATAAAAGGCGACATGTGTAATCAGTGGAATAAAAAAAAAAAATGAAACAAAAACTTCATATTTGAGTACTAAGAATTTATAATACGAGAAAAGAATGATCCCATAAAATTACATAGAGAAGAAGAATGGGCAAATTTGACTGATGCACCGCCTTAAAGATTGAACTTTAAAAAAACAATAACTATTTTAATTATAACACATTTTTTTTTTTTTTTTTTTTTTGAAAATATTTGAAATATATATATATATATAAAAATAAATAAAAGATACTCTTTTATAATAGAAATCAGAATGTCAAAATAAATTCTATTAATAAACTAGTTTATAAAAACTTTTCCCTAAATGTCAGAAATAACGTATAGAATTTTAAAGAAACCCTGAACTATAGCACCCTAAACTTAACTATACATTCTATAAAAAAAAATGCCATTTTGAAATTAAATTTACTATAACAAATCAAATCAGCAATAATTTCGCAAATTCTGCCCATTTCATCCATTTGAGACTCATTTGTTCACGAATCAGCTAGTTTCTTGTTATTAATGTCATTTTCTTTTCCTCAGAATGACGTAAAGTTTTCCGTTTTCAGCTGACCTCTTCCATAACAATCCGATGCTTCTGGGACTATTTTTATGTTTGCGATAAATCTATCGAAAATAAGAAACAACTTTCCAAGTTTTGTGGGTCACTTGGGATACTTGTATGGTTTACGGCTGCTGCCTACAAAGATAATCCAGCAGCATTAATATATATGCTAAGAGAATAAATGGTTTTTTGCTACGGAAGATAAAATTGTACGAAGGGAAACGTTACAAGCTGGTGGAAATTGATTCAGTTTAAATTTGTGAAAATTATTATATCCTACATATGAATTATTAAATTCACTTAATTTGTTTTAATGAATTAAAATAATTTAATCAATTTCATTTAAAATATTTATGTACAGATTTTATTTTATTTATTTATTTTATGTTTGTTTGTTTGTTTCCTTTTAAGAAATTTAAATATATTTTTTACGAATTAGAGAACTGAGATTCAAAATTAGAACACTGATTTCACTTAATAGAATAAAATATTTTAATTAATTAATTACTACTATTATCGTTTAATGTTGTTCCTGAGATAAAAGGCGACATGTGTAATCAGTGGAATAAAAAAAAAAAAAAATGAAACAAAAACTTCATATTTGAGTACTAAGAATTTATAATACGAGAAAAGAATGATCCCATAAAATTACATAGAGAAGAAGAATGGGCAAATTTGACTGATGCACCGCCTTAAAGATTGAACTTTAAAAAAACAATAACTATTTTAATTATAACACTTTTTTTTTTTTTTTTTTTTTTTTTTTTTTGAAAATATTTGAAAAAATATATATATATATATAAATAAATAAAAGATACTCTATTATAATAGAAATCAGAATGTCAAAATAAATTCTATTAATAAACTAGTTTATAAAAACTTTTCCCTAAATGTCAGAAATAACGTATAGAATTTTAAAGAAACCCTGAACTATAGCACCCTAAACTTAACTATACATTCTATAAAAAAAAAAAGGCCATTTTCAAATTAAATTTACTATAACAAATCAAATCAGCAATAATTTCGCAAATTCTGCCCATTTCATCCATTTGAGACTCATTTGTTCACGAATCAGCTAGTTTCTTGTTATTAATGTCATTTTCTTTTCCTCAGAATGACGTAAAGTTTTCCGTTTTCAGCTGACCTCTTCCATAACAATCCGATGCTTCTGGGACTATTTTTATGTTTGCGATAAATCTATCGAAAATAAGAAACAACTTTCCAAGTTTTGTGGGTCACTTGGGATACTTGTATGGTTTACGGCGGCTGCCTACAAAGATAATCCAGCAGCATTAATATATATGCTAAGATAATAAATGGTTTTTGCTACGGAAGATAAAATTGTACGAAGGAAACGTTACAAGTTGGTGGAAATTGATTTAGTTTAAATTTGTGAAAATTATTATATCCTACATATGAATTATTAAATTCACTTAATTTGTTTTAATGAATTAAAATAATTTAATCCATTTCATTTAAAATATTTATGTACAGATTTTATTTTATTTATTTATTTTATGTTTGCTTGTTTGTTTCCTTTTAAGAAATTTAAATATATTTTTTACGAATTAGAGAACTGAGATTCAAAATTAGAACACTGATTTCACTTAAAAGAATAAAATATTTTAATTAATGAATTACTGCTATTAACGTTTAATGTTGTTCCTGAGATAAAAGGCGACATGTGTAATCAGTGGAATAAAAAAAAAAAATGAAACAAAAACTTCATATTTGAGTACTAAGAATTTATAATACGAGAAAAGAATGATCCCATAAAATTACATAGAGAAGAAGAATGGGCAAATTTGACTGATGCACCGCCTTAAAGATTGAACTTTAAAAAAACAATAACTATTTTAATTATAAAACTTTTTTTTTTTTTTTTGAAAATATTTGAAAAAAAAAATATATATATATAAATAAATAAAAGATACTCTTTTATAATAGAAATCAGAATGTCAAAATAAATTCTATTAATAACTAGTTTATAAAAACTTTTCCCTAAATGTCAGAAATAACGTATAGAATTCTAAAGAAACCCTGAACTATAGCACCCTAAACTTAACTATACATTCTATAAAAAAAAATGCCATTTTCAAATTAAATTTACTATAACAAATCAAATCAGCAATAATTTCGCAAATTCTGCCCATTTCATCCATTTGAGACTCATTTGTTCACGAATCAGCTAGTTTCTTGTTATTAATGTCATTTTCTTTTCCTCAGAATGACGTAAAGTTTTCCGTTTTCAGCTGACCTCTTCCATAACAATCCGATGCTTCTGGGACTATTTTTATGTTTGCGATAAATCTATCGAAAATAAGAAACAACTTTCCAAGTTTTGTGGGTCACTTGGGATACTTGTATGGTTTACGGTGGCTGCCTACAAAGATAATCCAGCAGCATTAATATATATGCTAAGATAATAAATGGTTTTTGCTACGGAAGATAAAATTGTACGAAGGAAACGTTACAAGTTGGTGGAAATTGATTTAGTTTAAATTTGTGAAAATTATTATATCCTAAATATGAATTATCAAATTCACATAATATGTTTTATTGAATTAAAATAATTTAATCGATTTCATTTAAAATATTTATGTACAGATTTTATTCTTTTTTTTTATTATTTTATTTTTATGTTACCTTTTAAGAAATTTAAATAATTTTTCTTCAAATTAGAGTACTGAGGTTCAAAATTAGAACACTGGTTTCACTTAATAGAATATAATATGTTAATTAATTAATTACTATTATTAATTATCGTTTAATTTGGTCCTGAGATAAAAGGCGACATGCGTAATGATTGGAATTAAAAAAAGAAAAAAAAAAAGAAATAAAAAACTTCATATTTGTGTGCTAAGAATTTATAATACGAGAAAAGAATGATCCCATAAAATTACATACAGAAGAAGAATGGGCAAATTTGACTGATACACCGCCTTAAAGATTGAACTTTAAAAAACAATAACTATTTTAATTAACACTTATTTTTTTTTTTTTATTGAAAATATTTGAAAAAAATAAGAAAAAAATAAATAAATAAAATATGCTCTTTTATAATAGAAATCAGAATGTCAAAATAAATTCTATTAATAAACTAGTTTATAAAAACTTTTCCATAAACTTATGTAATAACGTACAGAATTCTAAAGAAACTTTGAACTATAGCACCCTGACCTTAACTATACATTCTATTAAAAAAAAAAAAATGCCATTTTGAAATTAAATTTACTATAACAAATCAAATCAGCAATAATTTCGCAAATTCTGCCGATTTTCATCCATTTGAGACTCATTTGTTCACGAATCAGCTAGTTTCTTGTTATTAATGTCATTTTCTTTTCCTCAGAATGACGTAAAGTTTTCCGTTTTCAGCTGACCTCTTCCATAACAATCCGATGCTTCTGGGACTATTTTTATGTTTGCGATAGATCTATCGAAAATAAGAAACAACTTTCCAAGTTTTGTGGGTCACTTGGGATACTTGTATGGTTTACGGCTGCTGCCTACAAAGATAATCCAGCAGCATTAATATATATGCTAAGAGAATAAATGGTTTTTTGCTACGGAAGATAAAATTGTACGAAAGGAAACGTTACAAGTTGGTGGAAATTGATTTAGTTTAAATTTGTGAAAATTATTATATCCTAAATATGAATTATTAAGTTCACTTAATTCGTTTTATTGAATTAAAATATAAAAAAAAAGTATAAAATCACTTTTAAAAACACGTATATAAAAATTTCTTTATTAAAATCAGACACAAAGCTTTTCGCTATTATCAAAATAGCATCATCAAGTGTTCTTAAGTAACACAGTAGCCAGCAATATATAATTGAGAAGTTCAATACGGTTATAGTTAAAAAAAATAAAAAATAAAAATAAAAATAAAAAGTTCAGTCCATAAAAGGTCGCACAGGAACTACATGATAAAATATGTGTATACGTATAATATGTGTACACGTGAAACACTTTATAACTTTAAACTTTCAGTAGTTTTTAATTTTAACTGAATTAAAATAATTTAATCCATTTCATTTAAAATATTTATGCACAGACTTTATTAATTTTTTTATATCAAATCACGCTTGAATTATCTTAAAATAAGAGGCATATTAGGAAAAGATTCATTATGATGCTATTTTTAATTTCTATATTTTAATTATTACATGAATTGGTTTATTTAAATAGTTATGAAGTTTTACATCTTTTACACAGACAGTTTTAGAAAATATTTATTAATTTATAATCAGAAAATCATTTAATGACTTTCAACTTTTGCACAACCAGTAAAACTTCCTTCAAAAATTCATGTTTATTTTCCTTCTTTTATAATTAGAAATATTTTATGAATTTGTATCAATTAACATGCAATTCCATAATAATTTATATAATTTTTGATTCAGTATTTTTCCATGTTCCTAGACAATGTGAATATAACTGAAAAAATATATATATATATTAGCAAATCGAATCGAACTAGCCCCCACCGCATAACAGGCAACGTCTTTACCTAACAGCCATGAATCACATTTCATTCTGTAAGGTATCACTTCCCAATCTTGCTTTGATGCCAAATTTTCTGAAAGCAAACCAGAAAACAAAATAATATCCACCAAATAAAATGTTGAAACATTGATACATATTTTATTCCTCTACAGAAAATAGAGTGACATTTGACATAATGAGATGTAATTTTATAGTAAATTTTCGTAGTTCAAGGAAACATACATGCTCTGTATAACAGATGCATCAGTTTCCTTTTCTTAAGTTTTTTCTGTATTTGCGTATTTTCAGTGTATATTTACTATTTATCAGATTGTACAATATATTGGCTGGTTTTATCTGCAGTGGAAATGTATTAAAAACAATCCTATATATTTTATCAACACTCACAACAATAAAAGAATAATTACAAGATAAAAATAATTTTTATATGTCATGCTTTTAAATTTTCATATAAACGCTACCGAAGGCAACGAGTACCCGGAACCATTTGCTAAAAGTATTAAAAAATCCATTGTTATCGTGTTTTGAGCTATTATAAAAGTTTTAAATGGCTAGCTAGCTCGCCGGAGAGTTAGTTAAAAATCGATGGCAAGCTTTGCGGTAACGCTGCCGAAAAAAGCAGGAACCCGTAACAGTTGGCTAAAAGTATTAAAAAAAAATGTATTTTCACCGTGATCTGAACTATTCTGAAAGTTTCAAATGGCTAGCTAGGAGGGAAGTTAGTTAAATATTTTTTCTGTCGAGTCATATAAACACTGCCGAAGTCAATAGAGACCTGAAACTGTTGACTAAAAGCATTAAAACAATGTATTGTCATCGTGTTCTGAGCTATCCTGAAAGTTTCAAACGGCTAGCTTGTAGGGAAGTTAGTTAAAAATCGATTGCAAGATTTGTTCGGGACAAACAAACAAACAAGCAAGAATCGAAGTTAATAAATTCATGGTAAAAAAAAAATAAATAAATAAATAAATAAATAAATAAATAAATAAATAAAAAGTATTGCCAATTTATCACATTTAGTTAAAATTTGCCAACCGGTTTTAGTTGCAGTGAAAATGCATTTAAAACAATCCCGTATATGATAATATCACTATAAACAATAGTTTATAAATATTTTTGTATGTCAATTTATCGTATTTAGTGACTGTCTGCTGGCTGGTTTTATCTCCAGCGGAAATTTATTAAAAATAATTGTATATGTAATAATATCACTTATAACTACAGTTAAGAAACTTTTGACTACCAATTGATGTATTTTTATCTACAGTGTTCATTAGTTGTAAAATTTTGTTTAATTTTTTTAATAAATAATCTTAACTGTAAAATATGTCGAACGTCCTTTTAATTACTTTCTTTTATTTTAGGTAAGTGTGGTTGATGGAATGTAACGTTTTATGTTCAGTATTTATTGTTATGTGTGGAGAAGAATTGAAGATATCAAAGGTATGTTAAAATATATATATATATGTGTTACAGTAATTTCCTAAATTTAAGTTAATAAATAATCATTCATGACCTCCTTTATATATATATATATATATTTGAAGTTTACTAAAAATACATGGTTTAGATTTTATGCGTAAGTATCATCAATTAAGTTTATCAGGTTATTTTTCCTGTTTAAATAGCATACAAATATATACGTGAAAAGAAGGTGAAAAATTGATAGTGTCACAAATGAAATACTTATGTATTTATACTGATACCTCTTTTAACAGATTAAAGAAACACTTTGCAGATTATCTATGATTTTTATACATATTTACGAGTAAACTTCGCGTAAAAAGAAATTATTTATCTTTAAAGATAACATAATTCACGTTTAGCACATTTTTTCTTAACTTGCCTTATTTTAAAAAGTAAAGTCTATTTGACATTTAATATGAAAAATGCTAAAGAATAAGCATAACTTTTAGTAAAACACTTTATTAGATTACTCAATTATCTTTATTTGTTTTGGCATATGCATTTAGAATGATGTGAAAAAATAATAACGTAGTGCGGTATAGTTAAATTTGTTTTCAGTTTTTCTTCATAGTACAAATTAAGAATTTTTGCATTATTGTTATGTTTATACTTCTTTTATTCGTACAAATAGGTCAGTTTTCTAAAATAATTATATATTGTTACTATTTTTAAATTATATATAATTATTGTTGCATGATGCACTGCATATGGATAAGAAAAATGAATGGGGTTAAAAAAAAAAAAAAAAAAAAAACAAGGAAAATTAATTCAAGAGAAAATTCAAGCTATTTCCATATGTCATAAACACGTTCCAACTGAACTTACTCGTTAAATCCTTTAACTTTAACCCTTTGAGGATCAAGGTAATTTTCATTCTTTAAATAAAAAGAATTCACAGACAACGTTAGAGTAAAAGGAATAAATGAAGATTTTCCTTTACGTTATAAAAGTAAAATAATAAAAAAAAAAAATCCTTGACTTTTCTTTTTTTTTTCAAAATATTCGTCTTTCTAAAGGATAAACCCTTCTTATCTCCGAAATTTCTCTTAAAAGTACATTTTGATTTCTATTGTAAAGAAATTAAACATTCAAAAATTACCTTTATAGAGGAAAATTCGTGCAACAGAAAATTTTATGCATGTCTAAAATCAGCAAGTTTACAAACATATATTTTATTTTTAACTGTGTACAAAGACAGTTAAAGAGAAGCATTTTAAAGCTTTTAGTAAACAAGAAAAGTTTTAATTATTTTCACACTGTTAGGCGATTGCTTTTGAGTACTTGGCGGAGAAGCAAAATACGGTTCTGTTCATACAAGGCAATCTCGGGGCTAGCGAACATCGCGTAACAGCGCTAAATCGCCAAAAATGCTTAATTTTGATATTTTTTTGTGGTCGCTGTAATTCATTTCAGCCGATAATTTTTTCACTTTCTCGTGTTTTATAAAGAGTAGAGTCCCATATATATTTTTTCAATATTTTTTGAAGACGACATCTTTTGAATGTTTCTATGTTAGTAAAACAAAAGGAAAAAAAAAAGGATAACTAAATTTATTGACCAAGACACAAACAATGGAATGAATTATAAATCAAATGGCTCAGAATACTGAGGACATTGAGCGTATATATATGTATATATTGCACTTTTTTCTTTAAAAAAAAAACACCTATATAGAAAATGACTGCTTATTTCTTGAATTTGTATTAGTAAACATTGATACTTTTAACATACACAGTAAATGAATCTTGAAAAATCTTATAAACAAATTTTCATGACCTATTAAATTTCTTTCAACGGAGAACATTTATGAAAATTTATGGCACAAATCCAACTATCGTGAAATTATTAGCTTGATAGAAAGCGTAAAAGCTTTTCGTGTAGCATAAAAGGGGAAAAAGAGTAATTTAAGTGTTCAGAAAATTTTAAACGCAGGGACGAATTAAAACGATAAAAACGTCAAATCTTTAAACGATAAAACTATCTTTTCTTTAAGTCGTATATTATCTTTATTTTGCTATTTTTTTTTTTTCCGTCATTTAAGCGGAAACCATTATTTTATTATTTCTCTACATAAAAATTCCCTTTAATTTAATTTCATTATAGAAATTTGAATAAAAAATATTAAATATTATAAAATTGTTAAAGCTTTATTTATTATTTAAATATTTTGCCAATGATTTACATTCACTTTCCATTTTGATGATTTTTTACTCTAGTTATTATTATTATTATTATTATTATCAGTAGTAGTAGTAGTAGTATTGTCCTTTCTATAGAGGTAATATAGTTTCACATATTTTGCAATTCTTACTAAACTTTTTGCGAGAACTGCAAAGTAATAATAATAACAGTATAACGATAATATAGAAAGATAATTATTTCTAATTATTATTTATAGTTTAAGGATTTATTCACAAAATCATTTTTATGACAACAGTTATATTGCTTTTAGAAAAGAAAAAAGCGTGGTCTTCTTTTCGAGAAAACCACATAAAATTTTCCACGATAAGAAATATCCTATTATAGACATCTAAAGGTTTACAAATAAGTAAAGGGGAAAGATATGAATAAAAAAAAAGAAAAAAAAAAAAAAAAAAAAAAAAAAAAAGGATTCTTGTTCTACATTAAATTCTGTCTAACACTCTTTTTTCCTTTACATATTATATAACATTATATACTGGGTGTCCCATAAGTTTGTAGACATTTTAAAAATTCATAAAAATTGAAGGAGTTGGTAGAATTTAACGCGATTTGCGAAAAAGTAAGTAAAGAAAAATATAGTGAAAGTTTTCATCGATAGGGGGCTCTGTACGGGAGAAATAGTGTGATTTACAGAAAAAAAAATTATTTATACGCATCCAAATGTTTACAGGAATTTAAATTCTATTCTATGTGTTCAACATCACCAGAAATTACAGTTTCCAAATGAGTTGCAGCACCGCTACTTAAGTGACGGTTCATATCTCAGGGGAAACATCTTTGCCAAAAATGCTTTATTCAGCAAGTCAAAGTCACAATTAAAACTTCATGCGTGCGGAAGTAGGAGTTAAAACAGAAAGTAAGCTGTCTTAATCGTGAAACCGTGCGATTTTTAGGACTCTGATTTGCATATTTCTCTTTACGCATCCGTGCAGCGCCCTCTCTCAACCAGAAATTTAACTTTTTTTTCTTCGCCTAAAAAATTCCCCTTCATCAGAATAGCTTTTTAGCAAACCATGTTCAATTCTACCGATTAATTCAAATTTTATGAATTTTTAAAATGCCTGCAGACTTATGTGTTAGCCGGTATATATATCAGACATAAGTTTTCACCAAAGAAAAAAAAAAATCTCAGCACAATTTTTGGGATAAAGAACAAGTTTACGGAACAATTTCATAAGTTTCCTCAAAAGATTAAGCCGATAAAGTGTTTAAGAAATGTAAACTAATATCTTTTATTGACAGACTATAAAATAAAACTTTGAACCGTTTAATTTTTGTAAAACTAATTGGCATAGGTGGACTCCGCGCAGTTTAACATCATATTTTTGTTTCCACACATTTTATTTATATAAGTTAAATTTTGCCCTATTCTCCCATGTTAAGACAAATCTTAAATTTCTAATAACTAACAGATATTTTAAATTAGAATATTGCAAATCAATAGAGTTCTTGCCAGTATTTTAATTAATATTTTAAAAGTAGTCTGACATTTTTACAACGAAAATATCCCTCAAAAGTCTCATTTAAGCAAAATTTGGCTATATTTTGCCATTCGTAAATATTCAATATTTTTCAAATTCGCATGTTTATAGTTAATTATGTTCCACCTGGAATCAAAACTGATATTTAAAAGCTTTTCTTACATCTTTACAATAAAACGTATTTAGTTCCCCATATCTATAGTATGATGAGGAACTAAAATGGTATGATATATTTATAATGCAAATATCCCTCAAAATGAACGTTAATGCAAACTTGTGTGCTATTCTCAC
The DNA here is from genome assembly GCA_963930645.1 of Salticus scenicus. Taxonomy (NCBI): domain Eukaryota; kingdom Metazoa; phylum Arthropoda; class Arachnida; order Araneae; family Salticidae; genus Salticus; species Salticus scenicus. The sequence continues at coordinate 210,140,374 of OZ005659.1, read as the reverse complement.
TTGTTAAGTTTATCGTAAAATTCGAATAACTTACGAAATTTTTAAATTACAAAATTCATAATCGAGGATGTTCATGCCAGTATCCTAAGTGGGATTTTAAAATTCGTCTACGATGAAAATATCACTCAAAGCTGACGTTTATGCGAAATTTTCAAAGTAGCATGTTTATAGTTAATGATGTTCTTCCCGGTATCAAAACTGATATTAAAAAGCTGTTCTTACATCTTTACGATAAAAATATTTATTTATTTATTTATTTTTAATTAATTAATTATTAATTTTTTATTTTTTCATGCACGTTTAAGTGCAATTTTGTCCTATTCTCCCATGTTAAGAAAATCGTAAATTTCGAATAACTTCTAAAAATTTTTAATAAAAATGTTGCAAATGAATAGGGGCCAATGTCATGAAGGATATTTTAAAAATAGCCTGACCTCTCTGCGATTGTTTGTTCGTGAGATATCGTGTACACAGACTAACAAACAAATAATACACACACACAAACAAACACATACACACTAACAAACTAACAGACACCCTACAGACGTACACTATACCCATTTTAATATTTTCGGATTACTCCCACCTGAAAATGTGTAAAAATGTTAAAAAAAACCGAGGTCGAAATATTTCACAATTACTTAAGTTCCCCACACCTATAGTATGATAATGAACTGTTAGTACCAATGTGTCTGCTTACATTAGAAATCAAAACAATACGATTTAATTTTTTTTTCCTTGCTGCACTATCATGAAAATATGAGAGATGTTCTCTCATTTGACTATTAATGCAAAAATATTGGCTTTACACGCATGCCAATATATGAAACTTATTTATGGTGCAGGGTAAGAACACATAATTAATTTGTTTTCTTGTATAAGGTCATATTAAAGGTCTGTTTATCTTAATTTTGCTTGAAATTACAAATATGTTAATGAATTTAATTTTGAGTAAAATTTAGGATCGTTATTGTTGTGTTTCATATACTTAAAAAAAGACAAATAAAGTTCTTTATTTTCTTCCTCAAGCGCATAATTTATACCAATTTAATAATTATGAGTCTACTATAATAAAATTTCTTTTAACATGTAATGTTCACCCTTGAAAAATTATAGAAAAACCAATAATACAAATAAATAAGTAAAATAATTAACAGTTTTTTCTTGAAATAAAACTGTTTAATGATGGTTTTCTTTTTGATTTTTTATGAACAAATTACAAATGTGAAATATCTGAAAAAAATGTATAATACATTAGAATATGAATTTATACTTTGTTTGTATTTCAGTAGTTCTTTACGTTTAAATAGAGCCAATTTTCAACAAACATAATTTTAAAATTATATATATCCATATCTAATGAAATTCAATTTTTATAATTTTATTATATGTATGTTTGACAAAAATGAATAAACAAGTTAATTAAATAAATATGCATATAATACATTATGATTAAAAAAAAAAAAAAAAAAAAAAAAAAGGAGTTTCGTTTCACGTATGTTATAATTTAATATATATACATATACTTTGAAAGAAAGGGTAGAGAAAGATTTTTTTTTCTTAAAAAACGATGGAAAAGTTAGTACATAAAAATAATTTCAACGAAATTTGAAGTTTTACTAGTTAAATTTATTAGACTAAAGATAGTTGTTGCGAATATTAAATTAAACCAAATATATATATAAATAAATAAATAAAATTATAATTTTGTAATGGTTCTATTGTTTCTTTACAACATAACCATAAAACTGATCTAATCTCAACATCAGTAAATTTAGTCGACTCTTACGTTCACCAACTAAAAGTTTTTCCTCTTACAGAAATGCATGATCAAAACGAAGAAATTAACTGAACTGAAATTTTAAAGTTTAAAAAAGGTTTTAAGACTTTTAAACCTTTTTAAAAAAAGTCAATTTCTACAGAAAATAATTTGCCCTAGGGTAAAAATTCATGCTTTTTTTTTTCTTAGTTCTTTCATCTGTTATCACGCGAAGGCTGTAAAAAAAGACGAATGTGAAGATTTCATATCGATCTTTTAAATTCACTTAAGAGATAGAAAGTCTAATTTCGTGGACTAGATTTTAACATAAGATTCCTGTTTTAGATCAGAAGAGTAATTTATTACTTTATTTTTCTTTTTATCGCATTTATTAGTGTTAAAAAGAAGTCTACAAACTCTATATAATCTGGTACTTTTTGGATAAAAGATAAATAAATACTTGTTTATTTATTTATTTATTTATTATTACTATTATTATTATATTGTTAAATTATTTTAAATATATTTTTTTAATTTTCCGTTCATACTTATATGTAAAATTTAAACTTAATAGAAAGCTTCAAGACCATTTGTATAAGGATAATGATAGTTTTGGAAAGTTTAACAATCAACAACCACCACAACAAAAAAGAGTCTTAATCCCCCAAATAGGGGAATTTGGGGGAAGACGCAAGTTTGTTCCTAGCACTTTTATGTATCAACAGATGGTAATACTGACTAGCATGTGGGAAAAGCCTTATCCCAGTGAACACGGGAATTATGAACTTATCTTAATTTATCGCATTTAACTACTGTTATTTTGTATCTCGTGAAAATTTAACCTTATGAGTAAAGCCCTTATAATATTCGGTTGCTCATACTTAAAGTTCATAAACCGATGTTTTATATTAAATAAGATTTTATCAATAGAAGTGAATTCCTTATTACATTCCACACACAAGACAAGCAGAAGCCGCTTTAACCTTGTAGCAGTACGAAAATAAGCATTGTGGCATCTTTTTTCCATGCTTGATGGAAGATGCAACATGGTTCATAAATAAACTAAATGGCCTGTAAATTTAACGTTTTATTTTATATAATGTGCGTTATAGGTTAAAATATAAATTCAGTTAATAATTATAATTATAATATTATAATAATCACAATTTTTGTAATATTATTTTGATAAACTTTTAAGACTTCAGTTTCTATCTTTCTTGAATAAAGCTTTGAACAAGGTAGCTCTAGAAGGAAATGGAACTTCTGTGTTTTAAACTACTATGATTTAACTCTATGACAACCAAGTAATCCCAGATCATACGTTTGTTATCTCTGGTGCTTCTAGCAAGATACAGATGTTGCTTCTATTGCATGCGGCAAAAATCCTACGACAGCAGTTGTTTCCACCAGATCAGGTAGGCCTACACCAGCAACTGGATCCCCCACCGGAGCTAGAATAAATCGAGTCACAGGCAGTTGCCTTCACCTGCACAGAAAACGGTACGTCTAGAAGCAGTCAGCTCTGTTCCTCAGGTCAGAAAACCTGAACCATCCCAGCGTAAGAAACAAACAGCAGTGATCGGAACTGCATCAGAGAAGAGAAAAACTACGTGAAAAAAAGTCAAAGGAAGTCTGAAAATGGCGAGAAAAGGGAAAGGAAACAATAGAAATCTTTAAAAAAAAAAATATATATATATATATATATATATATATATATATATATATATATATATATATATATATATAATAAAAAATTAAATTAAATAAAAAAAATTAAAATAGCCGTCTAAGCTATTGTTCCTCAAGTGAAGACTGGATTGGATTGGATTTGGAAGTAAGGCCGATTGACTGATCTAGAGTACTAGGCCTGAAGGGTAGTGCCACCAATGGGGGTCTTTCTAAGGTGTCCAAGTTCGCATTTACGGAAGTTACGGTGAAAACCACGGAAAACTCCGAACGGCTAGGCGTGACCTGGGATCGAACCCGGCACCCCACATCTATCACCTCGGCCGCTGGTGGGCTCTCCTCAAATGGGGATACCAGCTCTTCCTGGGGATACCAGCGGCAACTGTTTCGATGAGGATAATGATGATGGGTTTTTTGTACGGTGTGTAAATGACTATTTTATTTAAAAAAAAAAAAAAAAAAAGTATCGAGTGTGATTGGATTCAGTGCAAAAAATGCAAAAAATGGTTGCACGAAAATTGCAATGGTGATCACTTACATCAAATCAAAGGTTTTACCTTACTAGATTACTTTAAAAAAAAATAATATATAAAGAAAAAATAAAATGTTCTATTTAGTTTGCTACATCTAGTTTTGAATTAGATAAAATATTCATATATAAATCGATTTCTTTGTATTGATTTCATCTTCACTGTAAGCAAAAACCCTATCCTGTTATATTACAGAACATTTCTGTATATTATGGAGAACAAAAATCGTTGACAGAAATTTTACATAACAGAACAATATAGAAAATATTATCACACAGCAAACTTTTTTTTTCTGTGCTTACGTTGTATGCAAATATGCGTTAAATTTAATTAGAAAATGGACAATATCCGGACAATAGATATATATAATTATTTGGGATTCGGGGCTATATCATACCCAACATATGATATCTGATTCTCTATTTCCCTGTTAATTTCCCTATAGAAATACAAAAATCATAATGTTCCATTTTTTCCTACAGCGGTCACGTGTAATGTGTTTTATGAAGCGATATGGATAAAGTCCATTGCATTCTCATATTTTTTTTTTCAAATATTAGTGTTATAACTTTTTAGAAATTTTTAGTCCCTTATCCACTGCTTAATTTTCATTGTGATATTGTAATAATTAAATCCTCCATCATTATTTTTTTTTTATTATTGAAGAAAATGTCATTTTGAATTAGCAAAACGTATTAATTGTACATTCACATTAAGATATTTGTCATATGATACCCTGAATAACAATATCGTTCAACACAGAACTTTGCAAAAAACTTACGTAGAAAATGAACGAGCAAGTATAAAATGTATTGGCTGTAATGTGATGTGCAAAGTCTATGTTTGTAAATTGAAATATATATATATATATATATATATATATATATATATATATATGTGTGTGTGTGTGTGTGTGTATATATAAGATAAGTTTTAAATATAAGATGGAATAAGACTTGAAATTTTAATATATAACTAGAACAGAGCATTGGTAAACAAACCAATGCGCAAATGCAGCTAAAGGACATATAAAACCTTAATAAATAAGCAAAATAACCAAGGATAGATGAAAATTAATCCCAAAACACATGAGGGTCTTCTTTAGGGGATCGTCCCAATGTATGGAAGGAAATAGGAGAACTTTCTGACGAAACGTTGGCTATTTAGCCAAAAAATACGTTTCTAGCCCCCAACTTCTCACAGATGGAAGCAAGACCATACATCAAACGAATTTAATATATACAAAGCATGGATTAATAAATGAAGCATACACGCAAATACATCAGAATAAAATACACGAATGTAAATATTAATAAAAATAAATACATACTGGACAAACTCGAATAGTCAAAGGAAAATTTTAATTCCCCTAGCTTAAAAATAGAGCCCGCTTTCAGCTGGTATGCCCACTTAACAGAGCTTAAATGTCGCCCGAAATGGATAAAAGAAACCTTAAGTAAGATTGTAATCAAGAAGACTGAAATGTTTATTGAGTAGAAAAACAGGATAGCGGTTGACAGTTAATATGTTTTTGAGATTTTCTAGAGCCACACTCAAGTCTAAATGGTATGTATATATATATATATATATATATATATATATATATATATATATATATATATATATATATATATATATACTTTAAAGAAAATTTTAGAGATAGAATCAAGTTATCTATTTAAAAAATTTAAAAATTGCATATAATGACTTAACCCTGCAAAGAACATTATGCCTTATGTGGAAAAAAATAAAATAAATAATTAAAAATAAACAAATAAATACTCCCCCATCTCTACAAAATACTGACATATATCGTTATTTTAGAGTAAGATACGTATAAACTATATAATTAACTTAATTGTCTGTAGATATTACTATTGTAATTATTATTCAAATGATTAAATTTTATACTTAAGACTCAGTGTATCACATATGGAACTAAATTGGAAAGAAAAATAATTCTTAGTATGGTTAAGATTTTATTTTTTGTACAGCTACTAATCATTAATATCATATATATATATATATATATATATATATATATGTATGTATAATTTTTAGGCAAAGAAGAAAATCAGACAGGTTAAAACCTATACAATATAAAGAAGATAATTACCCCTTATTTCACAAATTTTGTTTAAAGGCTAATAAAATAAAAAATAAAAAAATAAGTAAATAAATAAACTCAATTAGCATTTAAATCATACTAAAACTATTTCATCTGAATGGAACATATTTTATACAATGTCTTATTGCAATAAATAAATTTTAATGTCCCTCAATGGTACTTTTTATTGGTCATTTAAAAAGAAAATGTATTCAGATCTACGTGCACCGTAGTCATTAATGTAGATTAAAAACTTCAATTATTTATATCGAATAAAATTTTCAATCAAATTTAAATCTTTTTTCATGTAGTACGTATCTTTAAAAATAAAGATATTAAGTAGATTTCGAAACTTTAAAAAGTTTGAACTTCTTTAAAAAGTAATTTATTGTTGTTAAATTAGTTTCAGATTTTTTTTAAACTGCATTTGATATCACGTAAATTCACTGAAATAGATGAGAGCGAAGATCTCTTATCGATTTTTAAATTGACTTAGTTTAAAACAGTAATTTTCAGGATAAGATTTTTTGCTTAAAATTTCGTGTTTTAGTACATCGAAGACTTAATGCGTCTACAAAATCATTTTATTGCTCTTTTAATATTCCACGAAAAGATCTTGCAAATGTTCGTTTGCACTTTAATTTTACGAGTAAAGGAAAGACACGATTCCTGTATTAAAATTATTTTTTAGGCATTATGTATCGCGTGCTAAAAAAAAATGAAAAAGAAAAATAATTTATATACAAAATAAATGAACAGACCTGTGAATATATATATATATATATATATATATATATATATATATATATAAGTGAAAATATTATATCAGTAAAATTTCGATAATAATAAGAAAATGAAAATATGTATAGAAAATTAAGTCCATACATTTCCAGATTTTTTTTTTCAATAGAGTTACTTAAATGCAAAGTCGAAATTGAAGGAAAATGCGCTGAAATTTCTTCATTGTTCTGAAAATGCAATGATGAAATCATTTTTTAAGTAATTTGCAAATATTATTAAAAACGATTCTGCGTTATATTTTTAAAGATAACCTTATTATTGTTATTATTATTGAAACTTAATATAGTTCTTAATGCATATTTTTCTATTTTCAAGTCATTTCCGTTTATCCGATTCAGCGGGTGAAGGCAATTCTCATCTCAGCAATTATGATATGCTGAAACATTTTACTGGTTAATGTCTACATACATCAAAGGCAAAGGGAACCGGTAAAATATATTCTTTGTGCACGCTAATGAGTTATACCGACAAATATAAATACGAGATTTTTGAAACATATAATTTAAAATTGCCAGAATTTAGAAATAAAGGAATATAATTTGTTGCTTTTGTAGACTTCGATTTTTTAATTTATTATTATTATTATTATTATTATTATTTTATGTAATCAAAATTATTATTATTATTATTATTATTATTATTATTATTATTATTATTTTACTTTTAACGCAGTGGAAATATGTTTAAAATTAACTTAATGGAGGAAAAAAAAATAAATATATATAAATACAACAGCAATCTAAAACTACCAGTTATACCACCAAGTTAAATAATGAAGAAAAACAATTAATTGCAATTTCTCTATGTCTTGAATGAAGTAGCAAAACATACGTTTTTTTCTCTCAAATAGAGGTGCAAAAATGAATTATCTAATAAAATTTCTGTCTTTTCTTAAAACAAATTTATCTGTCATATTATCAAATTTCGAACCCCTTACATTTATATAAATTTTCTGATTCAATTTATTTATTTATTTAATTATTTTACATTTTTTTTCTTAATAATCAGAACAATAATTTTAAGGATAATTCCTTATATTTTCAAACGTATTTTATTAATCTAAAAGTCGTTGTTGATTTTTTTTAAACATTTTTCTTTGTTTTATAAGGATTCAACAAATTTTTATAAATTACGCTACTTTTTACTTCAGAATGTTTTGTTAAAAATGTATAAAAGCACATTCTGCTTTTAAATTGAACAACTTACAGCAAACACATCGGTAAACTGACACTCTTTTACAGATGTTTTTGTTGTAAATTATGCTGTTTAACAGCGGTAAAAAATAGCATATTTTTTTACATGACAAATCAGTGATGTTTGAAGTGAATAAAGAAATAAAGTGAGATTTTTATTGGTATTATTTTAGTAAAAATAGTTTTAGTAAATAAAAAATATCTCGATAACAAACCTATAGTACTATAATTTCCTATAATTAACGTGCATGTTCGAGCTACGCGGTTTCAACAAAAATTTTATTTAATAGAATGCAATGAACTAGTTTATCTGATCTTCAGATTATAAATTATAAATTTTAGTAGAGAATTACTGTATTTTTTCTGGGGAATTAAAAACACCATTCTATTGAATAAGCTTCCATTAAAGAGTTTATTTTTTTTTTTTTAATACCAAAAATAAATAATAATAATAATGATGATAAAAGTTAATTTAAAGTTTATACTCGACATAATATCAAGTGTGCATCGTTATATAAAGTTTGACATTTGTTTGTTTTTTTCCCTAGATACGTAAACAGTTAAAATTTAAACATAGTCCAAGTAAAAAATAATAAAAATAATAAATAAAAAATAAAAATAAAAATAAAATTTTATCCGTGATTTTAAATGAATAAAATATTAAATAGTGAGCTTGAATATATATATATATATATATATATGCAATTAGACAGAAATATACACTTTCTAATTTGTTTGCATTTATAAACCGGCAATGCAATCCATTTTATAAATGAAAAAAAAAAAAAAAAAAAAAAAAAAAAACATTCAAACATTAAATACATTAATAATAACATTTCTTATTTCAAATATGCCATAAGTTGTATTTTCATACTCTTTAAAAAATTTAGCATGAAATGATCCCCTCAGAACTTAAAAAAAAAAAAAAAAAAAAAAAAAAAAAAACTTTTTCGATATCGTTTGTTTCGATACTGATTATCATAAAATTTCTTTTCTTTTCTTTTCTTTTTTCTTTCAAAAAAGAAAATTCTGGCTAAAGAAGAATTTAGTTTAAGACGGGAGACAATTAGTTCTTTTTTTTTTTTTTTTTTTTTTAAGTTATAACATCACTTTCAAATTATTTAATTATATTTTCGATAAATTTTTGATTTCGACAAATGTCCAACTATCGAAAAATGACGCCGTAAAAATCCCAGATTGAGACTAATGTTCCTGAGACCTAAAAATAAAAAAAAACTGCCCATTTACCAAATAAAATTACTGAGTTGTTTAAAAGATTAAAATTTAATATGAGCTATTCTACCACAAACTTTCACATTAGCCGTATGTTAGTATAATGGTGTTTTGAAAATCTCATTGTCTACTCCCTAATCTATTATGCATGAAGAATTTCATTAGAAGATCGATTGAAACTTTCTCAAAACTATTTGTATAATAGACATTTCCACTTTCATGTTTAATTAGTTGAAATATTCATTAGTTAACAACGCAATCATTTGCATTTGTGCTTAGTTTTCAGTTTAAAGTTTGAATTATTTCTTCTGTAAAATTTCTGCGTATTCTGCATTTAGAAGTTCTAAATAAAATATTAATATTGAAGGGTTCATTAGAATTATTTTGAACAGATAATAATGCTGAAAGTCTACATTATTTACCCAGAAATTACTTCATATGACAGGTTTATAATTTCATAGTTTAATTTCTATACCTTGACAATATAATTTTAATGAAGGAAATTCTCCATAATTAAACTGTTATTATAATTTAAAAAAGGTGTTATAAACTATTCCTTATTACATTTACGTAAAACACCCCAGCTGAATAAAAGAAAAAAAAAAAAAAAAAAGCAGAAAAATCTGCAGATAATCTGAAGGCATTTGGAACAAAAATAATAAAATCTGCAGAGAAACTGCAGTTTAAAAGGAAAAATTTTGGAGTTTGGAAGGAAGCTTTTTTTTTTCCTTAAAATTTCTATTGTCGTCTGCAGTTTTGTGCTTTTTTTTTTTTAAGCTTTTCTGAAGAGGAATTTTTTTTTTTTTTTTTTTAAGCTTGGACTGAATAAAAACAAGTCCTTCCGGCTTATTCGGAAGGGTAGGTTGATTTCTTTTTTCTTATCAAGTAGCCGTCATTTTGTTTCAAAATGGCGGCTACAAATTATTAATGCCAAACTTGGTTCGATTTCGAGTATTATTTCGGAAGTTATAGTGATTTTAAATTTTCAAGTGGTAGCCTGATTTCAAATTGTCGCGCTTAACTTAAGATATCTACCACTTTATTAAAAATGACGGATAAATTTCATCATTAAACATGATTGAGACCCTTATGTGGTCTATATTTACACCACATTTCAAACAAATTCGGAATACCCTTTTTACAATTTGAATTTGAAATTTTCAAGTGGCCTCCACTTGAAAACAAAATGGCAGAACAACTTGGTTAATAAACTCATGTAAGATATTTATAAGATAAGTTAAGACACTTCTAAATTTGGTTCGATTTGGAGTATTATTTAGGAAGTTATAGTGATTTTAAATTTTCAAGTGGTAGCCTGATTTCAAGTGGTCCCGCTTAACTTAAAATATCTGCCACTTTATTAAAAATGGCGGATAAACTTCATTAATAAACTTCATTGAGACCCTTATGTGGCATGTATTTACATGAAAATTCAAGCAAATCTTCCTTTAAATATGCTTTTTACAATGTCGGTTTGAAATTTTCAAGTGGCTGCCACTTGAAAACAAAAAGTCGGAGCAACTTGGTTAACGAACTCAACCAAGATATTTATAAGATTAGTTCACTTTCGAAATTTAGTTCGATTTCGAGTATTATTTCGGGAGTTATCGTGATGACAAAATTTTCATTATAGATAGATAGATAGATAGATAGATAGAGATAGATAGATAAACGAAGTGATTGCAATAGGTCGATTTCTAAAGAAATCAACCTAAAAGCCAAATACTTACTTCATTTAAATCGCTACCATGGTTGCATTAATAGTCATATATTTAAAAATGCAAAAATATTATCTTTATAATAAGCAAACCCTGACTTTCCAGAAAATAAAGAAGAAAGTAACGTAACAGGTACAAAAAAATTACTGAAATAAAGAAAATACATTTTTGTCCTGAGTCTTATAGAGTAAATAATAAAATGAAAAACGACAAGTCCTTCCGGCTTATTCGGAAGGGTAGGTTGATTTCTTTTCCCTTATCAAGCCGCCGTCATTTGGATTCAAAATGGCGGATACAAATTATTAATGCACTTGGTAGAAATATTGATGTAGTCTACGCACACATGGAGTTTTAAGCAAATCGGTTCATAAACACATTTTTATGTGAATTTAAGATTTTCAAGTGGCCGGCGCTTAGAAACAAAATGGTGGGTTAAGTTGACAAATATGTGAAGTGTATTTGTGAGATAAGTCTACTGTACACATACAGTTCGAATTAATTCAAAATCAAAAGTCATCGTGTTGAAAAATTAAGTGACTGCCACTTCGATCCAAATGGCAGAGAAAGTTGCTCATCTAAGATATCTTTGCAAATTTGAAATTTTTTTTTTTTTTTTTTTTTTGTAGAAATTCTTTCAAAGAGGCTTAGTAAGGTGATAAAAATGTTAGTTTTCTGCATTTCTAGTTTGTTTTAGCATTAAAATATCCTAATTTTTCCTTAAAAACGCATTAAAAAGATCCAGTAACGCAGGTAATAGATTTGGCGCCAAATTTGACGACTTTTCCACTATGGCGAGTTTTTTGGCGACTTTTGGCGAGAAAATACTTATTATCGATATACCAAAGATGGACGCAATAACGTGATTGGTTCACGAGTTACGTGAATTTTCTAGATTTTTGTTGTTTGAATTATAAGTCCAATTTTCAACTTTGATTTGAATTGATTAAGTATTTCTAAAGTTACCGTGATAACAAATTTTCAAGTGGCCGCCACTTGGAAATAATACAGTGGAATAAGTTGCCCAGCAAACACATCCAAGATATTTGAAGCATAGGTTCACTGTCTAACTGTGGTTTAAATCAGTGCCGTGTTTCAAAAGTTATTATTATGGCAAATTTTCAAGTGGTAGTCTAAGTGGCTGCAACTTGGAAACAAAATGACAAAACAACTTGCCCATCGAAATCATCCAGTATATTTGTATGATAAGTTCATTGTCCAGTTCTAGTTTAAATTAAATCAGTATTTAAAAAATTATCGTCATAAGAAATTTTCAGGTGGCACCACTTGTAAAAAAAAGTGGAGTGAGATGCCTAGCAAACTTATGTGAGATATTTAAATGATAAATCCGCTACCAAAATTTGAGGCAAATTGATTCTGTATTACTAAAGTTACCATAATGACAAATTTTCAAGTGGCCGCCACTTGGAAGTAACATTGCGGATCAAGTCACCAAATGAACTTATCCTAGATATTTGAACCATAAGTTCACTATCCAACTTTTATTTTAATCAGTTTAGTATTTTAAAAGTTATCGTGTGACATATTTTGAAGTGGCAGTGTGATTTCAAGTGGCTGGAACTTAGAAACGAGATGTCGGGACAAGTTGCTCAGTGAAAACATTCAAGATAATTATATCATAATATGACTGTCCAAATTTGGTTCGATTTGGAGTATTATTTCAAAAGTTATCGTGATTTTAAATTTTCAAGTGGGAGCCTTATTTCAAGTGGCCCTGCTTAACTTAAGATATCTGCCACTTTATTAAAAATGGCGGATAAAGTTTATTAATAAGGTTATTTGCGACACTTGTATAATCTATGTATGCATCAAAATTAAAACAAATTCGGAATACGCTTTTTACAATTTGAATTTGAAATTTTCAAGTGGTCTCCACTTGAAAACAAAATGTCGAAGCAACTTGGTTAACAAATTCGTCTAAGTTATTTATAAAATAAGTTAAGACACTGTCCAAATTTGGTTGGATTTAGAGTATTATTTCAGAAGTTATTGTGATTTTAAATTTTCAAGTGGCCCAGCATAACTTTAGATATCTACCACTTTATTAAAAATGACGGATAAATTTCATTAATAAACATCATTGAGACCCTTATGTGGTCTATATTTACATCGAATTTCAAACGAATTCGGAATAGGCTTTTTGCAATTTGAATTTGAAATTTTCAAGTGGCCTCCACTTGAAAAGAAAATGGCGGAGCAACTTGATTAATAAACTCATCTAAGATATTTATAAGATAAGTTAAGATACTGTCTAAATTTGGTTCAATTTGGAGTATTACTTCGGAAGTTATAGTGATTTTAAATTTTCAAGTGGTAGCCTGATTTCAAGTGGTACCACTTAACTCAAAATATCTGCCACTTTATTGAAAATGGCGGATACACTTCATTAATAAACTTCATTGAGACCCTTATGTGGTCTGTATTTACATCAAAATTCAAGCAAATCTTGCTTTAAATATGCTTTTTACAATGTCGGTTTGAAATATTCAAGTGGGTGCCACTTGAAAATAAAATGTCGGAGCAACTTGGTTAACGAAGTTATCCAAGATATTTATAAGATTAGTTCACTGTCCAAATTTGGTTCCATTTCGAGTATTATTTCGGGAGTTATCGTGATGACAAAATTTTCATTATAGATAGATAGATAGATAAATAGATAGATAGATAAATAAACGAAGTGATTGCAATAGGTCGATTTCTAAAGAAATCAACCTAGTATATATATATATATATATATATGATTCAGCAGCAAACAATGATTTCAGATTATAATAATTTATTAAGGAAAAACAAAATACCCAAAATTTGAAATAAATAAAATGAGAATAAAAAATAGTTTAAAAGAATAGATTTAATTCGATATAAAGCAGCCGATTCTCGAACTGATGATTTTAATTCTCGCCTCTGCAGAAAACAGCAAAAAAAAAGGAAAGGAAAGAAAGTCCGGTGTGAAACAACCGCACGACTTCCATTAACCACTATTCTTTATGCGTATTATAAACATTTTTTTGAAGGTATTATATGCATTTTTTTAATTTTCCAGTAAAAGAAACTTGATACACGTGTAAAGACATGTAAAACAGAGTTTACACAGTTAGTTAAAAAATAAGAAAAAAATAAAAATATGATAGATTTATTAATTAAACTACAAATTTTCGAGATCTAAAACTGAACTATCTAATCAGAATGATCGTTAATTTTTCCGCAATAACGACATAATACATGAAAAAAGGTATCTAATATGGATTTACGTAACAATTTTCAAGGTAATCGTTAGAACCGTTTTTGAGACACCAACTTTTACTAAAAATTACATACTAACGGATATTTAAAAGGGAGTTAATATGGCGAGTTTGAAAAATATCCGTACAGCCATTTTTAAAGGAATGCACTTGCGAGGCCTGAAATTGAGCTATTTATACAGGACGCCTATCAATTTTCCTTGACTAACCAACTTTATCATTTGAAAGGCAACTAATAGAATGTTTATATAGCAATAAAAAAAAAAAAAAATCGTTGGAGCTGTTTTTCAGATACGGACTTACTGTCCCACTTCCGGTTTCCGATGACCATTTCTTGTTTTCCAATTTTCATCAAAGTTTGGAAATTTCATCTGTACACTAGACCTGTATCAATTCTGAAGTTTCGTAGTTCTATCTTTATTAGTTTGGGAGATATGATAGCCAGAAGATTCCACACATACATACACACACACTGACCACTTGCCAAAAACTCCTTTTTTTTTACTCAGGACGCCTTAAAACGTGTAAATCGTGTGAAAACTCGACATCGAATTTTTGGACAGAATACAATACCCCCATTACCTACGATAGTATGGCAATGTAAGTAAAAAGAGGAAACTATTAAAAAAAAATAGTTTAAAATATTATAACAAACAATGCAAAATTTAATAATATAAATAACAATAAATCGAAAATAAAATAAATTGTAATTCTTTGTAATTGCGATCGGATTCAGGCAGAAAAAAAAATAATAATAAATTTGCGGTATGTAGGTATTATCCCTTAGACAAATAAACAAACCACGATTTTGATCAAATTGCGATGCAGTTAATTTTCATAAAAATTTAAATTAAAATTAAATTTCATTACCCAAAAACTATTATTTTATTTTAAAAAAAGTCTAAATTTTATTTTATTATTATTATTATAATAATTATTATTATTATTATTATTAATTTCATTTTTTTCTGTACTTTATCTCGACGTTTGGCTACTGTTTTTGATTTGGCGAATACATCAAATTTGAACATATAATAATTTGCAAATATATACTGGTAGGCGGACGAAGACCGAGTAGTATTTAAATATTAAAGCAACTTACGGCTATTTGCAATTATTACAAATTGCCAAAATATTTTTATCTTTGTAAATCAAATATGTCACCGGAATTTTTTTCCTGGAAAACTCAATTGAATTATTTAAATAAATTACGTTTCTTCTCCAGATGACATCCTTGGAATATCCTATGGATGAAAGGACATCCTAGGGACATTCACAGGATATTCCATAAATAAGCGTGCTGTTAGCTAAGCTGTTGGGCTATTATAAATATATTTCCACATTTAAAAATTTAAAATAATTCTTATTACATAACGGATATTTGTCTCCTAAAACGGCATGACGGCGCCACATGCTGAACAATTTAATTTCAAAATACAAATAGCAATAATTTACATCGTTATCAAAAAAAAAAAAAAAAAAAAAAAAAAGAAAGAAAGAAATTCATTATTTTTTGTCGTCTAGCTTATGAGATACAATGTCCACAAAATTTTGATCTGCACAAACATACAAACACACACAGAGAGATTTTCTAAATATGATAAAAAAAAAAAAAAAATTAAAAAAATGGACATATCAAAACGTGTAAAGTTATCGATAACAGGAGAGAAAACACACACGCATACACACGTTTCCATTAATTCAATATTTTCTTTTATAACATGTTTTGAATAAAGTAAAAATTCAGCACAAATTCTGATAGCTGACTGTACAAACATTTGAAATGGAATTTTTAATATACATTTTTAACAGTTTCATGATAGATTTATTGAAGTTGATTACTTCGTTGAAACAAATTCTGAATTTTACATTAAATACAGAACTTGAAAATCCTTTGAAGTTTCAGAATCCTTTATTAGAATTGAAATATTGTGTTTATTTTAAATAGAAATTTTATAACCAAAGAAGATGAAAGTAACTTTTTAAGAAATGGTTTACTGGAAAAATATGAAAAGTTGAGCTATAATTTTCTCAAAACTTTTTAATCATTATGGAATAAAATAAAATTTAAAAATACATTTACGTTTCCTTAACTAAATAATAAATGTAGTTTCAATGTTGTAACTGATAATTTTGTAGTACGTAATAGTACAAAAATATCAGATAATCACCAGAAGTTTCAATAATCCTACATTTTTATGTGGGTTTCAAAAGTGACTTACTTTTTTTTTTTTTTTTTTTTTTTTTTTAGAAAATTTGCTTAAAAATAGACTTTGAATAATAGTTGCGAACTTAGCATCTTTTGGCTGCCAGAAAGTTTAATAAAAACTTTTATTTTATTTAATAAGTGAAAACTGTTACAGTTCACCCGTTTACTAAAATAAATATTTCTATTAATTTTTTCCTGATGTCAAAAAGTACAAAGTTGGCAACTAGGCTTCAAACGTTTAAGAACTTTAAAGCATCTGTGACCAATGCCGCGTATTTGCCTTCGCATAATAACAAGAGAAAATAACGTTGGTGAGGGCATCAGGAACTGAATTACACTGTTCGGCATGAAAATTATATCTGACACAGTTTCAGCATATTCTTATGTAAAATGACCTCTGAATCCGAATATAACGCCCATTTCGCCCTATCACCTACCGCTTTTTTTAAGAATGGCACCCTATTTTTATAATTTTTCGATGCATTTATGGCTATAAATTTGATTTTTAGAAGGGGGGGGGGGTGTTTTACCGTTAAACATCTTTTGAGGGATACAGAGTTGGAAAATTGTAAAATATGGACATTTTCAATTTTTTTCTTTGGGGGGGGAGGGAAATTGGGGGGGTAGCCACTGAAATTATGTATTATATACCTTATATACTTTTTTAATCTGTTATTAATGCTAGTTTTTAAACTTTATATTATTTTTGTTTTTCAGTGTTATATTAATTAGTTTTCATTCATCAAATAATTCATGGTCATAAAATTATCGGACAGGGGAAAAAATGTTGGGGAGGGTGGTGATTCTAGAAAACGGTATGACTGGGCAAAATGAAAGTCGTATTTCGATTCAGAAGGTCATTTTACATAATAATAAGCAAGAATGCTATCAAAATTCTATTTTTTTTCTTCTCTCTCTCTCTCTCTCTCTCTCTCTCTCTCTTTTTCTTTTTTTTTTTTTTTAAGCAGTGTTACCTAACGGTAAAGAAATAACAAAGATAATTAAGTTAAACAAAAATATAAATATTAAACAGAAAATAAAATTAAAAAAATAATGAGAAAGTTTGTCCTCATAAGAAAAGTTTGACAACTTAGTAGGAACAAGAAATTTATGGACAATTTATTACAACACACAATTTATGAACAATTTATTACAACTGACAAAGAATCAAAGATACACTGTTAAAATTTCAACATAAAATTACCAACTATTATTTATTTTCAGCCTTATTTAAAATTACAAAGAAAAATAAACATATATGTTAAAAAGTCTATTTTACATATGCATTTTAATGATTTGTGTTAAATTAATTAATTATGAGCAATAATATATTTGTAAAGCAAAATCTAAAAATCAAAAATGGGCAGATTTTTCTAACAGCTTAGACCCAAGAAAAGATGCAAAATACTGAAAAGATGCTGGTGTCTTAAATAAATACTCGCCCGGCTCGCGAGCTCAAAGCAACATTATCAGTTCTTCTGGAACTGATGCAGACTCAAATAAAGCAGCAGCAAACTTGCTGGCACTGCACTATTCAAACGTAAGTAAACTTTCATTTAGCAAAGAAGACAAAAAACTGAACAAAACCGTTAGAAAACTCCTGATGGAAGCTAGAAGATACAGGAAACATGATGTCTTCACTAAGGCTTTCACATATCTAGAATTGAAGACAGCGATTCATAAATTGGATGCAAGGAAATCCCCAGGAGGCGACCTGATATTTGGTGAGATGATTAAACACCTTGGAGAAACTGCTATGGAATGCTTTTTGGAAATAATAAATCTGTCATGGAAAAGCGGAAAACTTCCAAAGGCATGGAAAATGTCAATCATAGTCCCTATTCTCAAACCAAGAAAATTGCCATCTGAGTGTAAAAATTATAGACCTATCGTACTAACCATATTCTCTGCAAGATTACAGAAAGAATAATTCATCATAGAATTATGGAAGAACTTATTAAGACAGATATGCTCAATTTCTATCAGACAGCGTTCAGAAAACAACACGCCACAGAGGACCAACTCTTCTATCTTTGTCAAAGTGTTATAGACGGTCTACAAAATAGCCCTTCAGAAAAGACAACTGCTATATTCCTTGACATGACATCTGCTTTCGATACAGTATAGAGGAAAAAATTGGTAGAAATTGCATACAAGCATGGTATAAAAGGTAATGCCCTTATTTGGATTGCAGACTTCCTAAGAGACAGGAAGATTAGAGTGAGGTATAATGGAGCTAACTCTAAGGAAAGAAAACGTGGGGAGGAGTTCCACAGGGCTCTGTACTCAGTCCCCTACTTTTCCTTCTATATGTTAACAACATCCACCAGCATATTGACAATGAAACCAAGATTGCATGTTACGCGGACGACATTGCAATATGGCACACATGTAGCGACATCAAAAAGTCAGAAAATTCTCTCAACAGATCATTAACCGGTATCGTGAATTGGTCAAGAGAACTGAAGCTACGGATCAACCCACAAAAAACTAACTACACGATTTTCACAACAGATAGAAGCCATAGAAAGCACTTTAACCCAGTTATTACCAAGGATGGTGTGCCTCTCACTATGGTGGAAAACTCAAAATATTTGGGTGTGACCCTGGATGCAGAACTTCGGTTCAAAAAGCATATCGAAAACATTTCACACAAGGCACTTAAGAAATTAAACATCCTGAGAAGTCTCTGTGGTAGTGACTGGGGAGCTAACCCCAAAACTCTCAGAACTACCTATGCTTCACTTGTAAGACCCAATCTGGAATATGCAGCGCCAATTTGGGCACATGCCTCTGTGTCTGCACTCGAGAAACTTGATAAGATTCAGGACAGAGCAGCCAAGATAATTATTGGAGCTGTCTCATCTACTAATAACACCAAGGCAGAGCAATAGTGCGGCCTACAGACACTTGATAATCGAAGAAGGTACCAAACAGTTAAATTTATTAACAAGGCTAATAGTCTAGATATAAATCATATCTCTCGCAGAGCGACAACTAACTGGAATTGCAAATCAAGACTCAAAAGATCATCTACCATGAAGCTTGATAAAGAAATACGAGAAAGTCTTGAATTGGATCAAAGATTTACGCTGCTTCAGGAACCTGTCCTATCATCCTGCCTTCCCCCAAATACTGTTATCAATTTGAACCTACTAGATCACTGCTTGGAAAAAGAACCAGAGGCCATAGTTCAAGCTAAAGGAATTAAAACTATCGAAACTTATTTGCGGTGCGACCTAGTGCAGATGTATACTGATGGATCCTCAGATGAGACTATTTTGAATGGAGGAGCAGGCATATCAATCACTCTGACCAATGACATGAAAATGCAAAAAAAGTATAGGAGCAGGAAACATCGCTTCTAATTTTACTTGCGAACTAAAAGCAATTCTTGAGGCCTTACAAATGTATATTTCTCTGAATGATACTGATAAAGCTAGTGGACTCGTCATTTTCTGTGATTCCAGGGCTGCCCTGGAAGCGATAGAGAATGGAGACTCCAGACTTGCACAAGATATTAGCACTACTTAGAGGAAATTTGCCACCTTGGGAAATGCTGTACTCTCCAGTGGACACCTGCACATGTTGGTATTGAAGAGAACGAGGAAGCAGATAAGCTGGCGAAGGAGGCGAGGGACCTAAACTTGGAAATTTGCAGTAACTTTAGGTGACGCTAATGCAGTTGCTAGATACAGACTGAAAGAAAAACACATCAAAAAGGAACATCAACTATGTGTTATCAATGCAGACAGGATGATTACCAAGACTATCTCCTGACTTAGAACCCAACACTTAGGTGGAATGAGAATAAATATAGATGGCACCAGAACTTACAAATCATGTAGGAACTGCCTGGAGGAGGAACTCACTCCAGAACACATTTTCAACTGGCCGGCCATCATAAGAAGCTTACAGACCTTTGACGAATTTCCCCTTCAGGGAAATCTGTATAGCGACAAAATTGTGGACATTGCCATGGCCGTGATTTTGGCACATGGAATGATTTGATTTGACTTCAATTCGACACGACACCAACCAACTAACCAACCAATATATTTGTGACTTAGAATAAACATATGTAAAGTATTTCACATTTATTTTTAATTTTTATTACGAAATTAAATAACAAAAATAAATTAAACATTAATTAAAAATTTAGAATCTTGATTATTTACATTTAACTAACTGTAAATTTGCAGGGAGTCTGTATAAACACTTTAGTAAATCTACATAATTTTTTTCTGTGTTTTATACTAGTGTCAATAATATTTTATATTTGAAAAATATCAATCAGTATTCATAAAAAAAAAAAAAAAAAAAGAGATATGTGTGGCTGAATTAATTAAAGCCGATTCTCTACGAAGAGAATGTAATGATGTCCATATATTGAACATAAACTAAATGGGTGTGGCTTTTTCAGAACTTTTTTCTACATTAATTACTTTTTTTACAGTGTAGAATGTTCTTTAATTTTTTTGTAAGCTTTTTTTCCCTTTCTTTTCCTTTCCTTTCTTTCTTTCTTTTTTCTTTCTTTTTTTTTTTTTTTCTTTTTTTTTTTTTTTTTTTTTTTTTATTTTATTTGGCAGCTAAATAATAAAAAAAAAAATAACAATAAAAAGTAGGAATTAGAAAAGGACAAATAAAAAGTTCAAGAAATAAGCCGGACTTCTAAAAAGATTTAATACTAAAATATTATTTAGAAAATTACTGATCTAAAAGAGTGGTGACAAAATAATAATGCGTTCTTTAAAATGTAAAAAATCTGCCACTCGTAAAATACTTAGCCTTAATACAGACCACATTTTTTTCGGGAAATGAAGCAGCCCAAACAACGAATAAAAACATACAATATTTTACTTTTATAATATACTCCTAATTTACTTAACATTATTTACTATTTTAACATATTTTCTAATATTTTCTAATTTATTCTCAAAGCCATAATCAAATATGTTCTGAAGTGTGAATGCATCTAATATTTTTACTTTTTTAATTTATGATTTGTACTTAATACACTAAAAGAAAATAAATAGACACATAAACTTGTAAAATTTACTAAATCCGAAAAGAATTACTTTCTATACTTAATTACATAACGTAACAAAAAATAAATTCTAAGAATATTTCCTTTTTCTTTCTAAAATTTTTGCTCTGTTTTCTGGTCTAAAACGAATATAATCTTTTCTAAAGCAATGTTATCTATGAGGAATTTAATTACGTCAAAATTAAGTCAAATGATGCGCAGCTGCTTCTGAATGCCTTAAAGGTAAAAGGTCTAACCATAAAATGATCTCATTTTCTTTCTTTTCCTGTCTCTCAAATTCTTAATTAACGCTCGTTAGTAGAACTCTGAGGTAATTTAGCTTGTTAACGTGATTTACACGCACGCATTAACAAAGTTGTAGCTTCAAAAAGTTGACGCCGTCTTATTAAATAAAATAATTGCGTGCACAACAAAATAAGGTAATCGTAGTTTAAGAGATTTCAACTATATTGCGGAATTGTTTAGTTCGATATCTACAACTTATGAATATATGAAGTGTTTAAAAAAAAAAAAGTGATAATGAATTTAAATAATAGTTATTTTATTTTTAAAAAGTATTATACAACTGGATGTAAATAAATATTTTTTTATGATAATTTAAAGAAAATAATAAAGAAAATTGTATGCACATTGATGAAATTTACGTATGGATGAGCTATGTTAAACACTAGTTGCTAATCGTAATAGTTAGATGCATTGCTTCACAAAGTATATAACATCTATTAATTTGTTTAAAAAAATATTCAATTATTTATAAAATTGCAATTATATAAATCTGAATTACAATAGCTTATTTTTGTGTGTATATATTCATAAATATGTCGAGCTATTGAGTTGAAAATGTTTATTGGATAACTGTTTTAAATACAATTATAACACATTTTTTTTTTTTTTTTTTATCTTGTATACCGATTGATGAAAGTGCTGAACAGTGTTATTCATTAGCTTTGTCGTCGCATTAGTTTAGACACATCAGCTGTAAAAGTTCATTAAGTTAATTTTTTATACACCGATACATACACACATATATATACATATATGTATATATACACTATTTACCAATAAGTATTTGGACACTTTCGAATTGAGACGTTTTCTGAAATATCTAGAAAAATCCTTTAAGAATTATATCTTGAAACTTTGGTAGTGTAAAGAATATGTTATGTATCATATATTTTAGCACAAATTGTATCCAAAGGAAGAAAGGGAACCAGTTAAAAAATTAAACAAACGTCAAAATGTTTTAGATCATTCTTGTAAAAAGTAATGCTTTAAATACGTTTTTGCTGTAGTATGTAATTATGAAGATTTATCTCATTATCCCTATAATGTTTTATGAGGCTACCACATATATTCAGATATATTTAAAGGTTAAAAAAATATGAAAATGAAAATAAAATAAATAAAAAATCTATTTTTCTAATTATAACAGGTGATCCTGTGAAAAGTTGTAATATATATATATATATATATATATATATATATATATATACTACATTAGACACAGCATACTGTAGTCAGAATGCAAAAATGTTAAATATCTTATGAAATAAGAGAATTTTTAACTGAGAATGCGCTAAAAAAAATAAAAAATAAATAAATAAAATTAATTTAATGGACAAACGTATGACGCAACTAATATGAAAACCCCGAATAAATGCCATGTAAATGCAAAATGTTAACAGAGGTACAAAGAAAAAAAATTTTCAGTTCTTCTCAAAAAGTAAAAAATAAAGAAATAAAAAAAATAAAGAAATAAGAAATAAAGAAAAAATAAAGAAATAAATAAAAATATAAAAATATAAAAGGAAGATGAGCAGGGTTTTATGAATATTTATTTACAATCAGCGAAAACAGTATCACTATTAGGTATCTATTGAATCAAACTAAAAATGTGAGTATAACCGCTTATAGTTCAAATTTCCTTTCAGAGAGCTGAAATTATGTTCATTCTATCTCTCATATATATATTATTTACCCGATATTTGTTTGGAGCATTCCTATAAGTTGCTCAATATTTCTCGCTATTAAATTGTGCAAATTGAATTTTTTAAAAGCTAGCGCATGCGCAGTTAAAAATTATTTAATAAAAAGCGCTTATACTTTGTAAGATATTTAATATTTTTGCATTCTGATTACAATATGCTATGCCTAATGTTGTACGCCGAAATTTCTAAAAATGTCCTTGTACTAGTTCTAATACCCTACGTGTTATAATAATAATAATAATAGTAAAACTATATATCCACGAATATATATATATATATATATATATATATATATATATATATGGTAACTTCATAGAAAGTTATAGAGATAATGAGAATAATCTTAAACACATATTACAGCTAAAACGCTTTCAAAGCATTACTTTTTACATGGTGATTCAAAACATTTTGTCATTTGTTTAATTTATACTGGCCCCTTTTTCCTTTTCAGGAAATAACTTTTGTTGAAATGTATGAGTTAAAACATGTTCTTTACACTACCAATGTTTCAAGATGATTCCTAAAGAATTTTTCTAGATTTTGACAGAACGTCTAAATTCGAAAGTTTCTAAAAAATTGTTTGTAGACAGTGTATATATATATATATATATATGTATGTATGTGTGTGTCTGTATGTATGTATCTATCTTTTCATAAATATGTCTAATTACGAACGTTTAACGAGAGTTTACTGTATTATTGTTTTAAATGTATTTATTTATTTTATTTTATTTTATTTGTATTTTTATTATTAATAGTTTGCATTCTTTAACTTTAGAAAACTGATTTGAATTTTTTTTTTTTTTAATATTTTTTAAAGTTTTGTATTGAAAACACAGGGAATCTCAAGTTTAAATTAAATGATTTATTGAAAATCTCTATAAAATAAAAATGATGTTGCTTACAGATTTCCACATTTGGTATTTAAACAAAATTCTTGCTTGACATTTCAGATTTTTTCTTTCTTTCTTTCTTTCTTTTTTTTTTTTTTGTACTTTGTCAAATTAAATTATCTTTCTGATTCTGAAAAATAAAATGTTTTTCTTTTTAAAAATCTGTATTAAGTGGATATGGAATTCTGAAAAACTGGCAAAAGATGAAACTGTAATTTTTAATATCCTAAATTTAGTTGGATTATGTGAATTGAAAAAATAATATAACAGACCAGAAACTGTACTAATAATACAGCAATAATACAAAAATAAACTAAATTCTAAGAAAAAAAAAATATAGAAATGAAAATGAAAATGAAAAGAATATATATATATATATATATATATATATATATATATATATATATATATATATATAATGCTATGATATTCCACAAAAAAAATTTTTAATCTTAATATTTCGTATGGAAACTTAATATAACAAGTTAGTTTGAACTTGGTTTTTGAGCTTTTAATTAACCAGATGGCTTTAGTTTTTTTTTTTTTTTTTTTTTTTTATATATTATTTTTTTTTTAGGGGGGGGGGGATTCATGCAGTAAGGATTTATTTTTTTCCCTTCAGCATTAAACGAATTTTCCCACACTATCAATTACAATACAAATATAATGATATGTTTGGTGAAAATGTGCTACTTGATTACATTTTTCTCTTTTTCTCAGAAATGTAACACATTTAAACACATTTGTAAAATATAGATTCATATGAACATTTTCATACGAATGTAGTTCTGTAAATTTGTATGATTAGCCAAGGAGGATTAAATACCTAATTTCAGTAAATGATTTAAGTGTTATTTTATTTCTAAATTTATTCCTCTTTCATTCTCTTTCAATCTTTTTTTTTTTTTTTTTTTTTTTTCAAATTCTTGTATCGTTTTTTATTTTACAAATTAATAAAGATTTTCTTTTAATTTAAAATATTTTGTTTAAGAATATATTAAATTAAAGGAAATTTTTATTTTCAAATACAATATTGTTTTCTAAGTTAAAAATAAAAATAAATAAATAAATAAATAAAAACTTTTCTAAATTCTTTTTATCTGTTCATTATACAAAATAATTAGCTCTAAAATTTTTTTTGCACTTTTTTTTTTTTTTTCAAATGTACAGTTAACTTTCAAACAAAAAATTATTTTGCGCTAAATTTCCAACAATATTATTTAGATATTTAAATCAAACAAATTATTATTGCGTTTTCATCCATTTTTAATTGTTCCAAGTAATTACAAAATAAAGCCCTTGTCAATACTTTAAAATTTTAAGTTCTCTTTAAAATACACCAGAGAATAATTACGAAATTCATGCAAAATCACATTCAAAAATAAATATCCTCTTAATAAACATTCTTGTTACATTCTAAAAACATCCAAAAAAACATTCACAATAAATAAATAAATAAATAAATGTAGTTTATTAGATCTCGTTCACAATAATTAATTTAACCGCTTCAGATTGTTTTTATCAAATAAAAGAATGTTTTTATAACTTTGCTAATTATTCTCTTAATTTAATTAGAAAGTTAAGACGTAAAATTAGCTGTTTCGGTTTATTTGGATCTTTTAATAATTTATTAGGGTAATTACTTCAATTTTTTTCTGTTATGTGAAATGTTAAAGCATTTGCGGCTGAATAAAACTTTAAAAAATATATTAAATAAATAAATTCTATCGTATTATTTTCTTAGAGTTAGGATTTCTTATTAAATTATGTTAAAAAAACATTATAAAAAAGATAGTTCCAAAAGATTGATTTTTTTTTAAGTAAGTTTATTAATAAGTTGTTTTTATAAACTTACTAAATAGGATTTAGAAAACGACATAACTATAAAAACAGAAGTATATAACAACATGAAATCCAGAATTGAAATTTGATTCAATTTTTCTCCTGTATGTTTGAAACATCAAATTAATATGCATGTATGTATTTATATATGCATGAAAGCACATATAATGTTGATATAAATGAATTTTTATAAACATATACATACCTTGTGACTGGATTTTTATTCTGAATGTGCAATACATTTATGTTAAAATGAGTATGTTTACTTTTAAAAAACTGGTAATAGTGCAATTATATTTGTTTGTTTTTAAGCGATATTTTTTTCTTTAAAGCTATTAAAGTTGCTAGTTATTTGAAAAGGTTACGTTAATATTTACGGAGCTCTTTTCAAAAACATAACTTGTAATTAAATAAAGAAAGAAAGAAAGAAAATAAAGAAAATGAATGAAAGAGAGAAGGGGAGGAATTAAAATCATGTGCATTATAGTTTTTGTTATCAAATTTAGGATATATTAACCACAGTTGCCAATTTTAATTTCAGAAATTCAAATACCAATAATAATTAACAGAAATTTTTGGCAACCCTTAATGATAATATACTTAAAGATATAAACATATTTTTTTAATTTCTAAACTATCAAAGCTGCTTATGGTTTCCAATATCTTATATTATTGTATAAGAATCTCTTTTTGAATATCACAACCCTGTAAAAAAATGCAAGAAGTAAACAGATAAAAATAATACATTAAAAAGAAAAATAGTTTGTGTTATGAAATTTACGATGTATTATCGATAATTGGAAGTTTCCTGGTTTTTATTAAAAATGAAACTTACTGTTATTTAATAGAAAATTTTAATAACACAATTCTGCTAATGCTTTACTGTTAATCGAACTGAGGAATTCTATTTAGAATAACAGTGGTGTGTTTACGTAAATAGTGTGCTTTAAACTATAAATTATCATTGAAACCCGAATAAACTACTACGTCAGAAACGCCAAAAGAAAAATATTTGCGATGCATACAGCTGTTTCGGTAGCCTTAAGCGTACCGCCTTCAGTGCAAAAAGAATTCTGAATCTGGAGAAGTGCTCGTATATATAGGAGAGGGACCGAATGCAGTTCAACCAATAGGATTACGGGAAAGGTGGAGTGTGTGGCAAATAGGAACTTAGGAATGTTAGCTGTGTAAACAGTAGAAAAATTAAGAAAATGTGGACTGGATGTAAAATGTCCAACAATCAGACAAATAGGGAACAGCGAAATCACAATTTACAAGGTTTTTAAATTTTTTATAAATATGAAAAGCTTCAAAGAAATCGAGTTCATGAATGGATTTAGGTCTGCAAATTATTTTCGCTGAATTAAATTTAAAATTATGATTTCCCTCCCAGCAATGTTTAGAAATAGCCGATTTATTGGTTTCTTGTTTGCGGACGTAATTCATATGTTCTTTTAGACGAAATTTAAGACTGCGTTCAGTTTTGCCAATATATGATTAGTCACACTGACAGGAAATACTATGAATACCCCAAGAATTATGCATATCAATGGGATCTTTTAACTGAGAAAAGGTGAGTTTATTGGAAGGCGAAAATATTATTTTAAAATCATATTGTTTGAGAATTTTACCTGTGGTTTAATTGGACTAAGAAAAATAGGGTAAAACAATACTGATTTAGTAGACGAGTGAGCTGTAATTTTTGGATGGCTTTGTCTATAATGGAAGGGTCATAACCTCTGTCAATTGCAATGACTTTCAGGTATTTAATTTCAGATTTTAATAAAATACGATTTGAAAAAATATTAAGGACACGGTTTAGAAAAGTATAGAAAGCAGCCATTTTTTGGTTAGGTGGGTGACATGAGCGCGCATGGGGAGGAAAATGGACAGGAACGCGCATGAGGACTACTACGTTTCTGACGTAGTAGTTTATTCGGGTTTTAATATTCCAAAGCCAAGTCTCCTGTTATTATAAATTATCATATTAATATACTGTGCAATATCTAATTAATTTGTAATATAAGTATCTAAATTAATTTGTAATCTAAGAGTACTATTTGCACACATGCAATTTTCGCCTGAAAATATTATTTTCTAGAGTAAAATATGTTTCCTAGTAAAAATATTTCTGTAGCTAAAATCCTACTTATTACAAAATAAAGAAATAACTTTTTATCCATGTGTCTGCTTTTAAATTCACTTTAAGACTGAATATTTGTTGGATTCTCCTTTTCTTCATTCTAATATTATTCCATGGGACATTTGTTGGTTTGTTTTACAAAGATATATTATTCAAAAATATTTTTTTTTTTTTTTCAAATTACGTTATTTTAATTACACTCTTTAAAAAGTTGCCTTTTAGATCACTGAATAATTAAATAAATAAATAACTATATTTAAATATTTTATTTCATTAAATGAATTTCGGACTATTATTTTCAATCTCTAAAACAAATATTCAAATATATTTTTAAAAATGATCACTGAACTAAAAGACGACATGTTTAATTAATAATATTCAAGAATCAAAATTTTATTAAGATAATTTCATAAAACGAAGCAACAAAAATCCAACAGGTTGAAATGAGATTTTAAAAAATATAATAATAAAAATAAAAATAAAATAATAATCAGACTAATATTGGGCCTTAACGGCCCTCTTCACTTAGCCCGAGACAATGTTATTCTATGGGGAAATTTTCTATACAAATAACTTATTAACTAATACATATTTTTAGATTCTTTTTTCAGATTCAGAAAATTCCCAACTGTTAAATTGACGGAGTTTTTGTTAAAATGTATTTTTTAAATTTTTTATATTTTATTTTCAACCTGCAAAATACGAATTATCAATATGTGAATTTTTTTTCATTTTGCAATTTTAAAATAAAATATAAAAAATTTAAGAAATACTTTTTTTAAGAAATGTCCGTCAATTTAACAGCAGGGAATTTTCAGAATGTGAAAACAAAATTTAAAAATATGTATTAGTTAATAAGTTATTTGTAAAGAAAAAAATCCCATAGAATAACATTAGCTTCTGCTTCTGGCGGCGGTGAGTGAAGAGGCCCCTTAAGCAAAATATTCCATGATAAGCCTGTAAGAATATTTTTAATACAAACAATAGTTTAGTTACACACAATAGTTTAAGACATTTATTAATTTATTTTTTGTTAAAATATACAGGATGACTCAGATAGACAAAACTTAAAAATTAAGACAGGTCTAAAGTATGCATATATTATTCAACTTTTAGTGAAAATTGATAAAACAACTTGGGGCCGTAGGTCCGCAAATCAAAAATTGGTCAAACAATTTGCTTTAAAGTTATAAAAGCACCGTTTTAAATGCCCTCTCGTAGGTATTGGTTAGACCAAGCAAAAATTAATAGACGTGTTGTATATGTAGGTCAAATTTAGTATTCGTAACTGCATTCTTTGAAAAATGGCTCAACGAATTATTTTCGAATTCGCTATATTAATTCCCTTTTAGATATCATCTGTATGTATTTGTCAAAAGATGAGTTTGTCAAAGTTTTTGTATGCGCAGTAAAACCGAAAATCGGTATCTGTAAAGCGGCTCTAATTGTCTTCTTCAAAATTGCTACATAAATCCCCTGTTATTAGATATATCATTTCACATGCACTGCTTTCTTATTAGAAGAAAATTGACAGTTAAAATATATGTAGATCTCAGATTTTTGTTTTTGTTTTTAACTCGCTACGAAATCTCTTTTTTAATATGTTTTCAGGACGTAACAGTTTCATTCTTCTCACAGAATTATTTTTAGGTATCTAGTTTAATAAATATTTTTTTTCCGACCACGCAATTTGCTAATAGATTATAATACAGTCGGTAACAAAAGTCTCCGAACACTAGCAAAAATTCCTATATAAAAAAAGTGCACTTAATACAGTTTTGTTAAATAAATCCTTGTCGAATCCTGTTCTTAGTCAGCCTAAAAACGGGGATAGGTCTATAACGGGGATAGGACTATAACGGGGATAGGTCTTTTTTTTTTATACTTACGAGATACAAAAAGATGAATTATAGATTCAGACGATTCAGACTCACCTAAGAAATTACTAAGAATTCGCAAAAAATGTATGATATATCTCTTTGCCGATGTATCACTCCTATGAATGGCCCAGGACCCCCTTACGATTCCTGTGTGTAAGAGTATTACGTGAGAACCCAATTGTCCAACGCGGTATCTTACCCCAGTTTACTTAATAGTATAAAAAAAATGCGCCCTCCCCCTTTTTTTTAATTAAAACACATTTATAAAGTTTTATTTATTTATTTATTTATTTATTTATGTTTTTTAATGCCTTAAATTTTATGAGCAATGTCAACAAATCAGTGTTACTCTGTAACTAAACATTCGACTCATAGACTACGAATTAAAAACAAGTATATTTTTATACTCCCTTTATTTATTTCAAACAAATTAGCTATCTTAAAACAAGTATTATAATATTTCAATTAAAAAATTGAAAAGTGGTAAAAAGTATCGTATGTATTCTTGGCAGAAAAGTGTGCTCTCCACAAATAGGCATATTGCAGTAGTTACACACGTACTTTGTCATTCTGCATTTCTTAGATGGTTAAAAAGTACAAATTCTGCGTTTGTTCACCGCACTTTTCGTCGCGTCGTTTGTGAGCTTTTCAATATTCAATATACCCTCAATATTTATTTTGATGATCACTAAACATTCGACTGTTATACGACGATTACAGCAAATCTCGGAGAATAACAAGTGTGCAGCTGTGCACATCACCTTCGGATAACTCAATTCACTAGTTATGAAGGTACTGTGAGTGAGGTGGTGTGAACGCAACGGGAACATCTCGAATTTTGCTAAACTTGCAATGGTCGGTAGTCCATTAGAAGGAGGTGGTGTGAGCGCAACGGGGACATCTCGAATTTTGCAAAACTGGGAGTAGTCGTTAGTCCATTGGAAGGAGGTGGTGTGAGCATAACAGGGACATCTCGAATTTTGCAAAACTGGCAGTAGTCGGTATTCTATTAGAAGGAGGTGGTGTGAGCGCAACGGGGACATCTCGAATTTTGCAAAACTGGCAGTAGTAGGTCGCCTATTTTAAGGAGGTGGTGTGAGCGCAATGGGAAAATCTCAAATTTTAAAAAACTGGAAGTAGTCGGTAGTCTATTAGAAGAATGTTTAGTTATCTAAGGTAAAATATACGAACTGCCTAGAAAACATATTAAAATTCCTATTTACACTTTTATTTCAGCAGAACGTAAAATTTAAACGGGATTAGTTTTCAACGAATATTTTTTTTTTAAAAATTCTATATTCGTAGTTATGGACTGTAATGTGAATAATTTTATTGTATGTTAACACCAAAATAATTATAATAATAATAATAATAATAATATATTAATTGATTAAAAAAATAAAACATAGGCTTGTAAAGTAAATATACATGTGGTTCAGACATATTTTTGTTTCATTAAATGTATAATCTTATTTCACATTTACAGAGAGAGAGGGGGGAGATAGGGGAATGAGCTATTTTTTTCGATAAACATTAATGAAAAATTTAAAGTCTAAAGTATTTATTGTCCATGTAATAAAAAGTCTAACTTATATGCCGAAAACTAGACGAGTACATATCAAACTAAAATAAAGTGCAATTTTGGCATGATTCTATTGGATTTTTAACTATGAACATGAAACAGCTGTAACTTCTACATCACTAATTTGGTCGACTCAAACTTTCAATCAACTCAAAGTTTTCCCTTTTTAAGGCATGCATCATTAAAAGAAAGAAGTTAACTGAATTTCTAAAGTTAGAAAAAAGTTTCAATTTCTTCAGTAAGTAATTTGCTCAGGGGAAAATACGGTTTCTTTCTTTCTTCTTTTACTTCTTTCATCTGATATCACGCGAAGGCTGTGAAAAAGACGAATGTGAAGGTTTCTTATCGATCTTTCAAATTCACTTAAGAGATAGAAAAACTAATTTCGAGGATTAGATTTTAACATAAAGTTCCGGTTTTTGTCCTAGAAAATAATTTATTATTACTTTTTTTCCCTTTCTCTCTTTTTTATATGTGTTTAAAAGAATCCAGTAGACAATTATTTATTGCAGTACTTTTCGGTCAAAAATTTTAAAAAGTTATAACATAAAATTAAATCTAAATGGAAAAATGTTTGCTTAAAAAAAGACGATAGTTTTGGAAAATTTTATAACAAATTATGAAAAATTCAAAATGATAACATTTTACAAGCATCTCAAATATTAAATAATGAAATGAGTTATTTATTAATTTCTTTTAAAAAGCATAATTTTTAGAGTATAATTCATAAAGTACTATTAATATATATATATATATAAAGTGTTATTTTTATATTATATAATTATTTGTAATATCTCGCCCATATATATACACACAGGTCTGTCTAAAAAGAAATGAGACTGAATTTTTCGCGCCAAGCTCAAGCTCAAAGGAGCGATCTTTCCGGGTGATACAGCAGACGAGAACTATCAGCTACACTGTCTGGTGGATGTCAGTTATCCTTGATCTTCTGTAGCTCACAAATCGCTCATAAAGTAGACGCACGTTAAAAAGTGGCGTTAGGTTTTTAGAAACCAGCAGAATATCGAGCGCCATAAATTTTGTGTAAAACTAATGAAATCGGCCACTGAGACGTTTGTCAAGTTGCAAGAAGCCGAAGTCAGAAGTACGCTTTGTCCAAGGCTCAAGCATTTAAGAGGCACAAAGCCTTCATAGACTGAAAAGTGAAAGTCAAAAATGAACAACTAGCTGGGCGTCCACCTAGTTCTCGAACTTTAGACAATATGGGTATAAGTAAAGTGGTTTTGGATTTTGACAGTCGGATAAGTGTCCGAAAGAGACGTTGGGACCTTACAAAATTGATTGTGCATCAAATCGTCATGGAGGAACTTCAAATGTGGAAAATTTGTGCCAAGCTCCTGCCTCCATTCCTAGCGAATCACAGCATTGTAACGCTTTCCCAACAGTACTGCCCCGATCTATAACTGCTGATTTTTATTCTATTCTTTCGGTTAAAATCCAACTTAAGGGGATCTTTTGACGTTGTTGTTGATCGTTTTGACTATCTCAAGAACTTGTAGAAAACCTAACGCATGCTCTGA
This sequence comes from Salticus scenicus, assembly GCA_963930645.1. Lineage (NCBI taxonomy): Eukaryota > Metazoa > Arthropoda > Arachnida > Araneae > Salticidae > Salticus > Salticus scenicus. The sequence continues at coordinate 210,106,962 of OZ005659.1, read as the reverse complement.
ACAGCATTCCAGTTGAAGTCTTCCAAGGGGCATCAATGGGTGGCAGAGTCTTTAGCAACTGTTTATCAATGCAGTAAGATACTATTTTGAAGATTATAAAGGGTCTGTAAAATTATCCTCAAATAAAAGAATTTTACCTAATCAGGCTCATTACTTTCTGGACAGACCATGTGTATATTATTCACTTTAATCCAGAACTTTATTTTCTGACATCTAAGTTTTATTTTAAAAGAAATATTAAAGCATATTGAAATTACCTTTTTTTTTTATTATTATTAATTCCAATTATAACTTGTAGAAGAATATAAATCGCTATTGTTATTAGATAATACTATTAAAGCATTTACGAATAGTCAACACACATTACCTGTGCGCGTTAGAAAGCGTCTCATTTTTTGCCTGATGCTCTAAATGCGAAACACATTCAGCATCAACTCTTTTTAACTTAATATTTTACTTGGACAATCAGTATCTGAGAATGGGTCATGTGGAAAACAACATCATATTTAAAACACACAATCCGTTGTCTATGCAAAAAAAGAAAATTTGCAATTTCCTTATATAACCATTTAACCTTTAGTTTCACATTTGACATCATTTAAATTTTTTTAGGCAGCAAATATTTAACATTTCTTCCTAGTTTTGAGGGATGATTTTTTTCACTTCTCTGTTCGTTAATTTTTTCAGTTAATAAAACGTTGGCCTAATATTTTCTCTAGAAACATTTTTTATGAGTTCTGTAGTTTATAATATTTAGTTAGATTTTTATTTATTATTCAAAATAATTATTGAATTTTAAAAAGGCTAACTTATATAACTTTCAAACCAAACATTTCTCGAAAACTAAAAATGCTATTATTTATTTATTATTATATATATATATGCAATTTAAAAAAAAAAGTATAGAACATTTGATAGTTGAATTAAAATTGCATTAAAAAACAGATAAAATATTTACAATCATTAAATTTGCATTTAAAAACATATAATCTGTACGACAAGCAAAAGATAAATTTCTCTCTTTCTTTCAGAAATTATGCATAAAAACTGAAAAAAAAAAATCAAATAAACTTAATTAGCGGTTAAATTTTACCAAAAACATTACAATCTAAATCGAGTATAATTAATAAAATATCTTATTATAATGAATAAATTTTAATGTCTCTTAATGATACTTTTTATTGGACAAAGATAATACAATCAAAGCTCTTTGCACAATAAAAATAAAACTATAAGATTAAAAATTTCAATCATTTATATCGAATCAAATTTTCAATCAACTTTAAATCATTTCACATGTAGTACGTATCATTAAAACGAAAGAAATTAAGTGGATTTCGAAACTTTAAAAAAGTTTGAATTTCTTTAGAAAGTAATTTACTGTAGTGAAACTGGTTTTAGATTTTTTTTTTTTTTCTAAACTGCATTTGATATCACGTAAAGGCTCTGAAACGCACGAGCTTAAAAATATCTTATCGATTTATAAATTGACTTAGTTTAAAACAGTAATTTCCAGTATCAGATTTTTGCCTAAAATTTCTTTTTTTAGTACATCAAAGACTTAATGCATCTACAAAATCCTTTTACTGCCCTTTTAATATTCCACGAAAAGATCTTGTAAATGTTCGTTTAAATTTGAGCTTCCATTTTACGAGAAAATGAAAGTCACGAATCCTCAACTAATTTTTTTTTTCTTAATAGAAAATTTTGTGCATTATTTTTCATGTGTCAAAATAAAATACAAAATTCATTATTTATAAAAGTGTCATTTTGTACACAAAAGAAATGAAAAAGGTTATTTAATATAATAAATAGATCTACTTTATATATATTTTTATTTTATAGTAAATCTTCAATATATTAAATAAACTAATTAAAAAAATCTATGTTCACATATTTTCTGATTTATTCATAGAATTACCGATTTCAAGAGGTGCAATAGAAGAAAAGATCTCTAATTATAAATTGCTTCATTCAAATTTAAATTAATTTGTGCATACTTCAAATACCGATTTTGCCTTACATTGTTAAATGTTATTAACTTTATTATTCTAAGATTCTAAGACGGAAGGTGGCCTCTCACCACTATGCAGCGGTTTTGAGAGTTTTCTTCAATGGTACTGTAGAGATTAACAGGGATTAACAGGGAGAAGGAGCCGCTCACCACTCCAGGAGTGGTGTCGAGTGATTCTAGCTATGCTAGGCCCCTCCTCAGGAACGATTATTTAAACATAAAATAAATAAATAAATGAATAAATATAAGGGCTGCTAGAGACAGGTTTCCCACGCGACAAGGAGCGGCGGTAAAGAAGTCATATTTCAATTTATTACTGGGTGCAGTAAGTACACTATGAGGAAGTATAGTACGCGCCGAGCTTAAACTCATCCCGACAAGGGGCACGAATGCAGAGCAGAGATTGGTTAAGATAGTGCCGGGCATAACCCTTCGCGACAAAGGGCACTTAGTCAGGATGCTGTTGAATTGCAGACAAAGATTTACTGAAATTGCTTATGGTAAAATTGTGATATGTGCATTGAGCCAGTAGTAATTGAAAAGCAGTAGAGGAGTAGAAAAAAATAATGAAAAGAAACATAGTAGCAACATACATACAGTATTTAATTGACTTAGTCTATTAAGTTTGAAATTTCTATAAGAAGAGAAAAAAATTTGTTTAGCTTTTGAATTAAAGAGGGTCTAGTAATTATGTTCTCTAACCAGTTGGAAGGTTTAGTAGGAGGCTTCCTTAAAAGAGCCCGTCTTTAAAGGTTAATCCTTTCCCGTTGTTTATTGCACAAACAAACAAACAAAATAAAAAAGATTACAAAGGTCGCCTAAGTAGCAGAGTTCTCACACGCGACAATGGGCGTCAAAGTTACGTGAAAATGAAGAGGACCAGAGCCTTGCCCTCTCGCTTGAAAAGACTTGTTAAGAAGAGATTACATGGACATTCCCCTTGATGAGAAAAGTTGATGACTGGTAGTCTAGTTACAAAGTTCACACATGATATATACAAAGTTCATACAGTCTATATACAAAGTTAGAATACGATTTGAGGTTGATTTTCAGGTTGATTTTTTGTATATTTTAATACTAAGAAGACTTATAAAATTATTACATTTGGGTAGAGGTGGATAGTGGTTGGCTGGTTGAAAATACTTCGCCAAGCACTGATTTTTGACAATTGTCGGTTATTTACAACAGCACACGCTATATAATTGCGTCCCGGGGGCATTTCCGTGGAATGCTGTAGCATCAGACATGGCCAGTTGTTGCCATGTAAGAGAGGAGGAAAATTTAGGGAAGATAGAGAAAGAATTTAGTTTGTTTAGTTTGATAAATCCTGAAGAAAGGTATAAATGTGCTTTAATTTAAACCGTAGGGGCTGTCTAGGTATTGTATTGTCCAGCAATGTTGCTGGTCTAGGGCTAGGGTTCCTTAAATGGAACGGTATTGTAAGTTGACAGTGAAAATAGTAGTGTTGTGCAGTCCACGCCTCGTCGCATGAGCACAAAGGTGATCGTCGTCAATGAAACCTGTGAAGGTATTTGAGGAAGGGGCCATGACCTGAGAGAAATGCAGAGATTTCCGGAAAGAAGTCCCAATCATTGATTGAGACATCTGGTATTAGCTCGTGAGTGTGTCTCCCTTCGGAGACACGCTCCAGAGAATATTAAAGTTTTTGATTTAGGTGATATTTTATGTAAGAAGGGGGAGCTGGGAGTGAATAGTCTATGTCATTAGATTCTGTTACTGATTTTGCAAGAGTGTCTGCTAGTTCATTTCTGATGATCCCCCTATGGACAAAAACGTGTGGGAGTGATTTTTTTTTTTTTTTTTTTTTTAATTTCTTGTGGGTGTCTGCTCTTGTGACGATAGTCTGGAGAGTTTTCTTTTCACCACTTGACTGCCTTAAGGATGGCAAAGAGCTCAGCCTCAAAGACAGATTTGTGGTCGGCAAATGTACATGGCATCACTAGACGTATCTAAGCGACTGTGAAGTTCCAAAACATTATCGAGCAATTAAATACATTTCCCATCAGTGCAATGATTTATATATATATATATATATATATGATGAATATTTTTTTTAAATTGTATTTAGATAATTTTAAATAAAAAATGTGAGTAAACGCTTAACTTTTTTTTTAATGTCTATTTACAATAAAAATAAGAAGAAAAAACGACAAATTATATATATTCTCGATATACAATAGTATGTATTGTTGTCTTTTTTATGGTTTTTGTATGTTTTATAAATAACAGTAATTGTAAGTAAAGGAATATTGTTGTTTTAATATATTTATATTTCATTTTTTGAGAAAATTATATATATATATATATATATATATATATATATATATATATATATATATATATATATATATATATATATATATATATATATATATATATATATATATATTACATTGTGTAAATATTTTTAAAAGTAAATCAGTGAATTAATTAAATTAGCTTGCAAACTAGTTTGACTATTTTGCTGTTTTTTTTTTTTTTTTTTCAAACAATTATTTTTCTTCGTTAAATAAAAATTAAACAGTGTTAATTTTCATGTGATATGCGACTGAAATTATATACATGTATTGTCATTGATGCATTAGAAAGAATTTAAAGTGAAAAACAAATATCTCTATTTAGAAACAAGACCTTTGGTATCGCAGTTCTAGCGTATAGCCGAAAATTCTACATACAGGGCTGTGTATTGTATATCCTGCTGTTCCCAGGCACACTTTTGATATCAGAATTTTATTTAATGAACTTCAATATTTCAGTATCTAGAACAAATATTTGTTGTAAAACGATTTTTTTTTTTTTTTTTTTTTTTTTTAATGCACTGATTTTTTTTTTTTTTTTTTTTTTTTTTTTTTTTTTGACTTGTGGATTTTATGCATAAAAATGTATTATTATTATTATTATTATTTGCTTTGTAAATATATATAGAAGCATGAAAAAAAATAATTTTTAACTTATATTTTATACATCATCAAGTATGAAACTATAGTACCGCTGTTTTCTGTGTGCAATATGAAATTAACGAGACACACGTTCATTTTATATGAAAATTGTATTTGAAGATATGTATGTAATACCTTTGTACGTAGAACAGATACAGAATTGTCTGTCATTTAAAATTTTTGTTAACCAGCTGGTTCATAATACTTCCGGATTATACGCAAATATATACGGAGAAGGGAATCGCCTCAAAAGTTGCAAGTGATAGGTTAATATAGATTTCAAAATTGGTCTGCAAACAATCGATTCAATTTAGTGAAAACTTCAGGATTAATTCATTATATACGCTTCTCCTAATTTTCAAGAACCATTTTATAAACATAAATTTAAAAAAAAAAAAAAAAAATGTTCTTAGTTTCGTCATATTATGAATTGTGAAACTTTATTTCAAGTTTAACAAATTATTCACTGAAAAGTATAGTAATTATATTTGAAAAAATTTTGATTTTCTAAAAAAGAAATATGTTTAGTTCTTAAATAAAATTACCCAATTGTTTTTAGAGGTTAAAATTTTATTATGAAACTATTCAACCAAAAACTTTCCGATTATCCATTTGTTAGTCTAATGGCGTTTTGAAATTCTCATTGTCTGCACCCTTATCTATTATGCATGAAGAATTTCAAGAGAAAGTCGATCGAAACTTTCTCAAAACTATTTATATAACAGACATTTCCACTTTCATGTTTAATTAGTTGAAATATTCATTAGTTAACAACGCAATCATTTGCATTTGTGCTTAGTTTTAAATTGTAAATTTGAATTATTTCTTCTGTAAAATTTGACTGATACGGGAATTCAATTAGGAGTCCTAAATACAGTTTCATTTTATATAATTAATTCAAATTTATTTAAAATAGATAATAGTACTGAACCTTTATAGTATTTGCTTTGAAAGTATTGTTTATGAAATATTAGTAATTTCATTGTTTAAATTCTATATTTTAAACAAATTAATGGAACTATAGGGAAGAAATATCCATAACCATTTTTCTGTAGTAAATTTAGAATATTATCCATAAAAATAAAAACGTAATGCATAAATATTTATTGTATTTAAAATCCTGTCCAGTCTTTTTGTAACGCTGTATTTTAACGTATTTTATATTTAAAAATTTAAGCAATATAGAGACCGTTTTCAAGTATTAGAGATAAACAGGATATCTTTTTTTTTTTTTTTTTTTTTTTTTTTTTAACCAAAATTAGACTGAAAATTTTAAATTAGACTGAATATTTCGTTAAAGTAATTGTGGATATAAAATAAAATGTGTAATCTAAGTAAATATATAGAACTGTAAAATCTCTCGAATTCTTAGAATCACTAATCCAGCATAACATATCTATTCATTATTAAAAAGAAATGTTACAACTAAATAAGATGAACATAACTTTAAAGAAATAGTGTTTTTAAATATCTAACGAGCTGAAAGTTCAGAATATATTTTTTTATGAAAAATTTAATAAATGAAAATGCATATTGAATGAAAGAATATTTTAAAATTTAAGATACCAAATATGTTTAAATGTTTCATAATATGTTCTCACAAATATTCTTTCATTTTCGTAAATATGTTTTTATACATATAATCAGAAAGAGTCGGATAAATTCTCCGAATTGAAATATTTTCAAAACAAAGTAACTTTTCCCTTTCTACAACAACGCAGTCTGCATTAAAACATTTTCAATTTCTAATTATTAGTCTTTTTTAAACATATTTTAGTTGTTTTTAAAATATTTTTCAGTGCTATAATCAAATGCATTCAGAGATACGAAACACTAATATATATACTTTTTTTTTGTTTACTATTAGAAAATGCACAAAGAGGAAAAAAATAAACAATAAAATTTATAGTTTTTATATAAAGAGCCCATAAATGTTTTGTATAAGTAATTATAATGTAACGTATAAAACTTGAAATATCTATTTAATAAATTTATTTATTTATTTATTTTCCTAAAATTAAGCACTAATTTCTGGATTAGCGAAGGTAATCTTCTCTAAATGCGGCATTATCGATATGAGGAATTTAATTACATCAAAATTAAGTCAAATTGTGCACAGCTGCCTCTGACTGCCTTAAATGTAAAAGGTCTAACCATAAAATGATCACATTTTCTTTCTTTTCCTGTCTCTTAAATTCTTAATTAACGCTCGTTAATGGAACTTTGAGGTAATTTAGCTTGTTAACTTAATTTACATGCACGCATTTACAACGTTGTAGGTTCAAAAAGCTAATGCTGTCATTGTAAATAAAATAAATCCGTATATAACGAAATTAGATAATCTTAGCTTAAGAGATTTTAACTTTATTCTGGAGTATTTTTCTCGAGCTTTTTTCAGTTGCATTGTTTATTTAGTAATCCTTGTATTATTTGTAAAGGTGAATTATACATTTAAGTATTAATATTTTCTCTTTTGTAGTTAAATAATACACAATTTTTTAATATAATACAATTCTTTAGTAAAATACAATATTTTAGAAAACAAGTCTTCTTCAGAAAAAATTAAACAAAGCCCTTTTTATACATATCGGTTATTATTATTAATTACAGAGCAGTATTATTAAATTGCTCACTATTTGTTTAGTACGGTTATTGGTAATAGTTTATAAAGTCTATTAATTGGTTAACTTTATTTAGTAGAAAACATTTTATTTCTTCATATATAGAATTTTTAATTAAAGGCATTCATTTAAACAAAATTAAGCTTATCTCTTTTAAGTTTTTTTGTTAATTATGTCTAATTATGAACATTTTTTTAACATAAAGTTCATTGTTAATTGGTTTAAAGGCGATTGGTATAAATGGATTTTTTTTTTTTTTTTTTTTTTTTTTTTTTTTTAATCTCAGAAAATTATTATAAAATTTCCAATTTGTTTAATACAAATTTCAAAATGTTTTGAACATTGGTATAAATAGAAAGATGATTTAGGTAAATTATATTGCAATAAAAAGAGTTGTGAGTGTAAAGAGTGCAGTAATCAATTGAGTTACCTGATTCGTTATATAAGTATTTTTTTATAAATAATTTATAACTATTTTTGTAATAAATCAATAAAAAATATCTTGTACCACTTTACGAATTTAAAGAGACAATAATATTCAGGAAAAAAATATAAAAATTCCCTTAATCTTGAAACATTTTATACAAATTCAAATGGAAAACATGAAAATGAAAATATTAGAATTAAATTAGTTTTTTTTTTTTTTTTTTTTTTCCAATGTAAATAGACCTCTCTTTTTTTTCGAAAACAAATATTTAAAAATTTACGTAATGCATTTTAATTACATGTGACACTAGAGAATATATCTATATACATATATATAGATAGATAGATAGATAAATAGATATAATAGCTGTTTTGGTTTTAAATATAACAAAAAAAAAAAAAAATCACATATTTGAAAGCAGAAAATAACAATTTAAAATTGAAAGGGCTGGTATTTAAACAAATCACGCTCTTTCTATTTTTCTGGCGATTTTTGTACCATGCCAAAAGGAATTATCGTTTTGATTTTGAAAATCAAAATTTATTCCTTTTACAAAATGTCAATAAGGAGGGTTTAGAATTCCGGGGAAAAAAAAAAAACTGTTATGTATAATACTGTATATATACATGGATTGTGTGGAACATAAAAATAAGCTAATAGATCTGAAATTCTATGAAGTCAGGGTAAAATAAAAGCTTTAGTAAAATTTAGTTTTAACAAGAAAAAAACAACAACTCCGGAATAAACTAGAAAAGAACATGCACTTATATTCCAAACAAACCTTAGCAAGTGTTTTTAAAAGTCATTTTATCTTCCTATCTTCCTATCTTCCTATACTTTTATCTTCCTTACCTTTTATCTCTTTTTAATTACTAAAATTAATTAATTTAAATTGAATAAATGAAGAATACTCGTTTTAATTTTGCTATTATGATTCCTAGAAATACAAACTATAGTTGCATATGCATAGAAATATATGATCTCATTCTCCAATGTTTCGGAAACAATTCATACTAACTTTTTAAACATATATCACCTTATGTAAGGCTTTATTTCCATATATTGTTCTTTGTTCATTTATTCATGTCTTCATTCTTAATTGTCATCATTGTAGAATTTTAGTTTATATCCTTGGTTCTCTACCCAATTTAGAATATCATTTGCTAATTTTTTTTTTACTTTTTTATTTATTTTATTTATTTTAATTTATTTTTTTATATATTTATTTTTGAAATAATTGCAATTTTTAATATAAAATAGAAATTAATATCTGTAAAGATCAAATAAACATAAAAAATGGATATGGATATCAATAAAAAAGTTTATGTATAATATTACGTATATAAATAAGTATATGTTATTTCGTATTGACGCGTGAATATTTAATTTATTGTATTGTAACTTTATTTAAATATATGTTATATTTTTAAAGCAAATAATTATTTATTTTACCAGTTCTTTATACGATATGATAGTAGTTAGAAAGTTTCGTTCACATAGAGAAATGTTGAAATTTTCTAATTTGCTGTTAACCACAAAATAAACAATTGAAGATCTCTGTCTTTAAATGTCTAATTATACTAGAAAATTTAAACTTATTGTTCCGTGTTGATGCTTTTTTTTTTTAATAATTGTCCCACATAATTACAAAATGAAGCCTTTATTAACACTTTAAAAATTATTTGTCATCCTTTAAACTCGACTGAGAATAAATGCGTGAACAACCAAAGTTAAAAATAAATAAATATATTTTTTAATAAACATTCTTGTATTCCAAATAACATTGAAATAAACATTTACAAAGAAAAAAAAAAAAAAAAAAAAGGTAGCAAATTAAATTACATCCTTAATGATTAATCTAACCGCTTCAGATTGCCTTTATCAAATAAAGGAATGTTTTTTTTTTTTTTTTTTTTTTTTTTTATAACAACGCTAATTATTCACTTAATTTAATTAGAAAGTTAAGACATAAAATTAGATGTTTCGGTTTATTTGAACTTTTTAATAATTTATTTGCCTCATTAGCTTTTTTTTTTTTTTTTTTTTCGTTAACATGAGATGTTAATTGATGTGCAGAAGAATAAAAATTGAAAGGAAAAAAAAAAAGAGAGAGAGTGAGAGAGAAAGATGTATTAAATAAATAAATTCGATCGTAATAATTATTTCTGTTTAAGGTTTGTTTTTTTTACTTACAGTTTTTTTAAGGTTATAAAAAAAATTACGAAAAAGATAATTTAATGAGATATATTTTTTTTAAATACACGTGTTAATTAGTTGTTTTGATAGGCTTACTAAATAAGATTAGGAAAATATATATATATATATATATATATATATATATATATATATAAACAAAAACAATACACAATGAAATTAAACCCGGTATTCATATTTGACCACAATGCATCATCTGTAACTTTAATATATAAATATATGTGTGTGTGCGTGTTTGTGTGTGTGTGTAATTGTATAATAGAAGCACATGTACATATAATATTTTTATAAATGATTTTTTAAAAATATCTACGAATATAGTGACTGTATTTTTATTTTGATTACACAATGTTTTGCTTACATTAAAATAAATAAATAAATATAATAATAATAATAATAATAATAATGGTGATATAACCATATATTTTTTAATTTTTAAGCTGTATTTAATTTTTTTTTTCCTTTAAACGTTTTGCACGCATCGGTAATTTTATATTAACATGTGCGATGTTCATTTCAATATAAAAATCCCGAAAAAAGAAAAAAAGAAAAGAAAAGAAAATGTGCTCATTATTGGTTTGAGTTGTGAAAATTTAGATCATCCTCGATAATCCCAGATTTTTCTGGAAAATAAAATACCACTAAACACTGATGACTTTAGTAATGACAAATTGGTAATTATATAATCATATTTGTAATTTAAAGCTGTATATTTTCATAAAACTCTCAAACATTCTCCTCATTTCTTTTATTTTATTTTAATAATAAAAAAAAGCCCTTTCAATAGCACATATTTTCGTCGAAAAAAAAATAAATAAAAGGTAATCTTTGGTTTATAGAGTGATATGCCAAATTTTGAATTACATTTTGGCAACTGTGTATTACGGTACCAATATATTTTGAAATTTACAAATTTGTAATTTAAGATGACCGGTTTCCAAAATCTTATTTTCGTTTGAAAAAAAAATATATATATATATATATATTTACTATATAAAAATAAATTTGCTAGGAAATATATTTCTGGTAATGCTTGAGAGAAAAATAAAATTTACTCTCTAAAACTAAAAAATTCAGTTGCAGTTTTTATGTATGTAAAATTTACTTCAGATCACTTACGCCATGCTATCCGTGTATCAATAGTAACAACCAAAATATAATCAGCCGTATTCGGTATTATTTTTATTTATTTATTTATTTATTTATCTTTCAACAAATGAGATTATATGAAATAAAAAATATCTAATTTCCAGAGTAAAGAATTAATCAGTTAAAATTGTTTGCGTATTCCGGTACAAACATCAAAATAAAAGAAACCTTAAAAGCTGTCTTTCACGATTTTAACCCGTTAATACCCGAATTAATTTTGTTAAATATGTTTTGATGAATATTTCCAATCTAAAATAATGTGGACTACTAAGAACAAAATATATTAAATTCAAGCATCTATTTTGTTAGTTTTAAAATTAAAATCTATCCTCATTTGAGGATGTTTGGTGTTACAGCGAAAAAACTTCCAGACAGGAAAACTTCGAAATAACACATTAGTTTCCTATTATATGTTGACAAAGACATAGAAGGTAAAGTTTACAATATATATTATTATTCAACTTCACTTAAATTTGTATATCACCTCAAAAAGCAAATATAAGTTTCAATGCATGAAAAATCATAAAATAACTATCTAAATTAGGAAATAATACTTGTTATGGGGTACATAAAACTCTGCGGAATCGTCTATAGAGATGCCATAAACTGTCTAGCAGAAAGCAGAAATCAATCTAAGAAACCATCAAAGATATACGCGCTATTTTATTAGCTGTCCTCAAATGAGGACGCTGGGCGTTAACGGGTTAAATAAACGAATTGGTGCAAGAAACAAACTACATAAAAAAAAAAAAAAAAAAAGTTGACCCGATGGATGGATGGATGGATGGTTGGGATTTACGTCGCACTAGTGCTGCGCAGATGGGCAATTGGCGATGATCTGAGACACAACCTTAGAGGTGGTCCGGAGACATGCCCTCACAATTTTGATCCTTCACGGAAGGGATGGCTATCCCGCTTTGGTGACCGCCAGAGGTATAATTTTTGATGGGAGCATGGAGGACATTGCGTCCACGACAGACTTTACGTGCTCCAGCCACCATTAGTGTACACGGCGGTCTTTGGCCGGTTCAAGTACTGAACCCGCAATCATCCAATTATGAGGCCGGCTCTCTACCAACTGGGCTACCGCGGCCCCAAAATTTGACCCGAAGCAACAATACTTGGAAATAAAATGTTTATTTCATTATGTTTTTTAATTACACTGAGAAATAAACTAGATTACATGATATTATTTTTTTTTCATTATTGAATTTCCGTAGAAAATAAGCAGATTATATGCACACACAATTTACAATCACAATACAAATGAGGATTGCGTCGTCGGTAGAAAACTCAGTTCGTAATTGGAATATTTCGGGTCCAATACACTAACCAACTGAAAAAAAAAGTCGTGTATATTTATAATGGTTGGTGCACGTGAAATCCGACGTGGTCGCGACGTCCTCCATGCTCTCATCCTAAATAACACCTCTAGGCTTCACCGAAGCTGGGAATCTTTTCCCTCCGTGTATAATAAAAATTGTAATGGTACCTCTCTAGAACACAATGCGTCTCAGACTCGCAAAAACGGTCTCTTTTATAACACTAGTGCCATGTAAATTTCATTCAACTGAATTCAGTTTAAAAAAATAATAGTTTAATTTTTTACAAAGTAGTAATGATAGTAATAATAATAAAGAATTTATAGTTTTATACATAAACACATACGTCTGTATATATATATTCTTTTTAACAATCACTCGCTGTAAGTTATTAAAATTTCCTTAAAGATGCATTGATTAAAGTAATAATAATATTTTTTTTTCTATTATTAATAAAGCAAATAAAAGCAAATCAAATAAAGTAAACATATATTTTGAAATAGTTATTTTTAGTTAGTTATCTTAGTCTTAGATATTGCAAAAAATTAAGCCTTTAAACGAACTTTTTTTTTTTTTAATAAAGAAATAGTAATGCTCAGACTTTACACCTATAAAAAAAGATACAGTTTAAACTCCATACACACACAAACATATATATATATATATAGGGGGAGACAAAAGTCTTGCCCTGATTATGAAACTTCATTTTAAAATAACCGTTCAATATAATAATGCAGCTTTTGTATGACTGGATATGTTAGTTTTAGTAGTTGTTTTGTACTATAGATGATGGGAGTACTCCTTCAAGAGTGACTCATAAGAAAAAAATTGTAAGGAAGACATCGTTTTCGGCTGAAATGGCATCGATAAAAAAAAAAGAAAAAAATAAAAAACCAGTGTGTTTCACGAAACAAAATCGCCTATTAATGTTCAGTGAAAATTTCGACGTTGTTTTCTACGCCACCCTTTTGATGCAAAATTAATAAAGCGATGGTATGAAAGTTTTAAAGTCACAGGCAGCGTAAAGATCTTCCCAGAAGTGACAGGTCTAGTGGGAGAGAAGCAACTGTTGATCGCGTCCGGCAATCATTTCAACAATCTCCAACTAAATAAACTTGACGAGCATTACGTGAACTTCAAATAACGTAAACAAGTTTGGTAAGAATTCTTCATTAACTCTATAATTCCCACGGCCTGGAAATTCTGAGGGCCTCAGGATCCCAGAAACATAGCCGAGTCTTGCGGTCACTACTTTCCCCTCTTTTTATTGTTCACTCTGCAGACCATGTCGTTAAAGGAGGTCCCTCAATGTCTGGAGTAAGAAGATAGTCTTTTTTCCTTTCATCAGAATCTGACATAAAATTACACCCCCTCGGTTAGCGTATAAGTAGCAGATAAGAAGAGAAATCGTAAACATATGCGTTGTTCAGTATTTCATTATTTAAATCTATTTTAGAGAATAAATATTTGAATTCGGGGTTTAAATATCAGAATCATAATATCAAATAAATTGGTTTGTGATATAAATTTTGATTTGTTTCCGCAAAGTCAAGAGAATATGGCCAATAAAAATAGCTCGGAAGTACATAAAATTTACAATTATTTTCAAAATGTAACATGCAAATAATTGTAAATTGTTTAAATTGTACAAATTTTAATAATTGTTTCATGAAAACAATTACATGAAAATTTATTAACAAAGAAAAGGAATTCATCTAAAACAATTAATTATAAACTGAAGCGAAAATTAACGGGACCCATGTAATAAGCTTTTTTTTTTTTTTTTTTCCCCCTTACAATAATAAAAAATTGACATTTTTTTCCTTTTTATTATGTCAAGAGAAATTTACTCCATATTATTTGAGAAAAATACTGAGCTATCGGTAGTTGATATTCATGAGTTATAATTATAATATATGAAATATTTTAAATCGGAGTAGGTATGGTGGGGTAAAAAATAAGGCTAATTGTCTGCATTAGATACCTAGGTCTGGGTAGAGTTACTTGCGTGGGGGGTCGTTCTAAGGGTCCTACCGCATATTAAAGCGTGTTTCGGGGAAAACTACGAAAAATTCCAAACTAGCTCGATCTGGGATTGAATCTCTCGGCCACTGTTGAGCTTTGGGTATCTGTGAAATAAACTTCAGGGACTACTTCGTAAATTAACTTTCTGAATACTCTCCCTTAAAATGTTTATTATCACATTTTAAAATTACATTGAATGGATAATTAAAAAGTTCACCTTTCTTACTATTAAGCAAGTTAAGGTTGTATAGGTACAGCCAAAATTTCGGCAATGTAATTTTAACAATACAATTTTACTAAATTTTAAAATATAATGATTTTATACCTACATTTAGCGAATTCTTTGTTGTATTAGTCTATGAGGTATTATTATTATTTTTTCCCTTCTTTCCTCTTTTTTTTTTTTTTTCATAATATTAAATGATTTTATAGAGGAAAATGATTTCATCAAGAATATATGCACAATTTAAAACAATTCATACAGATACAATTTGAAAAGAAAGAAAGAAAGAAAAATAAATAAATAAATAAGAATAAAGAAAGAAAGAAAAATAAATAAATAAATAAGAATAATTAAAGAAAGAAAAATAAATAAATAAGAATAAAGAAAGAAAGAAAAATACTTTTTTTTTAAATCCATCTTTTCTAATACTTTCTAACATTTTGCGACAGTTTTTTCTCTTTCTATCTTTTTTTTTTTTTTTTTTTTTTTTTTAATAACGTTTTAATAGAAGTGTTTTTTATAATTTTAAATATTTCTAAAAAAAAATCACTTGAGGAAAAAATTTTAGATATTGACACATAATGTCAAAATTCAAAAGAAAGATTGAATTTTCAAGCTTAATTTTTTACTGTTAAAAGTTTTGGCGTGCCCTGAATATGGATATGTGTATTATCTAATGCAATTACGTAGAAATGATAAATGCTTTCTTTTGCTCTTGTATGACAGACAAAATGTCGATTTACAGGCAAACTTTTGAAGCAAGATTTTGGTTAAATTACACGTTTTGAGTTCCCCTGGTTAAAATTATATTTTATAGGGGGGGGGGGAGGAATTGCATAGGAAGGATAATTTTCCTTACTTGCTTATAAACCAAGATTTATGTGTTTCATTTCAAATAATGAAATTTCAAATATGTATATGGTTAAATTTAAGTTTTCAATATGCAATTTAACTGTTTGAAGTTTAATTCAAAATTCTCTACTAATAAATAACACACATGCTTTATAAATGTGATGTTTTAAGAATTACTAATTTAAATTATTTTATATTGTAAATAAATGGATTATTTTTTATATTCATATTCGTAGATGTTTTTGCTTATTTATTTATTTATTTATCTATTTATTTTTCATGGCTTAGATTTTCTTTGATAGTATTAAATTTATCACAGTTTTATCATTATGGTCTGTTATTGATATAAAAGAAATTATATCATATCATATTGTTATCAAAAGCAGTCTTTGCATGAGCAAATTTTGCAAATCTCACATTCCCATAAGCTCTGTACAATGTGTCCTAATTTTGTCTTTTTATTCTTTTTCTAAAAGCCATTTTGCAGAAAAAAAAAAAAAAAAGATCAAATGTTTTTTCTCCTAAATATCTCAAAATGAAAGTTGTTGTCTTCGAATGCAAAGTCAAAGAAGCAACGACGATTTTCAACCAAAGAGAAATGACACTTGTTTCTCTCTCTTTTGTTCGGGAATGCCACCTTTTAGCGCTATCCATCACTGACCTGTTCCCACGCCTCCAAGACTGCCCGTTCCTTATCGGTAGGGGGGGATGAATTTTCTTCAGCTAGCTTCGGCTATAACGGGATTCAAGTAGCTCGGATGATTTCGGCTATAACGGGACACAAAAGGTTAAAGGCTTCGGCTGCATGCTGGTAGGGATGGACCAAGACTTAGCCTCTGCGCTCTCTAGATATTATTCCTTTTGGTTTCTTTCTTTTGCGATTAAATCAAAGACAGAGTCTTTGCCACACCAACAGCTGACGTCAAAGAACTTAAGGCTAGGATGCAAGCATGCTGTTCGTAATGTAAGAGAAGGCATGATAAAGAACAATAGGCTGAAATTGGAATACCGTTTACACATTCTCCGATCTACCACTTAAGCACACGTTGACATTTTCTGTTATAAACTGTATTATACAAAATTTCTAACAGTACTTACAATATATCCAAACAAACATATGCATAATTAATAGTTTGAGCATAATAAATGCTTATAATCAGGATAAGAATTTTGGTAAAAGAAAAATAAATAAATAAATAAATAAATAAATAAAAAAATAAATAATTACATTATAACTGAATTAAATAACGTATGAAGACTTTCGTACAGACATGGAAACAATTAACAATTAATAGTTGTAATAAAATATATAAAACACAAAAAACAAAACATAAGAATCTTCCTTAAATATTGTCTTAATTTACTATCGGAAACAAGATTATAAAACAAGAGTAAGCTCATAGAAAATGATATAAAACTTTTTGTATTGAAGAATGATATTATTTTCTTTTTCTTTCTTTCTTATTTATATATAGGACAACTGTGAAAAATATAGAATAGTCGGGTAAAAGGCAACACTGTTCTTTCTCACTAATATGGGACATTTTCCTATAGAAATAAAGTCAAAGGTGTTCATTGGGCCTCAAATGTAAATGGTAATTCACCTTACGTTAGTGAGAAGAGAATTTTTTGTTTGACACAGTTTCTTTAGTTTATCAAGATTAAAAACTTTTTTGAGGTATGTATTACGAAGTCTGTAATCTATTTACGAGGCAGTAAAATGAATGAAAACCTACTGTCATTCCCTGTAGAGGTTTTAAGTTAGTTAGTAGTTTGATTCCATGAACTAATTTCTACCAACATGTGGTTGAGATTAATTTATTCTCCAAGATGGCGATTCGAGTGATAAAGAATACAAACTATTCCGAATTATTTGCAAATTTTGTAAAACTTGAATGTTGTTATTATTATTATTATTATTCTTATTATTATTTTCAATACTATTTATTTTCAATAATAATTTGAATATAAAATGTTTATATTGCAATTTTTTACGATTTTCTGTAAAATTACTGCTTGATTTCACATCATCCTTTAAGAATATGGATACTACGTGTACCTCTTTATAACTATTTAATATTACCCGCTTGGTTCCATTACGAAAGAAAAATTTACTTTCTGAACATACAAAGTATATAAAGAAAATTTTGTATTCATGTCAAAAATCCAAGCTTGAGATTTTGGTGTGTCTATACGTTTTGTGGTCCCCTGAATTCACATTTACTACTTTTACGATAATTTATATAAAAGTGTGTGTGTATGTATGTGTGTGTGTGTGAACATGATAGCGCCTAAACGCTTTGTTCGAATGAGCCAAAAGTTGATACGTATGTTATAAATGACCATAGCACGAACTCTATTCATTTTGGTGGATCTAGAACTGATAATGTTTTTACAGGGACGCAAAGAAGCATTTGTTTTATCATTATGGTCTATGGGCTCAAATTATAGTGTCTAAACACCTCATTCAAATAAACTGAAAATGTATGCACATATTACAGGTCACAGTCGCATAAACTGCATAGAATTTGGTGAATTTATAGTTTTTTTTTTCTTTTACAGGGACAGAAAGAATTATTCTTTACTATTTTGGTCAATAGGATCAAACTTTTTAAAAAGAGATAGTGTCTAAACGCCTTATTTGATTTAGCTGAAAATTTATACACGTGTGTTATAGATCACCATAACATAAATTATATAGATTTTGGTGAATCCCTTACAGATTTTTACACAGACACAATGGAGAATTCTTTACGATTATGACTTATGGGCTCAAATTATTTCAAGTGCAATAGCGTAAAATTAAACAATGGGTAAAAATACTCAAACACCCTATTATAATTTTCACTTTTGTTTATTTAACTACTCGTCTTACTCTAATTTATTTATTTAATTTATTGTTTGCTTTATTTAATTAATTGTTAAATACTTAATGTTCGGAAAATCGAGTGTCTTAGTAGAGTATACAAAGGCGTAGAGTGAATGATGTTGAAGGAACTAGACAAATTGCACCTGTCCAGATTTATTTATTTATTTATTTTTATTTTTTATTTATTTATTTATATTTTATTAATTAATTATTATTATTATTATTATTAAAACAAAACATTTTTCATGTAAACTCAATTTTACGTAACATAAGCAAAAATCATCAAATACCATATAATAAACACTTCCAAGTTTGCAATAGTCTAATCCACAATGTTCCCAGGTACTTCTGTTTATTACGGTGTGTTCGAATAGAAATTGTATTCCATGTTCATTCTTTTTTACGTATGTCTATCTATATAGATAGCTATTTTATAAAAGCCCTTTTAACAGCAATATGAAAAAATAGGGAAATGCATTTTTTAAAAAGGCATATTTTTCAGATAAATTTAATAATTATTATATTTTAAAATATGTTAATTAACATAAAAGACAGGAGATTAGTTATCCATTCTGTTAAGATCAAATGCTAAATTTGGTTATTTAAAATTTTATAAATTTAATTAAATATCATTTTGAACTAAAAAACATTTTGTACTTTATTTTGATCTTTTCTGAAAGCTTTAATAAATAATTAAATAAAATTTTAGTTCCTAAAAATACAAAATACAAATTAAATATATTAAAAATGCCGTCTAAAATTATTATTATTGTAATTATTATTATTTTCTCATAAATATATTTTCATTTGTAGATTAAAAGAATATCTTAGAATGTAAAAATGTTATATTATAATGATAAATAAAAGAGAAGTACACAATTAATAAATACCTCAATAAAAGAAAAAAAATATATTTTCCTCGTTAAATAAACTCAAAAAAAAAAAAAAAAAATCTGCTGATGAACAAATGAAAACTAAAAATTAAATCATAAAATTATAAATCATCTGTTTAAAATGAATTAATAAAAACTCCCATGCTGAATTTAATGGAAAACATTAAGAAATAAATAGTTGATTCTTTTTTATTTTTGTTTTAAAAATTGAATTAAATAATGATTTACGGATGCTTTCAAAAAAGCTTATATATATATATATATATTAATTCCCATTCGTAGCCAATACTGGTATTCGTAGCCAATATATATATATATATATATATATATATATACATATATGTTATATTCCTTTAACGTTTTGTTGCTATTTTTCATTAAAAATTATTAGGCGTCAAACATTTATTTTTAAAGTTAAATTTAATTAGAATTTTTTTATTGGTATTTCTATATTTATTAAATACGGTTTTATACTTTTACTAACATATAAACCCACGCACGCACACAAACACACACAAACAAAAAATAAAAGTATTATTGTATATTTAAAGCTGTATATTTAAAACGTGAAGCTGATTTTTTTAAATAAGAAATTAGTTAATGTGACCATAAAGTCAGTTAGTCGCATAAAAAGTATTATTATATATTTAAAGCTATATATTTAAAACGTGAAGCTTATTTTATTTTATTTTTAATAAATTTAGTTAATGTGACCATCAATTTCTGTCAATTAGCCACATAAAAAAGTTAAATAAAAATTTAATTTGGAAAAGATTGATGCTACACACACACACACACACACACACATATATATATATATATATATATATATATAATCCTTTTGATAGTAGAAGCAAAAAATGAGAACGAAGAATAGTTAGTCAAACAATTCACCAAAGAGACATGCACACGCCAAACAAAGCAACAAGATTTCCCAAATTGATTCAATTATCAAGTTCAGCAATAGCACTGATAACAAATTATTACTGGCGAAGCTTAAAGAAATTTACATCTTTATTTTTATAATTCGTCAAAACAAATTCATAAAAATACTATCATATAATAAATAACAATAAAAAATTGCTTGCGATAAAATGTGTTTTAAATGCAAGACAATCTATGCCTTCCCCTTAACGCGCGCTGTCCTCGCTGCGAGGACGCCAAATTTTAGATTCAGCTGAAAAAATTCATCCTGGAAAATGCTTAGCAAAAATTTACGTTTATAACATATCAGAAAAGGCCGTTTTTTTTTAAACCTTAAAATTTAAAATTTCTTTTAGTTTAATTTATTTGATGAATTCTGGTGGCAGTATAATTTAAATGATCTGATTTGTCTTGCGCCGCAAAGGGTTAAACTTTTAAAGGGAAATAAAAATTTTAAAAACAATTTTTTTAAAAATAAGGATAGATATCGTCGACGCAGGAGAATGCAGAGTTTACATAAACAAATAAATAAATAAAATAAAATAAATAAAAAAGCAAATAAAATGTCATTTTTTTGTGAAATATAAACATTTTAATGTATGTAAATACCTTGAAAAAAATTTTAATTGGTTAAAGAAGTGCGTTTTACTCATATCTGTAAAAAAATTAAAATTATTAATTCTTCGCTGGATATAATATTAAGTTTGGTACAGACCAAAATGTCATTTTCTTTGGTCCAGACGTTTTTACGTGATATAATTTTAAACTGGGTACAGATCTAAATCACTGTCAAAGTGTCGCTGAATGATGTTTGAACATTTTTTGTGTGAAATTTTTTTTTTATTCTGAGAAATTCACAGAGTAAAGACGGATCATATATGTATATATATATTTAAAATTTACTGCATAAATCCCTTTTGAAATGTGCATTCAAACGTCATTTGACATCCTCATTACAGAAAATTTGGCAGGTATCCTGATTATATAGGTAATTTTAGATCGCAGAAATCGGTGCATCAAAAAATCGTTTAGCATATTTTCTCGCTATTGAAACTTTCTTTTATATGCCTTTACGAAGCATGAATTATTTTTTAATTGCTGCAAAACTGATCGATAAATTTTATTTATTTTGACCACAAATACATTTAAACATAATTTATAATATTTGTTGTATTGTGTAAATGGAAAATCGTGTAATTATTATGAACCAATTCTTTTTTACTTTTTTATATTTTTTATATCTGATGTTATTAAAAAAAAAAATAATAATAATAATAATAATAATAATAATAATAATAATAATAATAATAACATATGAAATTATACATTTTTAAATTATTAAAATTACTTTTAATTCAAGCAACTATGCTTTTAATTAATAGAAAGAAATTTGTTTAATTCGTTTATTAATTACTTATAATGTACTACAAAATATTATTAAAAAAAAATTGCATTTTTATTTAGTTATTTCAAAATTTAATTACTGTAAATAAATACGTTATATATAATAATATATTTTTTTAAATTCATTTTACGATTAATATTACCTTACGTTAAAAAAAAAAAAAAAAATAGCATACGAAAGTAGTTAAATAACCATGACAAAGTAATTAGTTAATGAGCAATGGTTATTTTTTTTATGTAAATAAATGTAATTAAGAAATGGAAATATTTGAAGTCATAAGTTATCGTTTAAATACATTTTCTATTAGTTTTTTTTTGTCCTGTAATAATATGTGAACTAGTGGATTTTTTATATCTAAGAAACACATGCATGAAAATATTATTAATTTAACTTTTTTTTTTTTTAAGTTCAAATAAATAAAATTTTACAACCTTTAATTATTCGAATTAAATCATTTAAAAAACTGTGGATATTGATTAAAATTTTCTTTCAATCTGGCAGCACTGCTTTCAACACATGTATAAATTTTCAGTTTTTTTTTTTTTTTTTTTTTTTTTTTTTATAAGGCGTTAAGACGCTGTCGCACTTTAAATAATTTGAGCGCATAGACCCTAATAATAAAGAGTTTTGTTAGTGCCCCTGTAAAAAAAAAAAAAAAATCTATATATAAATAAATAAATAAAAATAAAAAATACTTAAAGTGCTAGATTTACAAAGATCTGTAGCATTCTTTCAACGCCGACCTATAAAACATATTTTCAGCTCACTCGAATAAGGCATTTATGCGCTGATTTTGAACCTATTAGCCCTTGTGTGTGTGTGTGTGTGTGTGTGTGTGTGTGTGTGTCCGCTATTAGCCCTTTTTTGTGAGTGTGTCCTTTTACAAAAAGAAAAAAAAAAAGTGTAAGTGCTAGATTCACTAAAATCAATATGATTCATACTACTGTGACTTATAACATACGTACCAAGTTTCAGATGATTTAAAAATTCTGATTTGATAATTTTGGCTGATTTTTATGTCTTTTGTATTAGGTTGTTGCGAAAGTTCGAGCAATTTTAAATTGCTTCATTTCATAAAAATACATCAAATCATATGGCAATTTTTAATCAAAATTCTCTCCATTACTTTCTACAACCTTTGCCCGTTTTTCGGGTAACAAATGTATACCACGACGATAGAAACTCTCGTCTTTGGAGGCAATAAAATGATCCGCGTCCCCACGAACTTTTGCAACGACTTAATAGTTCTGTAACTGAAACTAAAGCTACTTTTTGTGTATCACGTACAGATTCACAGCAATACAGGATGTCTTCCGACACACCTTCTTCCGTAACTCTGCCATATTGTTTCCAACTTAGTACCTTTTGGCTACCGGAAAGAAATAATTAAACTTTTCACTTTACTTTATCAGTGAAAACCGTTACGGTTCACTGGATAAGCAAAATAAATATTTGTATTAAATATTTCCAGTAACTAAAGGGCGTATCAGACTCGACGACTTTACAGGCGATTTTAGAGCCAACCACTGATTAGCGCCGATTTTTCGGAAAAAATTGTCTCTACTCCCAGTGTGATAGCGCAGACCGAATTTGCCCAACTTTTTCAGAGCTGCCTTGATAAAATTGTCCGTATACTCAATTTCTCCTTGGATTAGTCCAATCAGGATGCGCTATTTTGATCCGTCATATTTCCAAGATGGCGGAACACGGGAATCGCTTCAAGTGGAGATTTGAAGAAGAAATATTACCGTTAAGCACGTTTATTTTACCGTTAAATGATAAGAATTTTCAATTAATCGTTTTTATTTTTGTATGGCGTTATGACAGTAGTTGTAAAAAAGATCAAAATAGAAATATTAATGCGATATTTTACACAAATGAAAGGGTATTTTAACGCTAATCATTGCGTATTTTATTCGCGCCAATAAAAGTGATAAGCGACAGAAGTTAGTCTTCTTTCATCCAACTTTTCACCCGACTATTGTAACCTCTAAGGTGTTTTCGTCGAGGAAAAATCGGCGCTAAAGTCGGCTCAAAAATTGGTTGTTTCTAAAGTTGCTGAATCTGATACGCCCTTAGAAGGTTCTAAACTGGCAACTCGTTCACCACTATAATCGTAAATCTAATAGTACGTTTCCATGCTTAATTATAATTAATCATAGAAACATAGTTGGAAGTACTGAAAACGACATTCTGTATGGACAAAAATCTATACGTGATATAGAAATACTGGATTAATTTTAGGTTTCACCAAACCAAAAAACTTATTTATCATAAAAGATTATCAAATCAAATTTTGCAAACATTTTTTTAGGCCTATGTTATGTATCGGGAAAAAAAAAAAAAAGTTTTTTTCATTTATTAAGCCTCACATCCCTCATATATTCCTGTTCATAAGTATACCATACGTATTAACTTTTCACCCATTATATATCACTGCAAAAACGAGTTTCATTTCCATGTGATTTTCATAACTAAATTTAGAAATAATTCGTTACTTGAACTTTTACTTTAACCGCTGAAAATTTCAAACCACAATTACACACTTTCTAAATAACGCTTTTATGTCCTGTTTATTATTATTATCATTAATATTATTATTGATTTACGTTTACATTTAAGTATGGGTTTAAAGAGTAATAAGGGCAAAAAATAAATCCAAATTAAATAAAATATTTAAAAAAAAAGCCATTTAGAAATAAAATGTATTTTTCTAGTATAGGTGAATAGAAACATAAATTAAGATAATACATTTTTTTTTTTTTTTTTTGACAAAACTATCTTAAAACTACTCTTTCTAAATATTTTTTTGTGTCTGCTAATACGCAAAATAGATCTGTGTGTGATAAAAATCATTTAAATCTAAAAGAAAACGCATTGTATTTCTGTAAAAAAAAAAAATAAAATAAATAAATAAATGAATATTTCTAAAAAGAACGAAATACACTGGTGGGCAATTGCTAAGGACGGATGACAATAACTAAGCTATTGTCATAAGCCCTTAGCAATTGTCCACCAGTGTATATCAGTATTACCGTAAAAATTATGTATTTCTAAAAAGCACAGTGTATTACTGTTAAAAACATTTATTTCAAAAAATAAAATAAAATAAATAAATAAAATACATCTCCATTATTGTAATATATATATATATATATATATATATATATATATTAAAAATATAAATAAATAAGTAATTAAAGGGGATATTACATCTGTGTTACTGTAAAAATTATTTATTTATAAAATGAACAAAATACATCTGCTTTACTGTAAAAATAAATAATTAAATAAATCATATAAATAAATAGATAGATATTTCTAAAGAGTTACAGAATATTAAAAATAATATTATTTATTGTTAATAGAATGGGTTTTTACAAAATTCATCGAAAAAATGATTTTAATATTTCTGTTTCACTTTATAAAAGGCCTGTATAACACAAAACACTTAGTTGGCCGAACTGAAAAACTCTTTTATTTAGTCAGGCCGCGCCATATGTTTATATGTGTGTATATATGTTTGTGAGTGCATGAATAATTTATGTATTCTTGAGAGGACAGGGTGAGGACTCGGAGTAGAATAAATTAATTTAAATCACCTTTAATCATAAATTAAGAAAAAAAATTGTAACATATATATATGTATATATAGATTATAGATAACTTAATAAAATTTAACTTTAAAAATTTAGCACTTAATAGATACATGCCAATACCAACACAACAAAAATAAAACTGATTGTAACACATTGCTAAAACAAACACTAAAATGTTTGGATACATGTTAAGATCCAGTAAGAGACAAAAACAATTGAAATTACTTACGCCCACTGGAGTAAAAAAACATTATACTTAAATACGGAGAAAGTAAATAAAGGACCAAAGAAAAAAAAATGGAATAAGATATGGATAATTTTTTGAAGAATAAATGCTTAAAATTAGAAATATTAGCTCATCAGGGGGCAAGTACTTCATAAAGCTGTGAAAACTGCAACGATTTCATAAAAATATATCGCTAAACATAGCAAGTATTATGTTGTTCGAGCCCCGATCGAGCAGCCACACCATTTTGAAGAAGAAATGAAATATTGAATCCAATAATCAAGGAAACCAGAGAGAAAAATAGAAAAACTTACCACATGTAAAACTTTCATCACAACATGGAGAATAGGAAGTTGCCATATATATATATATATATATATATATATATATATATATGAATAAAAAGAATGAAAAATGGATGATATTTCAAATGATATTTCTTTACAACTACTGTAATAAATGGAAGATACTTTCATCTCGAAAATTCAGAACGGATTTATTATTTTTTAATATGTTAACCAAAGTGTCAAACTTTAAATATCGTTAGTCTATTCACTGGCGAAGAAAACTACAGGGTGATACGCATGGTATCCGTGGGTCGTAGGCTGGTCACCCCTGTTTTATAATATACAAGAGTGTTTCAGAAAATACTGTGCATAATTTTTAAACTATATCCTAGGTATAGCAAACAGAAATTGTTACAGTTATTTTCATTTTTATTTATTTATTTTTATCAAAAATAAAATGAAAAAAGCATGAAAAATATTATTTTTCCCTTACTTTCTGGCGTTTTACATCTTATTTTTAACTAAGATTTTAATTCTGTTTTCTGTTTTAACGGTGTTCTGTTTTATTTACTTTTTTTTCCTTAATTCAACTATAAAATTCCTAATTATTGGATTAAAAATAATCTTACATTATAAATCTCCCATGTGGCTCAAAATGTGACAATATATCTAAAAGCTATGGAAATTTTAACTTTAAAATATTAGGCTAATATGCAACAAACATTTTTCAAAAGTTATAAAATGTAATGCTAATTATGTATAATATATTGCTATGCATATGAATATCATATGCATATCTAACGCACATGTATAACATATTTTAAAGGGCATAAACTTTAGTACTAATAACGTATAACATAATGTATTACAATATGTTCATGACAACAATTTCAAATAATGCATATTCAATTTTCCATTATTTGTTAACGTTTAAGCGCTGTTTCAAAAGTATTGAAACTAAAATAGTATTTACATTAAATATTTAAAACTTTCTTCACTAAAGATATGTAGTTTACACTTTAAAATAAGTTTAAATGTATTTAACGAAACGAAATATTTTTAAATTAAATAAAAATAAGTTAAAAAATAAAACACAGGAAATTCATATTACACTGGGACATTAAAAATATACTAATAATTTTATTACGTTATAGTGAAAATAAATGTTCCGTAATGGATATTATGTATTTTAGTATGTTAATAAAACTTTTATTTTGCAATAATGTTGCTTAAATATTCAAGGAGTAGATTCAACCTCTTCCAAGTACAGCATTTTAAATCACCTTCAGAGAAAATTTATGCCCTAAATACTTTTGTGTTGAACGTGATAACGGCGAAAAATAGCTTATTTTCTGCTTCGGGCGCAAAATAATGAAGATGAAAAGTAATGCATATCATGAAATTACTCATTTATTTCGGTATTTTTTTTCTTTATGCTGCTTACTATATTGTTATATATTTTTTGAATAAAAGTTCTTGCGTACTGATTAAAGTTTTCCTTATTTATAGCAACATAATATAAATTTTCTGCAAACTTCCTTAAAATGTAAATAAAACTGTTTAACTTTTCATGGAATTCATTACATTGTGATAAGCAAAGTAAAAAAAAAGGTTTTGCTTAAGTCTTACAGAAGTTTATTTATTTATTTATTCAAATCTAAAACAATTAAATAATAATAATAATGAAAAATAATTCAAATATTTTTCTTAGTTCACTATTAGGTAAAATAAATAAATAAATAAAAATAAGATATTTTAGATACCCTAAAAAAAAAAAAAAAAAAAAAAAAAAAAATCCAACAATTAGGATATTAAGACGTTGAATGAGTGAGTGAGTTTTTACGTCACTCTTATGATACGTTAACGCAAATTTGGCGACTCACCCTAAAGGTAATTCAGAGACATGCTACCACGATTTTGATCCTTCATGGAGATGATGGCACCCTCTGTTCGATGATCCCCAGAGGTATAATTTGGTTGGAAACATAGAAGATATGGCGGGCACGACGGATTTTACGCGTGCAAGCCACTATTTATGTATACGACGGTCTTTGGCCCGTTGGAGTATCGAACCAGCAACCTTACAATTACGTGTTAAGTGCCTTGCCGGCCAAGATTCCACAGCCGACGTTCAGTCCAGTCCAAAGCTGTTATCCACAGTAGCCAAAATATTTATCTCTATTACCACTGGACCACATTCAACGGAACAAGAGCAGGGAAAGAACCAGAAGGAAATTGCATTTATGGTATTGAATAAGAACGTAGGTGAATACGGAATGTCATTACAATTTGAGCAAAATATAATAAACTGAAATATTTCGGATTATTGTGTATTCAACTATTGGAAACTTTCAAGACTTTCAAATGTATTTTGGTGATTTTATGTTACAAAAAATAAAGTTTAAATGCAAAAATTTTAATTAAGGGGAAAAAAAATATATTTTCAGATAATGTTGACCAAGCAAGTAATATTTAATTGTTATGCATGAAAACATGAAATATCCCTTTCTTTAAAATATAATATGAATTAAGGTAGTGTTTTTTTTACGAAAAATCATAAGTAAATGTAATTTAAGCATATTGCTTTGAAATCATTATTGAAAATAAACAGTATTGAAAGAATTATCGATATTCAAAATTACAAATAATATGGAAATAGTTGATATTCCATATTACTCGAATCGTCCTCTTGGAGAATTAATTAACCTCATCCATCTTTCATGTAAAAATATGTTCATGGGAATCAGTCTACTAACTAGCTCAACTCCCTGTTTTTTACTCCTTTTACTGATTTGTGAACAGATTACATAATTCCTAACACTTACCTTCCAAAATCTCTTAATAATGATAGGCCTAGGACACATAAGGAGTCAATCGGCCTTAATCCTCTTAATAATGATAATTCAAAGAAGTTGTATGACACACAAATTTCTCTTTACTGTCACAAGGGGAGCTACCGTTCATATTTAAAGACGAGTAAATGCGTTTAACGTGATTTCGATGGTTGTATAGGTTAAAAATTAACGGTATTTCCTTCTTCCCAACTTTTTCATATTCCTCAGCTTTCCCCTACATATAAATATAAACAAGTATGCATGGTTGTTGGTTTTACAAAGTAGTGTTTTTGAGTACATAAATGAAGAATCTTACAGAAAAATCCATTAATTCATTTTGTTACGCTGTTCGTTTTTTTTTTTTTTTTTTTTTTTGTTATATATAATGTGTCATTAATTCTTTAACTTACGTTTACAATTTCATATTTAAATCTATACATTTGCATAAAAATGGATTCTACTAATAAGGTGCCCTAGCTCGCAATGTGCAAGTATACAATATTATCATTCATCAAAGATTGGAGTTCCGCTGAGAAATCTGACCACTAATCGATTTTCTCTATCGAATTCCAATATCTAAACGATGCACAAGTGTATGTATAGACAGAAAAAATTATTAAAATACGTATGTATTAGCACAGCTGACGACATTTACGATTTTTTAATATTATTTTATTTGTGTTGAAATATTTATTTATTTATTAAATGAATTGTGTTAGCATTCTGTTAAAATTAAATTTATTGATAGACAATATATATATATATATATATATATATATATATATATAATAAAATAAAATAAAATGTAAATGTAAATGATGAAAAAACAAGGTATAGTAAAAAAGACTAAATTTAATTTATATATATATATATATTATGATGAAGAGACGAATTTGACTTACGTCAGTTTTTGTATCATTTAAAAGACTATTTCTTCGGTAAATATAGAGTTCGTATACACATTAATCATAAAAAGAAATTCAGAAAAAAGGTACGTCAAGACGTGTAAAAAAAAAAAAAAAAAAAAAAAAAAAAAATACAATTGAAATTATATAAAGCCTAAGTAGACAGAGATAAACAACGGTCTGTTTTTTATCCTGAAAACACTCAATTATGGCCACCAGTTTCATTTTATGTGATTTTGCAGTAAAATCATATATATGAAAGTATGTATACAAAAAGATAGATGTAATTTATAAAATATATATTTTTAAAAATCTTGCGCAATCTTTTGTATATTGAGACAATAACAATTAAAACGAAACAGAACTAAAATTTTGAAATTTAAATGTGTTTCGAAACTATCATCTTTTGTAAAAGATATTTCTAAACCTACCATAAAAAAATTAAGTTGTTTTAATCTTTATGTAGCTGTTAAAAATTATTATAATATAAATATTTAAAACGGCTGAATTACAATTAAATGCAGGAATTGGAAGAAATATCTGTGAATTTCTTAAAACGCCGTTTTGAAAATCGAACTTTTAAAACCGTTTTTCAGATCAATTTATTATTTACTTATTTGTAATAAGTAAATAAATAAACCACGTTTGACTTTTTTTTTTTTTTTTTTTTTTTTTTTTTTTTTACATTCTGTATAATCTACCCCTGTACATACCGGATTACTGTCATTACATATGTAGTACAGCCAATTTAAAATTCAAATCCAGTGTATTCTAGTTTTAGATTTGGATCTCGGTTTTCTCGAAGATAAGGTGGAAAATAGCGCATTTATCATAAGATGACTAGTTTAATTTCTCCCTTTTACATACGGGGCTGCGGTAGCCTAGTCGGTAGAGCGCTGGCCTCGTAATTGGAAGATTGCGGGTTCGGTACTCGAGCCGGCCAAAGACCGTCATGTACACTAATGGTGGCTGGTACATGTTAGATCTGTCGTGGCCGCAATATCCTCCATGTTCCCATAAAAAATTATACCTCTGGGGGTCACCGAAGCGGGAGAGCCATCCCTTCCGTGGAGGATCAAAATTGTGATGGCATGTCTCCAGACCACTTCTAGGGGTGTGTTCCAGACCGTCGCTAATTGCCCATTTGCACAGAACTAGTGCGACGTAAAACCCAACCAGCCGTCTATCCCTTTTACATATGGTTCTTTACGTTTTAAATTTAACCTGGGATATTTTTCCACATGTCGATGAATATATATTAGATAATTTCAAGTTAGGCATAAAAGTCGGGTAAATGTGTATTTGTGCATAAACATTTACTTGATAACTTACAAATTATCGATTGCGATTATTTTGGTTTAATATTCAAGAAATATTTTTATTAATTTCGATAGTTAAATATAAAATATGCATACGTTAATAATCATACAATTCAACAAATTCAATAACTGTTTTTTTTTTTCTTTTTTTTTTTTTTTTTTTAACGATTAATAAAAGTTATTTTTCGTAAAATCATGAATATCAATAAAACAAGTTGCTTGAATATATGCAGATATTTTCAATTTAGGAAAAAGAAGAAAAAGAAAGAAAATGCTTTTTATATTAGACACATTACTTAATACGAGTACAGATATTTTTAGAATGACCTAAATACTAATTTAGATGTACATGAATTTACTATTACCACAAATACTACTATTCATTATTACCATTATAATTATTGTTACCTAAGAAATGTTTCTTGAAAAAGGAACTTTATTGCAAACAGTATTTTATTTTTTCGTATTTGTAAATTTTAATCAGTGGGTACTTTTTATATTATTATATATATATTATATCATACTTGCCAACATACTCATTAATATTCCGTAGTATTGTTAGCCCCGCCTTCTTTTTCACACCAGTATCTTTTTAGAGTATTTTTTCTCTTATTCAATCGTAATTGAATTTGGAGAATATTACTCTAAAAATTTATTGGTGTGAGAAAAAGGGCGGGACAAACAAGACTACGGAATATTAATTAGGATGTTGGCAAGTATGTATTATATGATATTGCGTATTTACACATTTTTTCATAAAAATCCACAGGAAAGAAAATAGTGCAATATAATTTTCGGTAATCAATATAAAGCTCTCTATCCAATTCAATCTACGAAATTAATTATATTTAAGAAAGGATATTTTACACAACAAAAATCAATGTAGAAAGTATATCTATTTTTACATTAGAATTATCTCTAAATTTCTCATTTCGCAGTTCTATTAAATTTTAATAACTTACATTATAAAAACTTAAAATGAGAATTGACGGTGTTTAAATTCCATAATTAGAAAATAAAATGAAAAAAAACAAATTAAATAATGGGCTTCTCGAATCTAATATGAGAATGGAATCTAAAGTATTTAAACGAATCTCCGAAGGTTTGCTTGTGCAGTAAGTGTGAACTATGTGGAATCTTAGCAATAATAATAAGGTATTCAGCTTCAATGAAAGCATACAGGCAGGAGCAGTAAATATGTTTGATAAATTAATAAACATAGGAGTGAATCCAGTTCCTCCGCGAGTCTTTACCCGCCAGTAGATCTAACTGAACTTCATTTAAAGAGTTGGGGTTCACAAGAATAGGATTTGAATTTTCCTTAATTAATCTGGGAGGAGAATGAATTAGATTCTTACTGAATTCCATCAATTAAAATTCATCAAGGACTCCGGAAATTTTCTCTTGAGATGCATGAAATAAATGGCCGAAGAACAGGCATTAAAATTTAAATTATTCATTCCCCAGGCATTTAAAGTTCCTGAATTTTTATTACCTAAATAAGGAAGATTTAGATGCATTAAATTAACATATTATTTATTAAATACTCTCTCTCTCTCTCTCTGTATATATATATATATATATATATATATATATTATAATATTAAATATAAAACATAAAACATATAAAAAAAAAAATTGTAAAGTAAGATATATTTATTTAGTGATACTTAATTTAACAGTTGTTTATTATAATGATAATTAGAGGCAAAAGGAACATTTATGTTATGTATTCAACGAAGGATATTAAAACATCGAAGTAATAAACCAAAATTATGAATTTTGCGATAGTATGTATATTTAAGCAGTATATGTTAAATTAACTTGCTTCCACTAGATTAAAAACTAAACTACTTTGAGCTGCATGAGATTAGTATATGTTTAGAATATGAAACATGATTTTTAGGGGAAAGAAAACAATCCTTAATTAAAATGATTCTTCAAGCGTCACTTACGGAATATTTTGGCTGTCATTTTTGCATAATTTTTTGCATAGTTGATATTTAAATAATTCCGAAAAATGTTGAGCAATTTTTTTTTATATAAATTATCCGTTTTTTTTTTTTTTCACTTTTCCATAGAATTTTCAATTCGTTGGTAATAAAGATTACATAGATTTTTCATCTAAGTAATAAAACCAATTCAAAGAGTTTCATTCTCATTGGTCTTCTACGATATTAGTTTATGTTAATTTTCTACAATTGATACATTAATAATCACCAGGATTTATTTAATTAGCTTGATTAAAATTGTGATTTTAATCAAATTATTATCAGTTTATTTTACTTTATTTATTTTATTTATTTTATTTATTGATTTAAGTTGCATTGAATATTATAACTTATAATTTTTTTAATCACAATTATTTTAAACAAAAATCAGAACAATTAATTTCATTTTTTTTCTAACTCCACATAATTAAGGACCTGATAATCCATATGGCTCATTTAGGTTTTAATATAATTCCTGTGTAATATTTTAAACTAGTACGTAATGAGGAGTGTCCCATTCATCCCCATTTAAATTTTCCCATTCATCCAAACCGTCACATGATCATATAAAACAGGAAATAGGCTTAATAAACAATTTTCAATATTTTTCATGAATATCATAAAAAACATAACTTTTATTTTGATAAAATGTTATGTTTTTTCACCATTTACGAGTTTTATTAACTTTAAGCAAATAGTTAATTTCACAACTACTACCTAATTGAATCAGCAAAAACTTACTTTGTCAGCTGAAAAAGACACTTTAATTTTTTTCTGCCCTTCTATAGCTAGCACAATTCTGAAACTACACTTGATGAATGATCTAAGTGCTGCCATATATCAGAAAAAATGTCATGTTTCTGGTGCTTGAAAACATAAAAATCTAGCAATTGTCTCATTCATCCAGCGTCATATTCAACCCCACTCTCCCCTATATATATATATATATATCTATATATATGTGTGTGTATATATAAATAAATAAACATATATAAATAAATAACTTATTTTACGTTTAACAGTATTAGTTTATATTATTTTATTATTTTTCTGTTTATCACAAATTACTTAAATTTATTTATTTATTTATATTTTTAAATACTTTAGTACAAGACGATGCATTATAAATCATTATTCTTTGCAAATTTACACACAGAAAAAAAAAAAAAAGAAAAAAAAGAAACTCTTCCAAAATAATTTTAAATGTTTGAATATATATTTTCATTCATTTATATATATATATATATATATATATATATATATATATATATATATTATACAATATTTTTTATCTATATTTTTCTTTCTATGAGGAATTACTTGAAACATACTTAAATAATTCATTACGTCACCTTCGCGCTTCTGACTTATTTAATACAGCAGAATTTCCCTATAATTCCCACTGATTAACCAAGTATGTCTTCAGCTGCTGCCAAAATTGTTATAACAAGTCAGGCTCTAATCATTAACTAAACATTCTCTTCCGAGAGAACAATATATTTCCTCCTGATAAATAAGTTTTGCGTACATTTCTAACAGAAGGCGTGATTGTGGAAAATACTTATGTTTACATTATCAAAATAAAAACGAACTGAATATAAGTCTGACACAATACACTTTCTGAAATTAAATATTTATATTGTTAAACATATTTAATGAAAGTTCTAAACGTTGATTTAATAGACTAGATAATGAGCTTTTTTTTTTTCTTTAGTTGTTAAACATTATCTAATCGTCCTCTTATAAAATTCAGTGATGGTCAAAATTAAATATTAGTAATATTTTAATACAGTGTTAAACATATTTCGAAGCTATAATATATTAGTAGCATTAAACATTGTTGTTAAAATGAACTCCGTAAATTTGCTTTAACACTTCGAGGTCTAAGCCCGAGCGTCACTCAGTTTGCCGTTTTCGACGAAGCGAATTAAAACCCGAGATTATGTCGGGGTCATTATTTAACTCTCTGAGATACAAAAGTACCGACTAAATTCGTTCGCCAACTTTTCAAATATCATCTACGAAACTTTCAGCTGAAATATATATATATATATATATATAGATATAGATATAGATGGCAGCACTAAACCGAAGTAAGTATTACATAATGATGTCGAATCAGATTTACTTCTTTGAAATGTACAATACAAAACCAAATTTTACTACGTAATATTTATTTACAAATAAAACCTATTTTCAGGCATTTGTACAGCATTTGAGTGAGTTTTTATTGAAGTCTATGTAAAATTTTATGTTAGAAAATTATGTTTTCTTATGTGGATCTTTTTCTACTTACTTTAAAGCACACTTTTTTCAATAATTTCTCATTAAATATTAATTATTAACATATTTAAATAGTTCCTTCATTGTGAATAAGAACAGTTATAAGTTTATAGTAATATATATATATATATATATATATATATATATATATATATATATAGCAAACAATTGACAGGAAATTTTATAATTATATAAGTTTCACAGAATAAAAAAACCAACAGGAGAATTACAAACCAATGCGCAAGATTGCAGCGAAAGGAAATGCAAAACTTAGATGTAGTAATATATAAATGCAGAAATATATAAACGAATGAATGAAATTAAATGTAGAAATATATAAACAAATGAATGAAATTATACCCCAAAAAACACTGAGATCAGTGTAGGGGTGAACGAGAAGTTTCTGAAAGGACAGTAGCTATAAGCCAATAACTATCCTTAGCCCCCAACTTCTCACCAAACAGAAAACCACCAATAACTGAAGAGAAATCAAACATACATATAATGTATAAAACTACAAAAAATATTTTATAAAATTATCAAATTGTAAAAGTTACAAAATTACATCAATTCATTTAAAAAAAAAATACAATACAAAAGAGAATTACTGAAGGTAAACAAGAAAGTATAAAATGAAATAAAAATACAACCCTTCATATGGAACACAAACTATCTTCGGCCGACGGGGCTACTCGTCGGTACTTAAATATCGCCCTTGAATGAGGAAGTAGATATGTGTATATATATATATATATATATATATATATATATATATATATATATATATATATATATATATATATATATATATATACATATACATATCTGCCAGGAATTAAAAAAAAAAAAAAAAAGAAGAAGAAGAAAAGCACCAAAAACCCTCAGTCCACAGGAAGATGTGTGGTTGAAATAGCTCACACCTGAAAGCGTTAAAAATAATTTATAAAATCATATTTTATTCAATTATCAAAATATCCTTACCATAGGTAGAATTGATTAAGAAGGTGCATTATCCAGGTTCCTGGGGTTCCGAAAATATCATTGTTAATTTATTTTTTTTTTCTTTAAAGTATTCGAAAATATTTCATTTTATATTACGGTATTCAGTCCAAATCTCTAGTTATAATTATTTTTAATTATCAATAACAAAGTCTCTCTTTTATTTATTTATTTACTTTAAATTTGTCAGTGTGAGAACTTTTTTTTAGTAACTTGAATCTCTGTAATTACAGTTTTAAATGAGATGAGCGTAATGGTTTAGGATCGGATATAAGTTGTATATACTTTTTATTCTGTGCAATTTTTTGGAAATTTTAATAATAATTATGCATTTAACTAAGATTTCAAAATGTTTTTCTTGTTTCTGCACTATGGATTCCAAACACTGGTACTTTGGGATTTTTAGATACTACGGATGAAGATTTTGTTGCTAATTTAAATTACACATTTATTATACACATTTGAATTAATAATAATAGAAAAAAAATAATATGTTGAGTTAGAAAGATGTCCCTATAGTTCCATGCCCTAGTACCCCAGGATATGTAAATTGGTCCAAGTATATATTGAATATGTATTATTGTATCAAGTTTTTATTATTATTCCTAAAAGGCTACACTCGCTTCGCTGGTCATTATATTTAAATGATTTTCAAAAGAAATGAATCCATATAATATCACATTATAAATAAATAAATAAATAAATAAATAATAATAATAATAATAATAAACTACATTGGAATTCCTCTAAACCTCGCTTCGGGTATCCGCTGTCTACGGGACTGGGCATTTATGCATTTTTGTAGAAAAAAAAGCAAAATAAATGGCGATCAAATAGGAAATAGCTATTTCATTGACAAAATGTATTTTGTTAACAGTAATGTATTAATGTGATGAAAAAAATGTAATATTATATTGGAGAAGAAAAATAAGTTTCAATTACACAGCATAATAATATTTGTTGTACTTAAATTCAATCTTACTTATTAATCATATTTTAACTCCACCTTTATATAAAAATCTTATAAATAGATTTACTAGCTAATCTGTTTATCTATCTACCTATATATTTATTTATACGTCAAATATGCTTTAAATCATGCTTTTTTTCCAAAGCTTTTCAAAATACAGCTACTTGTAAATATTGATTGTTTTGCTTTTATATTTCCATTCTTTTTATTCATCTAAATTTTAAATAAATATATACATACTTATTTGTAGAGACAATTTTATAAATTATATGCTTATATCACTACATAAAAAATGATTCAATTGTTTTATTAAAATAAATTTATTTAATGCATATTTAAGCTTTTTATTTCTAAATTAATTCTTTTGCAATTTTATACTAGTGTACGCATTTAATAATACCCAAATGTGCGCTAAATTCATAATTATTGTCATAATTTTATTTAAAATATATCCCAATAATCATCTTCAAATAGACGTTTAATAAACTTCAAAGGTAACCTACTATGCAGAAATTTCACTTCATATATATGCCTTTGATTGCTGGGCAATATTCAATGAGAAGCGATAATTTGATATTTCGTTGAATATCTAATTAGGTGGAAGATATCTAAAGCAATATCAGAATAAATATTTTAATATCGATGAAGTTATTAATGTTCCTATGGATAAATCAAATTACTTAAACTCTTATATTGTTGAAATACATTAAAACAATTTTTCACGATTAAAGTAGATATATTGAAAATTCATTTTGGGAATTAGAACAACTTTTCTCAATTGATTGCTTGTAAAGGGGAACAAAAACTTACTTAGTTTTATTATTTATTTATTGATATGAAACAATTGGCAGTTAAATAGATTATTTAGCAAAATGTACGAAAGGGTATTTAGTATATATAAGCAAATTAAGGAATAGTGAATAATAATAATATTAATATGTAAATCAGTTTTATTTTATTTAAACAGGTTTGCAACCAAAAAACTGGATATTACTTTTTGACTGTTTCTTACAGATTTTTATTTGACGAAGCCAGAAAATAAAATAAAAATGTTCTATAACGCCTAGTTTAGTTGCAAATTGCATATTTTTATATTAATTTTGCGTAAAATTACGAAAATTGGCACCCTATAAATCATTATTCAAACATGTTTAATAACACTGCTCTGCATGAAAATTGACCCCAATACCAAAGCTGCAAATTCTTATGTAAAATCAACTCCTGATTCCAAATACGACGCCCATTTTGTTCCCTCACCAACAGTTATTTTTGGGTCCAACAACTTCGAAAACAAAATTTACCAAAGAATTTTCATGCAACTGAAATAATCCTCTTTGCACACATGCCATATTATTATTATTATTTTAATAAAGGTTGCATTAAAGTATAATATGTGTACGTGTACGAAATTATAAAGAAAAATCTTAAATTTAAAAATAAATAAAATAGCAAACTTTAATGCTTAAACAATTGTGTTCAATGCGCCCTGCTTACAAATTTTTATTCCTACAAACCTCGATTTTACGTTATTATACTTTAACAATATTTTCTAAATAAATCCAGGTATTACATTAATTTTTGACTAATAAATTAATTTTAAATAAATACTTTAATTTTTGGATGATGCAACTTAATGTAATTCAAGTAAAAATTTAGTTTCTTTTATAACATATAAGGTAATCACCAGAATAATACTCAAGTTTGTTTTAAGTATATTGTTTAATTGTAAATGAAAAATGGAAAGAAAAACAAAATAGCCGGGTTCATTTTAAAAATATTTTTTTTAACAAAAAATTTGATTTATATATATATATATATATATATATATAGTGCATTCGAGAATCATTGGATATCAAAGTTAGGCAAAGTTAAGTTAAGTGACTATCTAAGTTTGGCAGTAAACTTAAAAAAGAAGAACGAGATTGATTTTTAAATTTAATGAAATCATACATTATAAATAATATTAATAATTGCAGGTATTTTTGTTTGTTATATTTTCATGTAAGAATCTTACGAATATCTCTGTTCTGCTGAGATACTGAGGATAATATGACGGCGTTTCTTATGCTTTCTAATATTTGAAAATACATTTTCTGATCTTTTACTTTAGATGAGTTTTAAATGGTACTTAACTCCAATATACTTCTCTCGCTAATTTAGGAATTATACCTTGAAATACATTAACTTGTAATATTATTAAATAAATATTAATATTAAATGTAATATTAATCTAAAAATGTCTTCTTTTTTTTTTCTAATTCGCAAGCGACTACTGGAAACCACTGTAGAACTACGGTGTAATCTAAACTCTTCTACGTTAACTTTTATAGACTTCAAGGTTAAAATTTCGAAGATTTTCATCTTTTACAATACTTATCGCCAAAGAACAGACATTTTGCTAAAATGCAAGCTGCCGTTGGAAACTACTACAGAGATTCGGTATAAAGCTTAAAAAATAAATAAATCTTTCTCTTTCTAAACTGCAAGTGTTACATTTTGTCATATCCGCTATTTGTGAAGTCCTACCTCATAAAAGAAATAAACCGTCCTAATTATAAATAATAATTTTAAGATATAAAACTTTTATAAACCATGTTTTAAAATTTTCTGTTGAATCATAGCTATAGAAATAACTACATTAGCACTTTATCAATGCGTATTGTTATGAATTTTTTAATAAATGTATTTATTTTTGTATAAATTCTTTCAAAGAGTCTTAGTAAGTTGATAAAATATCAATTTTCTGCATTCCCAGATCTTTTTCGCGTTAAAATAGCTTAATTTTCCCTTTAAAACGCATTAAAATATTCCAATAGGCATTTAATGGATTTGGGGCCAAATTTTGTGAGATTTTGCCCTTGGCTACTTTTTTGGCGACTTTTGGCAAGAAAATCCTTATTATCGATGTTACAAAGATGGACGTTCTAATGTGATTTGTTAAAGAGTTACGGGAAATTTCAATTAAAAAAAAAAAAAATAGTTCGTTTTAAAATAAAATATTAATCCTTTCAAAACAACATATATTTGCATCATCTTTAAAGTGATAATGACGTCAATTTTTGCCAGATGCATAATTTAAATTTTACAATTTTTTAACGCTCACGTTTAATTAAAAGTATTTATTTTTATGTCAAAAGAAAATGAACTCGTATTTTTTTGGCAACAATTAAATTATAGCTAATATTTTAATGACTA
Organism: Salticus scenicus; assembly: GCA_963930645.1. Lineage (NCBI taxonomy): Eukaryota > Metazoa > Arthropoda > Arachnida > Araneae > Salticidae > Salticus > Salticus scenicus. The sequence goes on along the minus strand of OZ005659.1, from coordinate 210,066,456 downwards.
TTTTTATTGCTATTAGGAGATTATTATTTTCATATTTTAATTAATTAAAAGAAAACTATTCGAAAATCTGACTTCGAAGTATTTTGGTGTCACCGGGTTCTGAGCTACTGTGAAAGTTTCAAATGTCTAGCTAGAAAGGAAGTGAGGATTACAAATGGATTGCAAAATTTGTGCCGGACAAACACACAAAAAAACAAGAATAGAAGTTAATAAAAACATGGTAAAAAGCACCCCGGAACTGGCTTAAACACCATAAAAAACAAAAGCAAAAAATCACAATAATTGTTTCGGGTCGAAAGAAAGCGTGACCCTTCATCAGGAGAACAAAGTAGACACGTGAGCTGCAAACATAGCGGCAACGCACAAAACCATCTTAACTGACCAGCAAATAAATGAATGAATAACTAAAAATAAATAAATAAATAAATAAAGTTAAATGTAAATACGAGTACTGGTGTGATCAGAATTATAAACTGAAGAAATAAATAAATGTGGTTAAAAAATAAAGCAAAATCTAAAAATCTATAAAGTATCAAAACTAAACGAAAACCGAAATTATGTGAGTAATTTCAAAAAACCAGGCAAGACCGCGGTGGAAGAAATCTCATTAACAAGATTTTTCGAATTTTTAAATATGTAAAAAGCGGCAACGCACAAAACAAGCCAAAAATAAATTAAATAAATAAATAAAGTCGAATGTAAATATGAATACTGGTGTGCCCGGAATTATGAAATGAAAAATAGATTTATTCAGTTCAATTCAATTCAAAAATAAAACAAATTCTATAGATCTATAAATCTACCCCATTAAAAATAATCTCAAGATATTCTGCAGACATTTTTAGAGAAAATCTACAGAAAATCTTAAGTTATTTGGCCCATTTTTAAGAAAGTTTACAAAATTTCTTTATAATGTCCTCAAAATTTCTGAAGATATTTTATAGAAAAAGATAAATCTTCAAAATATTTCAAAATATTTGAAGAAAGTTTTAAGAAAATACTATTTTCTCAAGAATATCTTCGGATTATTTTTAGTGGGGATATAAAGTACAGAAACTAAACGAAAACCGAAGTTGTGTTAGTTTTTTTAAAGAATCAGACAAGAATGACGTGGAAGAAATATTAAAACGATTTTTAGAGGTTTTGAATACGTAAAAAGCCGCATGGGTATCTAAATAAACAGAAGAGATAGGAGAAGAAATTATGTTACTTTTAGAAAAATCAAAACAATGACCATGAGCCTAGCAGTGGGGAGCAATAGAAAATTTGGAATTTATTTCATCACGAACATTCCGACAGTGCACATCTTTTCTGAATTTCAAATGTCTCCTAGTCTGATCAAGATAACCTAAATTACACGAAGAACAGGGGATTACATAAGCGACTGGTCGGATTTCAGTAGGAATGGGACATTTAAGAAAAGGTTACTTGAATTTTGTTGACGGGTTTGTAAATGATTTTAAAACCAAACGGTGAGAAAATTTTAGAAACTTATATAAATTCAAAAATCCTAAACGTTCTCTTTATAATTCAACGATCACAGTCTCATCCCAGCAGTTTTACATCTTTATTTATCACTTTCTTTTAAAATTTCTAAATTTTTTCACCGTCTTGTTTTAATTTCATCGACAAACACGTAAACAAAATTAAATTATCGTCTCGAGTTTGTTTAATCCCTTGTTCTTAGTGTAATTCAGGTTACATCGGCCAAATTAAAAACACTTGAAATATAGAGCAAATGAGCACTGTCGGAATGTTCATAATAAAGATATTTCCAAATCTTCTATTGCTTCCCACTGCTGGGATCTTGGTCATTGTTTTAATTTTGCTAAAACTAATGTAATTTTTTTCTATTATTTCCCATTCTCATTTGAATATCCATGAAACTTTTACATATTTAAGAATTCTAAAATTCTTTTAATGATATTTCTTCCACTCCTTTCTTGTCTTGTACTTGAAAATTACTTACATAACTTCGGTTTTGGTTTAGTTTTGAAACTTTTTAGATTTTTAAATTCTGTTTTATTCTTTAAGAGACTTACTTTTTTACTTTATTTTACTTTATTTATTTATATATATTTTCTTTCGTACTGGTCATACCAGTATTCACATTTACATTCAATTTTATTTGCTTTTGATCGTGACTTAAATCAGTTTCGTACGTTGCCACTTTGTTTGCAGCACTTGTGCCTACTTGGTTCACCTGAAGAAGGGTTGTGTTTTCTTCCATGGATTTGGTCTCAGCGTTGATAGATGTAATCAGTAATATTTTGTGTTTATGTATAAATATTGTTGCTTATAATTAGTTTTTATAAGAAAACTTAAAGCAATTGTAATTCATAATATTATTTATATTTTAATCCGCAAAAATAATTATTTTTATCTTAGAAGCTTATTATTTAAACCTTTTGTAATGAAATTATGAATTTATTTATACTTTTCAAAACTATGCACGCTTATGTTATTTTTTATTTTTGTTATAAACTATAAGAAAATGCTTTTTTATCTTAATTAAATTTTTAGTTTCTTTTCAAACTATTATTATTCTTTATTTATTTTTTATTTTTTATAAATTCATAGTTTATTAAATTTTGGTGAAATGTGATATTATGCTATGATAACATAATGAGAAACACTTTTCTTCATTTTTCATTATAAACAAATCCCACATATTCTTGCTAATTATACATTTTTGCCCGAAACTGTAAAAAATAAGTCCAAAAAATAAGACTTAATTGTAACAGCAACTTGAGTAATGCGGCATCCTCATTAAAATTCATAAAAAAAATGAGTTTCATTTCAATATAAAGAAGTGCCTTGCGAAAAAAAAAACAAAAAAAAACATAAGAAGATGGCATGTGTTTTTCTTAAGGAAGATTTTGATGCTGAAAATAAACTTTAATTATACAAACAAACTAAAAGAACATACTTATTTTTTCACGTTAAAAATCCAAAATACACTTTCTTAAGTTTTTGTTTTTCAAATTTTTTACCTTTATTTCGTACTTTTTAACTTATATGAATTTTTAGAAGCATAAGTTTAAACTAAAAATATTTTAAATTAAAATCTGCTAAAGGAATAGAATAGCATATGTACGAATTAATTATATACAGTGCGTTGCATGAATATAAACGCACCTTTTCCAATAAGCAGAAATAGAATTTTTTAAATTTTAAAAGAAAATGTGACTTACAGTTATTGCATATGACTAATGGCTGAATAAGGTGCATCGAGCACGTATGTTTAGGCTCATATAAGCTTATGTAAATGAGTGTTTAAGCATTTTCTTATTTTTCACTGTTTTTTGTTTGTTGCGCGAAATTAAACGCACTTTGTATTTTGCGTTTAAAATTTAACAGAGCCACCGGAATTAAATTAAAACATAGATAGGCGTGTTGCTAAAGTTCTCTTAAAAACAGTTTTAATGCTTGAATGCAAAATTTACGAAGTTTGTTCAGGATGGCAAAAGGGAAAACTTTGACAGTAGACGAGAAGATAAAAATCGACTTTATGCGTGGTAAAGGCTTTAGCAATCGTGAAATTGGGTGCCGAATTGGAAGAAGTGAGAGTGTTGTGCGAAATTATATAAAGAAAGGAGCAAATTATGGGAAAAAAGCATATAAGAAGCGAACAGGAAAGCTCACCAATCACGACAAACGTCGAATATGCAACACTACAAATAAAAAGAATATTTCCTGTGCGAAAATAAAGGCTCAATACAAGCTGGGTGTTCATCGGACAACCATATGGAGAACTATCAAAGCTGCAACATTCATTAAATTTAAGAAAATAAAAGCGAAATCCCCCTCGCTCAAAAGCACAAAGATATGCGGTTGGAATGGGCAAGAAAATGGATTCTAGATCGACTAAATTGGGAAAAAGTCATCTTCTCAAATGAAAAAAAGTTTAATCTCGATGGCCTGGACGGATTTTATAGCTACTGGCACGATTTGAGAACCGAAGAAATGTACTGTTCAAAGCGTCAATCTGGAGGTGGATCAGTCATGGTGTGGACAGCCATAGGTTTTAAAGGCGCTTTCGAATTAGAAATCGTGAAGAACACTGTGAACTCTGTAGATTATGTCCAGATGCTCACAAAGAACCTCTACGCCAAGCAGTCTAGAAAGCTGGAAGAAATTATATTTTTCTGCAAGACTGTGCATCTGTACATACAGCACATATCGTGAAAAATTGATTCCGTGACAATAAAATTAAAGTTCTGGATTGGTCCTCAAAAAGCAACGATTTAAACATAATGGAGAACGTATGGGGTAATCTGGTTCGCCGTGTTTAAGTAAACGGAAGGCCAGTTTAACAAGAAAGATAAACTAAAATCGGCCATTCTATTAGCTTGAAAGACAACCAGCTTGGATGACCTCATGCCACTATATCAGACAATGGCAAGGCGTTTACTGGCTGTTCTAGAAGCCCATGGTGGCTGTACAAAGTATTAGATACAGTATTTGTCACTCAGTTATTTATTTTTTACATGTGCGTTTAAGTTCATGCAACATGTATTTTTGTCATAAATTCAATAAAATTATTTTCTAAAAAATCATATTGGTCTTTCATTGTTTTGACTCGTATTTTCATTTCTTGAATCATACACATACAGTTTGCATCAAGTGTCACCTATTCATATTTTTTTAATAGACTTCCATACCATTCTAATTCTTAAACCTAAGGTGCGTTTATATTCATGCAACGCACTGTATAAAAAATTATTTTTTAAGATAATTTTTGAATCTATCGCGTTTTGCATTATTTAAATGAAATTATTTAATTAACTTTTAAAAGAATACTCCTAAGTCTTATAAATTCCCTTAAATATTCTATCAACTAAATCCCTAAGTTGCTAAATAATTCATTTTTGGCTTCTAACAATTCTTTAGTAAACTTTTATATACTGTATAAATTAAATAAGGTAAAAATTTCCGTTATAGAAAACACTAACAAAAAATCGTAGTAGTTTTCATGTGTGCCTTTTATATTTAAAATATTACTTTTTTCCCCCTAGTTTCCGCTGCACACTGATTAATCTTCCATTGATTATACCAAATTTTGAGATTGTTTATAATTAGAGGAATAATGTTTACATCCATGCATTTTATGTAAGAGTAATATAAATAATTATCCCTGCTTCATATTATTTTTTTTTCTCTCAGTTTTAAATATGATATCAATTTTGATTATTTAAAAATATATTTTTGTGATGGATTTTCTAAAAGTCTTAATTCTTTCCCATCTATATTAATAAAATCAGAATTTTGTCTACAATTTCAACCCCAGATGGTGCTGTAATATTTTAAAATTTCAATATTTTAAATTATAATGAGCGAGGAAGGCGTTGCATGTTCTAAAATGGTGATAAGGCGCCGCAGTCACAACCGAGCGGGACTTCGCTAAAGTCAGAAATTTGAAAGATCATAACATGGTGAGCGAACAGGCTGTTTCAGATATTGAAAGTGGAAGAGGGCCCCGAAGGCTACCGAGCGGGAATTTACTGCGATTAAATTTTTCAATAAAGCTATTTTCACTATATGTCAATAAGCTGTTGTAAGATATGAAACGGCAAAAAGGCGCCGCAGGCACCACCGAGCGAGAGTTTCATAAAGTCAGTTTTTCAAGGATCGCGAATCAGCTGGTAACCGAAGGCGGCTAGTTATAAATATATTTTTGTAAAGGATTTTCTAAAAGTCTTAATTTTTTTGCCCATCTATATTAATAAAATCATAATTTTGTCTACAAATTTGTCAGACTAATAATAATAATAATAATAAAAAGCGATATTTTTACGTTTCACACACCATGAAAGCCGATAATGTCTTCAAAAAATTTTCCGTGTGTGCGTGTGTCGTTGTGTCCGTACACTATTTCTGTCCGGGTATCACGCGAGAACGGCTGGATGGAATTTAATGACACTTCGCAAGAATTTAGGTCTTTACTCAAATTATATACGTCGAAAATTTAAAATTTTTGATTATATTTAGAGATATGGGTAAAAAACATGTAAGCATGCGCCATATAGCTTTTGTTAGTAAAATGCATTAAATGGCGAGGGGAATTGCATTATCTTTACGTATTAGACATCAGAGAACCCCAAAATGATTTCAGAATATTCGTTATGTTCATTGGTACACTGAACGGTTTTTATTTGACTGAGTATCACCAGAAAAAGGCTGGAGAGAATACAATGACACTAGGCTCAGGTTTAACTCTGTACCAAACTAAAAATTATATCCTTCGAACTTTTCAAAACTTTAATTATATTTACAGTTATATGAGCAAAAACGCTTGTGTAACCAATTAAAACTTATGCGTGGATATTTCGATATTTTAAAATGACAATATTTGCCAAATTCGACTTTTTATTCGTTGTTATTTTTCTTTTTATGTAAACTCCACATTTTGTCGATATCTTTCCTCTCCTCATTTCTGAAAGTTCTTTTTAAAATTGATAATTCTATTTAAAAGTTGGATTGTTTGTATAGAAAACATATTTTATTGCAAGTAATAAAAATCCACAGGTAAGATTTATTTATTTATTTATTTTTCATGCTTTTAAAGTATTTTCGTAAAGTGCTTATAAGTGCTATATTTATTTCTTTAAATAAAAATGTAACAATTGCATATAATATCTGGAAAAATCTGGTTGCATTCTTTGTAAACAAAACTTAATTTAGCACGACAGGACTTACTTTAATCTATTCTTCCATATAACACCATGCAGTAACTAAGTTGCATTCTCTAGCATCTCAACTTATATTCATTTTTTTTTTCTTTGGCATAGCTGAATCATAGGATCCACTTGAATTAAAATGGCTATCGGAATTGCGTAAGTAAAGGTCCTGGCAAGAAACGTCCGATCTTACTTCGGAGCCAAATTTCAAATTTTGCCAAGGGGTTCTGTACTGAAGCTGTCCCATTTCTTTAGAACGATATTTCTCACTTTTATTTTAATTGCTAAGGAAAAAACAAACGTTTGCTCGTCCATTTTATTATTATTATTATTTACTTATTTATACGATATTTACTTATTTATTTATTTATCTTTGGCTAATAAATAATAGACTATTTCGATATATAGTTTTTATAATTTTAATAAAGATTTATTAGTCAGATTTAATTCACGTTTGTTTACTTTCTAAAATTTTCACTTTTTTAATACATTTAAGCCATTACCGTTTTTTTTTTAATTTATTTAAATTTATTAGAAATTGCCATCATTTCTTTAGAAACTTTAATTTTAATATCGCAAAATCGCAGATTGAAGGTAATAGTCCTTTCGTACTATACCTATGCTTAGAGTATTGTATTAAAAAAAAAAAAAAAAAAAAAAAAAAGAAAAGAAAAGAAAGAAATGGAGCTGAAAAAGGGAAATTTTAGTGTCTTTCACAAGTTTTGCTTTCTTTATATTTTATTTAAAAAAATAAATAAATAAATAAACATTTCAAAGAAATATTCGCCAATAACGGAATAATTGCCGAAAAATTTTCACTGCAATTATCTGACTTATCTTTAGCACTCTACTTATATTCCACTAATAAAGCAATGCTATGTCTAGTGTAGTAATAGGTCTGTGAGTAAAGGTTAATATACATTAGTTTCCATATTCAAAAAAAAAGTATTTTTGCCAATTTTAAAGTGCTGTCTAAGTAAAGTAATATTAATTTATTATAAAGAACTGAGTTCTTTAAACGAATTAGGCTTAGTACAGTAACTTTAGTACAATACCCTCTTACTGACACTTAAACTTTTGTTCCATTTTGGCAAAGAATTAAAACGGCTATCTCCGTTACGTTAGAAGAGATCTTGGCGAGAAACGACCGAGCTGCTTTGGTGCCAAATTTCAAATTTCGCGAAGTAGGACTACTAAAAATATTCCAATATATATATATATATATTCTATACGTCTCTATTTTAAAACGTTTATACATTAAGTGATCCCTGTTGCCAATATTGGACTCAAATATCGCTATTTAACGAAAATGCAATGCAAAAAACACAATTATGTATTTTCGATACAGTTAAATATTGAAGATAAGGTGCAGCTTTAGTATAGAACGCTCTTCTCGACTTTTCTTTTACTAGCTATTGATTTTTGGAACGTAAATGGCAATAAAAATTATGTTTTTTGAGCGTTGTGAAAAATTGATGTTCCAACCAATGCATAATCAATTATACATATAAATAAATAAATAAATATATATATATATATATATATATATATTTGAGAGAGAAAATTGACAAATTGTACTTATTAACAATAATAACATATTCTCTATCTATATGAGCATAATACAGTAAGCGTTAACTAACATAAAAAAAATAATAATATATTATACTGTGAATAATAAATACATTCCCGTGCGAAGAAGAGACGCAATCGCTAGTACAAGATATATTTGCATAAATCATACGATTTCAGTTCATGTGTTTACTTTTATTTTTTATTTTTTTATTTTTTACTTCTACTGACTAATCTTTTGGCAAACATCTAATAAATTAATGTGATTGGATAAAAAAAAAAAATTAAGAATTTTATCAATCACTTAAATTTTATTACGTATATTAATGAATTACTTAATATTTGACATCTGATACTGTATTTTCCATTGATATGAAACATGTGTACTGTAATTCTGTAAATAGTTTAAAAAATCATTAAAAAAGAGAAGCAAATGGTAAAATTGAAAGCGATTTGCGATAAGGGTAGTCACGTAAGAAGAAATTGTTTTGGTAAGGGGAAAAAAAAAAGTTTTTTTTTTTTTTTTTTTTTTTTTTTTTTCTTTCAATTTTCGCTTCATGGCCGAGTAGTACAAATATGCAAATTAGAGTACTATAAACTGCATGATTTTAGATTAATAACCGACAGATTTCTTTCTACTGTTAACCATAGAGCTCATCTGTGATTTTCTCTCCCACATCTTCGAATATACAGTTTCAATACTAATGGATTAAACGTTATTAGTGAAGTTGTTTTACCACAACCAAGAATTGCCAAATGAAGCTAGAGTTAACCGTGTTATAACTCGTCTGCAAACTGTAATTTGTGGTAATGCCGAACACATACAATTCGAGTTATATGCCTATAAACACTTGAGACTGTATGCAAATAAGAAAAGTTTTTTAATGTAAATTTGTAAATATGTTCTCATATAGAGCCCTCTGTTGATAAAAATGTTAAATATTATTATTTATTTTCCTTTGGAAAGAAAATAATAAACTCACCTTCAGAAGAACAGTTTTCGACAAAAATCATTAATTTCTATATTTCTTTTTTTCAGTTTTTTAAAGAAATTTTAAAACATTTACACATTTTTGGGGTACCCGGCATGTAACAGACAAAACTTTAGTATTAAATAATAATGCACAAAATCCTACTTTTATTCCTTTTATTCCTTTTCTTTCTTCTTTTTTTTTCTTTATTACGGTTAAACTAAACATAAACATGTCCTAATGTAAATGAACAAATCTATGTTTTTTTTTTTTTTTTTTCTGTTTTTTTTAAGAATTGGTAAGAATCAATATAACGTAACCTACAAACTACTGTAAATAAATAATAAACATTTTTAAGATAATTAGAAAATGGTAACTAATTTTAACTTTCAGAATAGTGTTTACCGAAAACAAATACAATTATTTCCTTTGAACATACATTTATTGAAAACATATACTGATGTCTTTATTTACTTTTATAAAACTTTACAATTCTACATTCCAAGATTCCAATATATCAACAAACTTTATTGAGCGGTCATTAGAAAATTAAATTTAAAGAAACTATTTGAAATTAAAATAACTTAATGTCACATTTCTAACTTTATCTAAAACTTTTTGAAATAGCACCCAATTATTCGAGAGTTTCATTGCAAATTTATACGGCGAAAATTATACTTTGATTGCTTGCAATAGACGCAAAGCCGATAATTCGATATTCTTTTTGAATAAATAATAAGGCTGGCGGATTATAAACCAGAATCGGTATAAATAGGTCATTATCGATGGCTTTTGAATGTTCTATATGGAAATCAGCATTCATTTTGGACCAATACTGTAGATAATGAATGGTATTAGTTTTAAATTTTGTTGAAATTTACTAATGGCTTATTTACACCTTCTGTTAATCAAGTAGATTTATTAGGAGTAATCATATGTTTATCAAAATAATTCATAAATTTATTTTAGTTTCATAATAATTGACTTATAATTGGTTTTACCAATAATTGTTAACGTTACAATGACAGCGTACAGTGACATTTTGTTTTTCGTAGAGAACTCTTTTAATATCAATAAATTCATTTCTTAATATAAATTGAAAATCCGTTTTTTTTAAATTATTAAATTTATAGAAGCAAGAAAATCTAAAACACGTAATTTATTAAAAAAACATTTATTCTTATACCTATATCTCATTAATACATATATATATACATCATTCTGAAAGGCATTCTGATTAGCAAAAACTCTTACCTTTCTTAGGCAGTCAAAAAAAATATATATATCAAAATTCTCCGCCGTTATTTATTACGTTGACCCACATACACACAGACACATATAAATGTAGACATCACAGTAAAAAAAAAAAAAAAGAAGAAGAAGAAGAAGAAGAAGCAAAACTGAATTCAGAAGACCCCCTAAACTAAGTGAATGAACGTCAAATAATTTCAGACTATAAATCCATATGCTTAAAATTTGCATCCGTGTAAAGAAAAAAAAAAAAAAAAAAAAAAAAAAAAAACTAAGTTATCCATCCTTAAAATCTATGTAATTATGTGTAACCTCTAGCATACCTATAGAATTTTACCTCAATCAAATACATCATTTAGACGCAACCGTATTAACTCATAAACATACATGCATACCTCCATCAATAGAGAAATTACAAAATGAAATCAGGAGACCTCAAAACTCACAGAAATACTAAAATATCAACTTTGAAATTTTCCATGTTAACAATATTTCTATTACATAATACATAGTCGGAATTTAAATATATGTTTTCTTCCATCATTCTAAATTTTATAAAGTTAACGAATCACTCTTTTATTTAATCCTTCCCATAACTTTTGTTAAAAGCCCATTTTGTGCATTCTTTAAGCATTTATTTACGAAATATGAAATTATGATGATTTTAGATAAAAGGAAACAAAATACTTGTTTATCATGATGATAATTAGAGAGATAATGTTTACTCTATCTGTTTTATTCTACATAGAATGTTACAATATCGATGTAACAAACAAGTAATTAGACTTTTTGCGATAATATATATATATATATATATATATATGTGTGTAAGTTGTACGTATAAGACTATTCAATCTTCCAACTGGTAAAGAAATAGTGTATATTGCTTGAAATTAGTATATGCTTAGGACATGAAAGATGATTTTTATATAAAAGAAAACAAAACTTAATTCAAATGATTCCTTAAAGCTTTCGCTACTAGAGCCTCAGAAGAATAACCGCCACCACAGTCCAGACGTCTTACTATTTAAATATGTTACTAACTCTCATGTGTGGATCATTTTGTGGGATGTATCTATAACGTTCTAACTAAAACCAATAACATCCTGTATCTATTTTCTTGTTTTATAACATATCCCGTCTGTGTACGACATGATTTGATGCAAACAATTATCATAAACTGATAATGAACACCCGTCACATATTTGAGACGAGGGGTTAGAGAAGAAAATCGGATCATCACATATATGTGACGCTGGTAGTGAAAGGGTAAAATGCCATTTATTAAAACATTTAGCCATCACTCTTTGTACGATATTATATGTACAGTCGGCTGCAAAATTATTCGAGCACTAGCCAATAATTCCTATATTTAAAAAGTACACTTAAGTCTGTTTTGCTAAGTAAATCCTTGTCGAATCATGTTCTTAGACTGATTAAGAACATGACTCGACAAGGATTTATTGAACAAAGCTGTATTAAGTGTACTTTTTTTTGCAAGGATTATTGCTAGTGCTCGAATAATTTTGCAGCCGACTGTAGTTGGTATTTACGTAATTCCAAACATGCTTAAATCACATTTTGTTTTCTTTTAATAATTCTTTTTCCGTATTTCTTTCGCATAAATTTAAATTCGTGTGTGATAAAAAATACATAAAGTTTAATAAATGGGGTTTTATTCAGTAAACACTATCCACCAATAAGTATTTGGACACTTTCGAATATAACATTTTGTCAAATATCTGGAAAAGCACTTTAGGAATCATCTTGAAACTTTAGTATTGTAAGGAATATGTTTTATCTCATATATTTAAGCAAATGTTATGTCCTTAAATAGAAAAGGGGACATGTAAAAAGTTAAACAAAAATCAAAATGTTTTGGATCACCCTGTAAAAAGCTATGCTTTTAATGAGTTTTGGATATAGCATGTGATTATGTGGATTTTTCTCATTATCTGCAACTATATTTATGATGCTACAACATACATTCATGGAGATATAACTTTTTTTTTTTTTTTAATAAAATAAATAAAAAAAATCCACTTTTTAAATTTTAACACATAGACCCAGTACAAAGCCATATTTAGGAAATTTGGCATATTACATTAAACAGAGCATACTGCAATTAGAATGCAAAAATATTAAATATCTTACAAAGTTTGAGCATATTTACTACGCATGGACAAGCTTTTATAAAATTTCATTTGTAGCCAAAAGTATTGATCTACTTATACAAAAACCCCAAACAAATATCGTGTAAATTCAAAATGTTATAAGTTATAGAATAAACAGAATTTCAGTTCCTCTCAACAAAAGGGAAGATGATAGGGAGTTTTATCAATATTTATCAACAACAGCGACACTGTATTATCATTGAACATTGATTAAATAAAGATAAAAATGTGAGTAAAATCCCTTGTAGTTTACTGTTTATTTTGAGATTAACTGAAACTCTGTTCTTTCTATCTCTCACAACTTTTTTAGATTCACACGATATTTGTTTGGTTTTTTCGTATAGGTACCTCAATATAGTAGGCAATTAAATTATGAAAATATTTTTTTTTAAGCTTGCGCATGCGTAGTTAAAAAATATATAGTAGAATTTCTCATATTTTATAAGACATTTAACATTTTCGCATTAATTCTGATTGGAGTATGTTATGTCTAATGTAGTATGCAAAATTTCCTAAAAAAAGTGTTTGTATTGGGTCTAAATCCCAAGGTGTTATAGTTAAAATGTGGCTTTATTTATTTATTTATTTATTTTTAAGGAAACCGTTAGATCCCCATAAATATATTAGGTTAAATTCATGAAATTTTATACAGATAATTAGAATAATCCTCATAATTACATGCTACAGCCAAAACGCATTCCAAGCATTACTTTTTACAGGGTGATCCAAAACATTTTGATTTTCGATTAATTTTTTACTAGTCCTCTTTTCTTTTGCAGGACAAAACTTTTGCTGAAATACGTGAAGTATAGCATGCTCTTTATGCTCTCAAAGCTTCAAGATGATTCTTAGAGAATTTTTCTAGATATATGACAAAACGTGTAAATTCGAAAGTGTCTAAATACGTATTGGTAGACGGTGTATTTAATGTATTATATTATTCAAAAATGCATTGCATTATTTTACCTCATTATAGTGTTTAAAAAATCAAAATAAAGATTTCGATTTATTATTATTATTATTATTATTACTATTCGAGTGTAGCTTATTTACCCATTTCTGTGTAGGCCCGATCATTGTTGTCTTGCCTAAAGTTTTTCACAATTTTATTCAGAAACACACAACTAGCGTAAAGATGCAAAACTTCACAATATAAAACATCATTTTCAGAATATAGTGACTAAGAATTAACGCTAATTAGCCGAGTCTAATTATTATTTGTTTTCTATGTTATTAGTTTTTGTTAAATTTCTAAAATGAGTATGTTGTCGATTTATCCGTTAACATTCGGTTTTATTACGATAAATATATTTCAATGAAAAATTGAAACCTATGTTAATTTGGACTTGTAATTGTAAAAAATATGAAATTAAAGTCTTCTCGTGTTTTGTAAATTGATGATTAAACATAAGAAACATTTTCTATAAATAGTGGTAAATATTCTGTGTCAGATCTCTGTTCCCATTATTATTAGATTCCATCTAATTGGCATCATCAATTACTCCAAATTATTCTAAAGAAAAATCTGAAACAATTAAAATAAATTTTATTTATATAAATATATACATTAGTTTTTTTTTTTTTTTTTTTTTTTTTTTATAATAACAAGAACATAAATCAGTTTCTGTTTTAAATAAAATTTAATGGTGTATCTTTTATTATGTAATAGATATGAACAACATTTTGTTACATTGAAAAAAATATATAAATAAGTTTCTGTTTGTTACTCATTATTAAAAAGGAGAAGATTAAATCGTAACACTGCTTTAAACTAATATTTAAAAATACATTTTTTGACTATTATGAAATTAATTTTCCAAAAATTGCATTTTGTGTGGGATTTAGGTGTCTGATTTCTGAGAAAATTAAAGGTTATTCCATGAAGGATTAAAATACATGCAAACAAGAATTATAATTCAAAGAGTAATTCATTAAAAAAAAATACATTACTTGGAAAATATGAGATATTTAATGGGAAATTCGGCTTAGCGGGTAAAGAATTTTAAATACCTTAATTGAGAAAGTTAAATTTTTCTTAAACTAACATTACATAGAGATTTTTAATATTGAACTCAAACAAATCGCAAACTTAATGAGTTGAATCTTCTAATCTAGATGATTTTATAATGATATGGAAAATTTAAAAAATAAAAATAAAAAAAAATTAAAAATTACATTTAAAAATGAGTTTTATTTATAATTGTTCGGATGGGCTGTTAAAATTATGAAAATAAATTACCAGTTATATATATGAAAAAAAAATGATTGCATTTCACTTTATAAGATTTGTTCCTAAGTATTTCATATAGAAAGTTTAATTCAATTGAAAAATATTATAATGGATGTTTAATATTAATTAATATTAATTATTAACACTTCTATGTAAATTTATGGGTTAAAAAACTATTTAAGCGGAAAAAAGGGGTTTATTGTAATTGATGTGTGACATAATTTTGAATTAATATCACCTTAATTGTATAAGAGAATAGTTAAATTATCATATTTAATTGAAATAAGATAATAGATAAATTATTGCAGATAAACTAAATTTATTTTAGTGAGTGTATTTAAATAATACGAAATTTTGTCTAACACAATTCTTTATATTCTTAAAATTAATATTCCTCGTTAATAATCTGAAATCTCATTTGAAAATAAATACTCATTTCTCTACCTTATTGTCATATAAGTAGTATGTTAATTAATTAAATCTTTCATAATTTTATTCTTTAGTTATAATTTTTACTTTTTTTTCTTTTAGAAATAATTATCTTCATTTTAACTTTTAACTTTGTTACTAAATGGTCTTGCAAAGTGAAGTGTTTTGGGCAAGTTAGAAGCCTGGAATATTTGTTTTAAACTATCTTCAGGTACTATTCAGGTACTATTTTCATAAAAAAATAAATAAATAAATCTTTACACGATGCTTATATTTTATCGAAAACATGGCAACTACGGATATCGATTTAGCTGTTAATTTAGACACAGAATGTTACGTTTCACTGGCATCGGGGTGATGGCTACCCTAGTAGCACATAACGTTGTTTAAACGTTGTTATATATGATTTTTCACTGTTTAGATATACTTGCAACGCTATAACAACGTTATATGGTACCTGGTTAATAACGCGTCTGAAGAAATGTATCATTTTGGTGTGGATTTGTTAGCTGTGTATTTCATGTGATAATATTATGATAATTAGCATTATTTTTTAAAAAAGAATGGTCTTCTATGCGCGAATTAAAATGTTCACTGATTGGTGAATTCAAACATATAAATAAAATAAATGAACAAATTTTTATTTAAATCATCACGATAGTAACATAATATGTTTCACTTTAGTAACTCTTAATTTGTAAAATACTATAGTTATTTTTTTAAATAGTTTAAATGTGTTTATCTTTATCAATGATTTGTAGAATGATCCACTAACTTTACTAACGTTATATCTACAAAGTTTCCTATGTTGAATATTTTGATATTTGACGAGCAGTGAAAAATAAATTTATGAAGTATAATATATATTGCAACAATATATAAGTAGAATGCCTATGATTCTAAGAATATATGTTAAAAGAAATAGAGAAACATCAAATATCGTCTTCTGGTACTTTAAATTAGAAGAGATAAGCAAATATATGGATACTGTACAATTTTTAAAAGAAAATTTGTGTTATTAATAAATTTTAAATTAGATGAATATTACTGAAGTAAATTCTTTGTAGTTACTTCGTGTTTAATGTAATGCATGATAGTAAGTAGAAACTAACAAGATTTTCTCTTAATAATGCAATAATGGGAGTACTTTAATGTTATGTTTTTAACTAAATTGAACGCTTTAAAAAGAAATAGAATGTAATAATAGAAATATTTTTATGTATAAAAAAATTTAATAAATAACTTAGTTTATCTTTTACAGTTTTAGTTTATGTTATTTTATTACTTTTCTTTTTAACAAAATATAATAAATTTGTATATAAATTTGTGTATTTATATAAATTTGTTCATTTATTTTTATTTTTATTTTCAAATAATTTATTTCAAGACGATGCAGTAAAAATCATTATTCTTTTCAAAATCGCAGAAAACTTATCTTTAAAAATCTTTTTTAAATGTTCGAAAATATATTTTCACACGCTTATCTAAATTTTATACATTTCTTTCTATCTACCTTTCTTTTCTGTTAGGACTTGCTTGAAACATACTTAAATAAATCATTACATCACCTTCGTGCTTCTGCCTTATTTAATACAGCAGAATTTCCCTATAATTCCCAATGATTAACCAAATCTGTCTTCAGCTGCTGCCAAAATTGTTATAACAAGTCAGGCTCTAATCATTAACTAAACATTTTCTTCGGAGAGAAACAACAATTTATTTCCTCCTGATAAATAAGTTTTGGGTACTTTTCTAACAGAAGGCGTGATTGTAGAAAAGACTTATGTATACATTATCAAAATAAAAATGTATTGAATATAAGTCTTACACAATGCAGTTTCTGAAAATAAATATTTATATTGTTAAACATATTTAATGAAAGTTCTGAATGTTAATCTGGTAGACTAGATGATGAGCTGTTATTTTAGTTTTCCAACTTTTCCTCTCTTCCTTTAATACGTTCAGTGTCGGTATAATTTTGTTAAGTAGCATGATACTGCAATATTAAATACGTTTTATAGATATACTGTATTAATAAGATAAAATATTATTGTTAAACTTAACTACGTAATGTTGATACAAAAATAAAATCGCATTTGATTCAGTTATCAAAATTTCTTCATGATATGTAGGGCTTATTTATTGCTGGGCATTAGAGGCACTCACCCAGGCTTCTTAAAACCACTTTGTAATTTTTTAAATTTACTTTAGCATATCAGAAAGCACTGCGCAGTTAAAAATTTATGCAAATTTACGGAAATATTTATCGAGTGTATCTGTAAATTTACTTTAAATCTTACTTAAAAGCAAATATTCTAGATTCTCAATCATTATTCTGTATTTTTATTTATTTATTTATTTATTTTTTATTTATCAATACATAAAAATTTAAAAACGACTGTTTATTCTTTAAAAAAAGAAAAAAGAAAAAGAAAAAGAAAAAGAAAAAAAAGAAAAGAAAAGAAAAGAAAAAAAAAAAAAACTTTCTAAATTACAAATATATTCTCGCCATTAATGAATTAATTTAATATTAGTCATTATAATACATAAGTTAAATAGATTTTTTAATATCTCCGTTTATTTTTCTCTTTAATTTTACATAACATTTAAGATAAATTATTAACAGAAGTTTTCTGTTAAAATTTTTAACAGTGTGCTTGAAATTAAGATATTCAGTTAAAATATCTAGTTATTGGTTGGTTGGTTGGTGAGGCACCTCTAGGGATTACAGGTTCTCCCGAGGGATCTAGTTATTACATTACAATAATCAATATCTAAATTTTTCTGTTTTATTTATTTATGCATTTTATATTTGTTTCTGTGCCTGTTTTTCTGGGATTTGAATCTCTGTAATAACATATTTAAATGAGAGGTTATGAATTGCTTAGAAGAGGAAGCATATTACTTTTTTTTTTTTTTTTTTTTTTTTTTTTTTTTCCCACATTTGGGGAAATTTTACTATTAATTAAGCATTTAACTAAACTTAAAACATTTTTTATAAGTATTGCAGAATTTTTTTTCTTTAGCTGTGTTCTTGTAAAATAATCTTATTAATGATATTGGAATAGTCAGTGAAAATTTGAAAATGGAATTTTTACTTTCGACTTTATTTCATTTGTAATTTTAAGATTTCAAAATATAAATCTCCCCATTGCGCTCTTGATTAGAAACTCTGGTACTGCTAGAAATTTGAGATATTATACGTGTACATTTTCATTTTATTGCAAATTTCATTTGTTATATACATTCGAGTTTACTAAAAAAAAAAATAACATGTTGAGTATGGAAGGGGCTTCTACAATTGTATGACCCGGAACCCCAAGGTGTATAAATCGGTCCAGACATATATTAAACATGTGTTATTCTATGATTATTAAGTTTTTTTTTTTTTTTTTTTTTTTTTTTTTTTTTTTGTGTGTGTGTGTGTGTGTGTCTGTGTGCTCTCTTAATGATCTTTAAATGCCTCTGTAGTTGGCACGAAATAAATCCTGTATTAGACATCTCTTTGTTTCAGCCCTGGACACATGAATTTTCGTAGAAAAAAAAAAGTAAAATATAAAGATAACCAGCAGAAAATATACATTTATTTGACAAAGATGTTTGCTATAAATTACGATACAAGGCGTTTATTACGATTATATTATGCTCGATTATTTTTAGCAATTTAATTTTTGAGTTCAATTTCCACATATCTAAAAATGGTAAAAGTAAAAACCTGCCGATGTCTCTCTGTCTAAAAATCTATATATTAATAGGCAAGCATAAAATTTGTTGTCCCTTTTTAACATATTAATTATGGGAGTAGAGGGTTGAAAATGATATCATTCGAAAGGTATGGTTAGCCGGAAGGTGCGAATACAAATATTATTTTCTTACGATGTCAAGAAGGTATTTAAAAATACATTTATTTTTTATACATTTTCCCCATTTTTCCCTTTTATACACGTATTCCTTCACATTAAAAAATACCTAAAAGTAGAAAGTTGTTAAATCTGGCAATTTCATTAAGCTCAAATAAAACCATAGACACAGTAATTTGTATAATGTAGCATCACTATACGCAAACGAAGTGATGACGTCACTGTCTGTCCATTGAGCCATGTAAAAGATTTTCTATGTTAATTGTCCATTGAATTTTTTGTAAAAAATTATTAAAAAATAACGGAAATTATCTGCCGATTTTAATTCCGATATTTGGGTATAGTTATATATAAGTTACTGTCTACATGTGTTTGATTGAGTTATTTTTTCTGTAAAATTGATAAAATTTTAATTTAAAATCACAAAACTCCAGAAAAAAAATGGCAAACTTCCAGTTTTGAATGTAAACATAAACATTTCATTTCAAAGGGTGATATTTAAACAATAAATATTCAACTAATATACTAAATAAAAGGAAAATGGATTTGTTACTAACTGCTGCATCTATAAGTAGACGATACGGAAAAAATTCCGATTTCCGTTTTCTGCTGAATTTACATGTTTTGAGCTTTCTTTACGTTTCAATTAACTGAAATTGGCTACTTATTTTTTAAAAAAGTGTCTTTATTGCTAGCTTTTGTGGGTAGAAGAAGCAAGTAGAAGATACATAAAAACTTTTGATTTCCAGTTTTCGATGAATTTACACGTTTTGAGATTTCCTTGCATTTTAATTTAGTGAAATTAGTGAAATTGACTACTTATTTTTATTTTTTTTAAAGTGGATTTATTATTCTTTTCTCTGCATATATAAGTAGAAAATATAAGATTCAGAAATGTTTTAGATTTTCGGTTTTCGATAAAGTTACACGTTTTGAAATTTTGCGAACTCAATTCGACCATTTTTGAAAAATATCTTTTTTTTTTTTTTTGTTCAAACACTGTACTTTATGAACCAATCGAATTATTTAACATAATTTGATACTTGGTTGGACCTTGGTCTGACATGGTACCTAATAGCTTCTGGGCTGTATCACACAACAAGGGGCATTTTCACGTTGCGATTTTCTCTCATTTCAGGAAAGGCTAACATCTACAGAGAGAAATAGTTATATTAAGTAAAACTCTGCTGATTCAGTTAGAGTGAATATTGGCAAACAATTGCCGCAGCTGTGTTGCAATTGCATTCCGTTTAGGACAAGGCAATAACTTTGCTTTGCCTCGCTTTGCAAACAAAATGGTCGAGTTTCGACCACTGGGCGATACTAGTATATATAATTATATGTCTTTCAACATTCAGCTAACTTCTAAATACATTTTGAAATATACTTTTTCCTTTAAAATATTATTTATTATGATTTTATATTTACATTCTTTCATTCATCTAAATTCTAAGTAAATATATTCACACTTATTTGCATATACAATTTTATAAATTATGCTTATATCATGACATACAAAATAATTTAATTTTTTTAATAAAATAACGTTAATCATTATATATATATATATATTTATTTATTGTAAATTATTTCTCTTACAGATTTGAATCAGTTTATGCATTTAATAATACGAAAATTTTCGCAAAATGTATATTTTTTGTCATACTTTCCTTCATTTTAAATAATTTGTAATACTTATCTTCAAATAGACGTTTAATAAACTTCAAAGATAACCTACTATGCAGATATTTCACTTCATATACATGGTACTAAAATTAGCCTTTGATAGCTGGGCTATATTCAGTAATAATTTGATATTTCGTTGAATATTTAATGAGGTGGAAGATATCTGAAGCAATATGAGAATAAATTGTTTATTCTCGATGAACTTATGAATGTCCCTATGGATAAATCAAATTATTTAAACTCTTCTATTGTTAAAATACGTTAAAATATTTTTTTGATGTTGAAAGTAGATATATCGAATATTCACTTAGGGAATTAGTACAGCCTTTCGCAATTGGTTACTTGTAAAGGGAAAAGAAAATTTATTAAGTTTTATTATTTATTTATTGGTATGAAACTATTGCAGTTTAATATAGTATTTAGCAAAATGTATGAAAGGATATTTAAAATGCCAAAGCAAATTAAAGAATAGTGATTATTATTATTATTATTGGCTGGTAAAAAAAAAAAAAAAGAAAAAAAAGAAAAAAAAGAAGAAGAAGAAAGAAAAGGTTTCATAGGCAAAAATAGTGAACACATAATGTTAAATGTATCATAAAGGAACTGTTTGTTTAATTATTGGAGCGGGGGGGGAGGGGGAAATATGTTTAGTTTAATGTAACAAAATTGAAGTTTTTTTTTTTTTTCTAATTGCATACTTCTTTTTTATTTTGCAAAAGATTCCGTGCTTGGCAGGTAAAAACGGAAGCCATTTTAGATTCAGCATCGTCGAAAACATACAATTTACGAAACAATTTTCATGCCACTGAAATGTTATTATTTTTTACAGACCTGTGTTATTGTTTAAAAAGTAAATTAAAAAAAATAAATACAAATTATCTAAAATATAATATGTGTAAATGTACTAAATTATAAAATTTATCTAAAACTTAAAAATAAATAAAATTGCAAATTTTAATATTGACACATGTTTTTTTTTTTTTTTTTTTTTAATACCACTTGGTTAATATTTTTTATTCCCATCTCCCCTTGATCATGCGTCATTATAGTTTAATAATATTTTCAAAATATGTTTAGGTATTACATTGCTTTTTGAGTAAAATATTAAGTTGTTAAAAAAATATTTTGTACGCTGCAAATATTTAGCATTCAAATATATATATATATATATATATGGGAATTTATATTTCCCGGCTATTACCATTACTTCCATTGCGTGACGTCACTGCTATGTAGTTATGACGATATTACTACGTCACTGTTTGTATCATCCTTTCAATGTATGCGCACGCACCGAGAAGCGCACCTCTATTATTCAGATGATGTTTAGTCGTTGTCGAGGGAAAGACGCTCCCGCTTGGATGTAAACCAATGTATAATTATGGAGTTGACGTGGAGTGGTTCTGTAAAACACAGACAGTGTTTGCCGCTCGTAAAATGCAGCAATTTAAGTGTTTATGTAATGTCCCCTTTTTGTTTTAAATAAATGTTGTTATGTTACGATGGTCTGTAGCCGTTACCCTATATTTTGGGGGCTCGACCTATCCGGAAATACCCCTAGCATCACGAAAAGTCGCTACTTTTGTTTTAAAACAGTAGCGCGAAAATGCTATTCGTTCTCAAGAAAATTCTACTAAAAGTTCTGATCGTTGACGTTTATCTATTGTTTCGTCCTGTTCTTCGTATCTCCTGGATGTTTCTTTTGCTTTAGACGAAATTCATTTTTTTTTCTGCAGACGATATTTTTTTTTAATTCTTTCATTGAAATACATACTGAACACTGGACGTTGTTCAATACCAGAGCTGCAAGTAATATTATTAGATATGCCAACTTTCTGCCGATATGGAGTATATCAGTATTAGTGCTTTATTCTTCATGCTTGACGTATTCTTGTTCTTAAAGTGCTTCATTTCAAAAGTGCATCATTTCGACGTTTTTCAAATAATAAGAGCATTCTACATGTAAGTCATGGATTCCTCATCATCTAATTGTTCCTGCTTAATAAAATGTTTTAATCATCACGGCATAAAGGACTGCCCTTAATGTCAGGTAGGAACATGCATTTTTTTTTTTCTCCTCTTTGTATGATAGTATATAAAGAATTTTTTTTTTTTTCATTCGTAATTAAAATTTGAAATTTATTCATTGCCGTTTTACGCCCTTTAAAATTATTTGTTTGTTCATTTTTATATAAATAAAGAATTTCCCCCCCCCCCATATTCAATTACTTTCCATGAATAAAAAGATATTCTGTTCCCCAATATTTATTTATTATTCCTAAAAATATATTAAAAAAAAAAAAAAAAAAAAAAAAAAAAAAAAAAAGAACAATTTTTTTTTTTTTTAATTTCAGTATCCTTATTTTATTTTTATTGCATCCTAAAAATGGCCCTTAAATTAGGCGACCTTCCGCTAGTTGCAAATTCTTTGAAATATTCTAAAACAAATACCATAAAATTGTTAAACACACTATTAGGATACCCAACATTTGATCATCAATCGCGTAAACGTATGCGAAATTTTAGCGGGTTTACTGCCGATTTCGACATTAATAAACATCAAGAACAAATTTTAAAATCATTTTCTTTGTCCGATTTTATATCAATCGCTAATTCGCTACATTTAGAACCAGTCGGTAGTAAGGAAAATTTATGCAAAGAAATTTTTAACGCACTTACTAATTTATCTGAATTTCAGAAAACATTAGATACTAGTTTTTTGTCAGACGAAGACGATCTCAGTGTAAATAATCATTCTGTTCAAACCCCCTCTTCGAATGTTCCCACTATTACTTCTGTTTTTGAATCTCAAACCCAAACAGAAACCGAAACTTTCCATTCGAGTGTTCAAAATATTTCTCCGAATGACGCTGCAGACACAATGTCTTATTTGAGTAATCATTTCTGGTTCCTCCTTCGAGATTTAGCTAGTACATGTAGAACTTTTTCTGGAAATGATTCATATTCTATTCGTAATTTCTTTAATGACATTGAGGAACAATTCTGTTTATTTCCTAGTCTTACCGATCAACAAAAACTTATCTTTGCTAAACGTTTAATTAATGGTTCTGCTAAAACATTTTTATTTTCGCAACGAAATCTTAATACTTATGAGTCATTTAAAGCCGCGTTAATTTCTGAATTTTTGGATACCATACCATCCATTGAAATACATAAACAATTAGAAAACAGAAAAATGCGTTCTAATGAAACTGCTACGCAATATTTTTTAGCGATGCGCGAAATTGCTAACCGTGGTAATGCTATTATTGACGATTCTTCAGTAATTCAATACACCATTCAAGGTATACAGGGTAACCCCTCTGAGAAAATTCTTCTCTGTGGAGCAAAATCTTTTTCAGAATTTAAAGAAAAATTGCGTATTTATGAAACTGCTCTTAATACAATAAACTTAAATCAACGAAATTCAGTTAATTATAAACAAACATATGACAGTCGAAAACGCAATACTGGTCACACACAACCAGCTTTCACTCGCGAATCCAAATTTAATATTGGTCCGGCATCTCAAAATAAATTACGTTGTTTCAATTGTAACGATATCGGTCACTTATCTAAATTTTGTCCTAACCGTTCTCGTGGCCCTAGGTGCCTTGCATGTGGTCTTTTTGGACACAAGTCTACCGATTGCCGCCGAACCGCTGCAAATGACGGACTTCCTTCTAGAGATAGAGTTAACACTGTACATGAATCGCATGCTTCTCACATGTGTAAACAAGTTAAAATTAGTGGTAATGAATTAACTGGTTTGGTTGATACTGGTAGTCAGTTAACCCTTTTGAAACATTCTGCATGGATAAAAATAGGTTCCCCCCCGTTGTCAAAAATTAATAAATCCTTAACTGGTTTTGGCTTTGCGCGTATACATGTTATCGGTACTTTTAATTCTTTTATTACTATAGACGATCAAGAGTTTTCAGCAACTATTTCAGTTGTACCCGACGTGTCCACATTTTATGACCTTATAATTGGATGTGACGTCATCCAACAAGCGAACATTAGCATTTCACCCACCGGTGTTACTTTTTCTAGTTTTTCACAACAAAATGAGTGTACCGCAGATCCAAATTTTATCATGACGATCACTGACGATAATCCCAAATTTGATATTGGTCCTAATGTTTCACGACATATTCGTAACGACATTAACAAACTGTTGTCGACCTATAAACCTAATAAAATCAAAACTGCGAACATTGAGCTTAACATCACTTTAACTGACGATACACCTATTTTTCACTCACCCCGACGTCTACCCTTTACCGAACGAGACATTGTAGACGCACAAGTCTCTGAATGGCTTAAAGATGGTATTATCGAACCAGTGTCCTCCCCATATGCCAGCCAAGTTGTAGTTGTTCGGAAAAAAGATGGTAAACACAGAGTTTGCATCGATTACAGGAAGCTCAATCGTAAGTTAGTTAAAGATCACTACCCCCTCCCCCTAATTGATGATATTTTAGATCGACTTCAACATGCAAAAATTTTTAGTACGATAGACCTACGTAATGGATTTTTTCATGTACCCGTAAACAAACAGAGCCGCCCTTTCACTAGTTTTGTAACCCATAACGGTCAATTCCAATTTCGCTACATGCCTTTCGGACTTAGCTCCTGCCCTTCAGTGTTCATGAGATATATAAACGCTGTTTTTAGAGACCTTATTGCTGCCGGCATAGTACTCCCTTATATGGATGATCTTGTAATTCCCGCGAGTAACGAACATGAGGCCGTAGAACGTCTAAAAACTGTTCTTCAAACAGCAAGCGAGTACGGACTCGACATAAATTTTCACAAATGCCAATTTTTACATACCAAAATAGATTTCCTCGGTCACATAATAGAAAATGGTAAACTTTTGCCATCCCCTTCCAAAACTAAAGCTGTTTTGAATTACCCAGATCTGAAAAATGTTAAAGACGTACGTAGATTCCTTGGCCTTACAGGATATTTTAGGAAATTTATCCCTCATTTTTCTACCATTGCAAAACCCTTAAGTGATCTTCTGCGTAAGGACACCCCTTTTCAATTTCAAAATGAACAAAGAGCCGCATTTCAAAAATTAAAATATTTACTTTCCCAAGAACCAGTTCTCAATATTTTTAATCAAAATTCCCCTATTGAGGTACATACAGACGCGTCTATAGATGGCTTGGGGGCAGTCCTGTTGCAGAAAAACATGCATGATAATAAATTCCATCCAGTCTTTTATTTTTCGAAGAAAACATCGGATCACGAAAGAAAATATACTAGCTTTGAACTTGAAGTCCTGGCTGTGGTAGAAGCCCTCAAAAAGTTTAGAATCTACCTCCTAGGAACTAATTTCAAAATTATCACAGACTGTGATGCGTTCGTCAAGGCACTTAATAAAAAAGAAATAAATTCCCGCATTGCACGATGGGCTCTGTACCTTCAAGAATTCCATTACAACATTGAGCATCGAACAGGTTCCCGCATGGCGCATGTGGACGCTCTAAGTCGAGCTCCACAATGTTTCATCATCCAAGATAGCCTTCATCTAAAACTTTTGAAATCTCAACAATCGGATGCAGAAGTTCAAGCATTAAAAACGCTTTTGCAGTCCACACCCCATGATAATTACATTATAAAAAATAATCTTCTATATAAAACAGTGAACGGTGTTGATTTACTCGTCGTCCCTAACGACTTGCAGAATAGCATAATTAAAGAAGCGCACGAGCGTGGACATTTTGCAGCACTCCGTACCCAAGAGCTAATAAACAAAGATTTTTATATTCCTCACCTCAAAGACAAAATCGAAAGTTGCATTAAAAATTGCATAAAGTGTATACTCTATAATAGAAAACGAAGTAAACAAGATGGTTTCCTCCACCCAATTGATAAAGACGATGCACCCCTGCACACATACCATGTTGATCACCTTGGTCCCCTAGCTACTACATCAAAAAAATACAAGCATATATTGGTCGTTGTTGATGCGTTCTCCAAGTTTACCTGGCTGTACCCCACAAAATCTACAGACGCCGCAGAAGTTATTAGCCGACTAGAAAGCCAACGATCCATCTTCGGTAACCCCGCCAGAATCATAACTGATCGAGGTCCAGCATTCACTTCCACTGCATTTAAAGACTATTGCCACGACCAAAATATAACCCACATACCAATTACCGCAGGTTTACCAAGATCGAATGGTCAAGTTGAAAATAAAAATTCTACTATCATCGCTGTACTATCTAAACTTTCATCCGACAACCCTGAAAAGTGGTTTTCCCATGTACCTGCTCTCCAACAAATCCTCAACTCGACATTTCAAAGAAGCATAAAGACGACACCATTTGAATTACTATTCGGTACCAAGATGAAAAATAAAGATGACATCAAGATCCTGGAGCTTCTCAACGACGAATCTACAAACACATTCCAGAGGCAACGTGAGGAGCAGCGTATCGACGCGAAAAAACAGATTCGAATAGTGCAAGAAGAGAATCGCAGGCAGTATAACCTTCGAAGACGACCAGCTGCTAAATTCAAAATCAACGATTTAGTCGCAGTTAAACGCACCCAGTTCGGGCCTGGTCTAAAACTGAAACAGAAATTTTTAGGCCCATACAAGATAACAAAACTGAAACCAAACGACACATATGACGTCGTCAAGTGTGACTTCGTGGAAGGCCCATTCAAGACCAGCACATGCGCTGAATTCCTGAAACCTTGGACCGACACTTGTGAAACACTTACTTAACATTCTTCAGGACTTTTTACTTATTTTTTTTTAAGACTTAATTGACATATTTCTTCAAGACTTTTTATTTTTTTTTTGAAAAGAACTCTTCCTTGGACATTTTTGTGTGCAACATTAAACTTTTTTTTTAATTATATGTTGAACTCACCAAAATAAGAGAAACTCTATTTTTAATGAACAATTTTTTTTTTCTATGAACATTTTTCAATGCCTGATTTTTTTTTGGTGAAAATTATCTACCTATTTTTTTTCTACTTGTCTGTATGTATATTAACATCTTATCTTATTTTATTTTAGTATTTGATGATATGATTCAGGTTTTGAGTGTAATATTTACTCTATTTCCATTTGGTAATGTATACATTTCTTTTTTATTTTATTAATGCAGCTATATTATTACTGTATCTATAATTCTATTATGTAGTATTGTATATTGTTTATTTTTTTTTATTTCTTTTGTTTTTGTATAATTTAATTTTTTTTTCTTGTTGTTTAATAACCTTCAGGCGAGGCCGCCTGCTTGGTCATGATGGCCGATATGGGAATTTATATTTCCCGGCTATTACCATTACTTCCATTGTGTGACGTCACTGCTATGTAGTTATGACGATATTACTACGTCACTGTTTGTATCATCCTTTCAATGTATGCGCACGCACCGAGAAGCGCACCTCTATTATTCAGATGATGTTTAGTCGTTATCGAGGGAAAGACGCTCCCGCTTGGATGTAAACCAATGTATAATTATGGAGTTGACGTGGAGTGGTTCTGTAAAACACAGACGGTGTTTGCCGCTCGTAAAATGCAGCAATTTAAGTGTTTATGTAATGTCCCCTTTTTGTTTTAAATAAATGTTGTTATGTTACGATGGTCTGTAGCCGTTACCCTATATATATATATATTCTATAACTTATAAGGTAATCCCTAGAGTAATACTCAGTATGTTTCGAGGATACTGTTAAATTAAAAATGAAAAAAGAAATTTAGCCAAAACTAAAATACTTTTCAAAAACATTAAATTTAAATTTTTTCCATTATATTCAAAGTGTATTCTAGGATTATTGATATGTTTAATACGATACATTCCGATGCATATGTATGCATTATAAATAGGTAGTAAATTTAGAAAAGAAGAATAAAAATAAGAAGATTGATGTTCAAATAAAATAAAATAAAATAAAATAAAATAAAATAAAACATCATACATAATACCACTAGTTGCAGATATTTTTGTTTGCTTTATTTCCATATAAAAATCTTACGTATATCTTTGTTTTTGTTGAGATATGAAGGATAATGTTTTCTAATACTTGAAAATGCATTTTCTAACTTTCTCTCGTATAGGAGTTCTCGTAGAGGAGTTCTAAATGGTTCATAATTCTTGCATTCGAAAGATATTAATCTGTAATTTTATCAGGGCCTAAAAAGTATTTTCTTTAAAGTCACAAACTACTTAGAAATACAGTGTAAACTAAACACTTCGACGCTCGCTTTGATGCAATTCAAGGTCAAATTTTGTAAGATTTTCATTTTTTAACTATAATTATCGCCATTTTGCTAAAATCCAAGCTTTTGTTGGAAACATCTGTGAAAATATTAAAAAAAAAAAGTAAATAAAAAAACTATACCCCCATTTCTAAACTATAAGTGTTACATTTTGTCATATACGTTATTTGTGAAGCCTACTCATAAAAGAAACAAACTGTCCAAATTATATATATATATATATATATATATATATATATATATATATTAAAAAAAATAAAATAAAAAAATAAACCACAGAACAGGCTTTTTATTATTATAAGTACAAAGTTTTGGACAAACATCTTAAAAAGCAAGAAATCGTAACAATTGTTTCGGGTCGAAAGAAAACGAGAGAACAAGAAGGCACGTATGTTGCAAATAACGCGGCAACGCACAAAACGAGAAAAATATTGTTACGAAATTGTAAATAATTGTGTTTATTTTTGTATAAATTCTTTCAAAGAGGCTTAGTAAGTTGATAAAGTGCTAATTTTGTGCATTTCTAGTCGTTTTAGTGTTGAAATAGCCTTATTTTCCCTTAAAAACGCATTAAAAAGCCCCAGTAATGCAGGTAATGGGTTTGGCGCCAAATTTGGCGACTTTTTCCCACCTTGGCGATTTTTTTGGCGACCTTGGCGAGAAAATCCTTATATGGGATATACCAAATATGGAAGCTGTAAGTTGATTGGTTGACCACTTTCTAGAGTTTTCTCGAAAAATCTGGGTTCCATGGAACAGCACATAAGGAGCGCTTCCTCGCCAAAGCAGTCAGTTCACTTCAGATCTCAGCCAGCTTCGCTAGTGCTTGCATTGCTCTTAAGCCTCTTTGAGAGAGACTTGCTTCAAGTGTTATTGTCATACAGTTTGTACTGTGGATTTGCTATTGACAGCGGTTGTTTAAGCTGTGTTTACTGTTTGAATTGAAGCTGATACTTGGTTTATAGACCTGCATTTTTCTGGAATTTTCTGTGAATAAATTACTGAATTTTTGTACGTTTGGCCTTTCATTCCCAGACAACTCACGAACCCCCAAGTACGCAACATTTCTGGTGTCAGAAGCGGGGATTTGCCTGTGAATGGTGATAACGAGAGCTATGGAACAAGAAATGAAGAAATTTCTAGAAGGACTCACTGCTCAGATGAATGAGTTAAGATCTGGATTGATCGAAGAAATGAAAGAAGGACAAAGAGAAATGAAAGAAGGACAGAGAGAGTTAAAAGACGGGTTGACTGAAGAAATCAAATCTAATCAAGACGAGATGAAGAGAGAACTTTCGACAGTAAAGGAAGTGATTGAAACTAAATTATCGGATATGGGAAGCAGAATAGATGGAATAGAAGAGAAAGTTATAAAGATAGAAGAAAATTTTGAAGAGAAAGTTATAAAGATAGAAGAAAATTTTGGGGAGAAAGTTTTGAAAATAGAAGAGAGTTTTGAAGAGAAAGCTATGAAGATAGAAGAAAATGTTATGAAGGTTGAAGAGAGTGTTTCGAGGATAGAACGGAGTGTCGAGGCGAAAGTTAAAGAAAATTTTGACCAGGAACTGAAAGGAAGGTTTTCAGAGATAGAAGGTAAACTGAAGAGAATAGAAGAAGATCTGGAGAGAAAAGTAGAAGGAAAGTTAGAATCCATGCCCCAGGAAACTGAAAAGAAAGAGAGAAGAAGCCAGAATCACGAATTTATTAAGCTATCTACCTACGACGGCAGTTCCTCCTGGCATGTATATAAGACGCAGTTTTCCATCGTAGCTGAAGATAACGGCTGGGACTCTACCGCCAAGTCGGTCCACTTAGCAGCAGCATTACGGGGAGATGCAGCCGAGATACTGAGAAATGTTTCTAAAGAAGAAAGAAACGACTTCGAGGCCTTGACTAGAGCACTGGAGCTACGGTTTGGAGAGAAGTGTTCTAAGGACTATAGTCGCCTCCAGCTAAAGTCCCGTTACCAGAAAAGGGGCGAAAGTTTGCAAGAGCTGGCAGCGGACATTCAGAGATTGTCACACCTAGCATTCTCAGACTGCCAAGCTGACACTCGAAACGACTTAGCTCTTCAGTACTTTATCGATGCTGTTCGGGATCCAGAAGTTCAAAAAGCGCTGAGACTCTCCAACATCAGAGACGTAGAATCAGCTTTAGGCTATGCACTTAGGATAGAAGCAGCCCAACAAGCCTCCCGTAAAGACCGCCATACCATAAGAGCAGTCTCATTAAATGATACGCCTGCTGATGAGAATGAAATGAAGAGAAGTTTTGCAGAGATCTTAAAGAGATTGCGTAACCTGGAAAATAACATAGAAATAAAGGATCGGAAGATAAAGTGCTGGGGCTGTGGAGGGGATGGTCATGTGAAGAGGAACTGCCCCGTACGACCAACTATAGGAAATCACCCGACTTCACCATCACTGCAGGGAAACTAAGAGGAGGCCATCTCGCGGGGCGGAGGTTGCCTAAAATTAAAGAGCCCCAATTTACAGTATTTCATGTTTCATCGATGAGTGGCGGCGATAATGGACTTCACGTCTATGGCCAAGTCAACAACGCCACCTGCCGGATGATTCTGGACACGGGAGCCAACGTGACCATCATTAGAACGGATTTGGCTCAAGAACTAAAAGAGAAGATCATCTGGACTCCGCCCTGCGTTAAACTCCAGACTGTGACCGGAGACGAAATCAAAATATATGGAAAAATGAACTTGGCCATCACTTTTGGGAATGCCAGTTACCATCATATGGCATATGTGGCTGATATAAGAGATCCTTTAATCATTGGAATTGATTTCCTGAGAAAATTTAACTTTCAATTGGACTTCAAGAATAATGAACTGCATTCGAGTTCGGAAGACATCGCTGTGTTCAACACTGAAAATCAAGACATTCAGACAATTTGCCAGGTAACAGCCAAGTCTGAAATTTCCATCCCTCCACACACAGTGACAATAGTTTCAGGAACACCACCTACAAAGCAATACTTCCGCTATGGACTGATTGAATACCCGAATACAGACAATAGCCCAAGAGGAGTTCTGGTAGCTTCATCTCTAGTTGATCTCTCAAAGAGTACTATTCCTGTGAGAGTCGCAAACATCAGCGATAAGGCCCGAACAGTGAAGAAGGATGAGGTGTTAGCAGCCTGCACTCCTGTAACATGCATCAACTGCCCCACGCAATCAACTGAATCCAAGTCTTCTGAACAATTAATAACGGAATTACTCAAGAATGCAGAGTTAGGAAAGGAACAGAGATGTGCTGCGGAGAAGCTACTCCAGGAATTTAAAGACCTTTTTTCTCGAACACCTGAAGACGTCGGGAGAACGAACATCACCCAGCACAGAATTGCTACAGGAAATCATCCTCCAATCAAACAACATCCAAGAAGACTTCCCTTTGCTAAACAGGAAGAGGTCACGGAACTTCTAAGTGAAATGCAGCACAATGATGTCATCGAGTCATCAACGAGTCCTTGGGCCTCTCCCATAGTACTGGTGCGGAAAAAGGATGGTTCAACAAGATTTTGCGTGGATTATCGTCGTTTGAATGACATCACGAAGAAAGACAGCTACCCTCTTCCCAGAATTGACGACACATTAGACACACTTGCTGGCAATAAATGGTTCTCGACTTTGGATCTGAAGAGCGGTTACTGGCAAGTAGAATTACATCCTGATGATCGTGAGAAGACTGCATTCACCACGGGACAAGGACTGTGGCAATTTAAAGTTATGCCGTTCGGATTATGTAATGCTCCTGCCACCTTTGAACGCCTGATGGAGACAGTGCTAAAAGGACTTTCCTATGAAGCCTGTCTGGTGTATTTGGATGATATTATCATTGTGGGGCGCACCTTTGAAGACCATCTACGAAACATCCGAAAGGTGCTGGAGAAACTCAGAATGGCTAACCTCAAATTGAATCCAGGCAAGTGTAACTTGTTCCGTCGTGAAGTGAGCTACCTCGGCCATATCATCTCTGCCGAAGGTGTGAGAACTGATCCTGAGAAGATCTCTGAAGTCGAGAACTGGAGTCGCCCTGAAAATGTACACCAACTACGAAGTTTCCTGGGGTTATGCACTTACTACAGGAAGTTTGTCAAGGGTTTCTCAAATATTGCCAGACCACTGCACAAGCTGACGGAAGCCAAACAGAAGTTCCTGTGGACAGATGAATGTGAAAAAGCTTTCAAGCGACTTAAAGAGGCCTTAACATCATCGCCTATCTTGACATATCCACAGCCCGACAGACAGTTCATACTTGATACAGATGCCAGCCATGAGAGTGTCGGTGCTGTTCTGTCGCAGGAAATTGATGGTCAAGAACATGTCATTGCCTATTGGAGTAAATGCCTGTCTAAACCGGAGCGAAATTACTGTACCACCAGGAAAGAGCTACTCGCCATCGTAAAAGCCATAGAACATTTCCATCATTACCTCTATGGCAGAAGATTCCTGCTCCGGACTGACCATGCATCTTTAACGTGGTTGCTCCAGTTCAAGAACCCGGAAGGACAGATTGCCAGATGGATACAACGCCTCCAGGAATATGACTTCGAGATACGTCATCGTAAAGGGACTCTACATGGTAATGCAGATGCCTTGTCCCGGAAGCCCTGCTCGGAAGCCTGCAAGTACTGCTCTAGAGCCGAACAGAAATACCTGCCGATAAATCCGCTGGCCTGTCAAGTTACTATCTCAACACCATCAGAACAAGATCCCGATCCATGGAGTGACGAAGAACTTAGAAAAGCCCAGTTGGAAGATCCTGACGTAAAGCCAATATTACAGCTGAAGGAGACGACCAGCAACAGACCTACCTGGCAGGATATTTCCAGATTTAGTCCCATTACGAAGAGTTATTGGGCAATTTGGGACTCTCTTCATATCAGAATCGGCGTATTATACAGAAAGTGGGAATCTGATGATGGGAAAAGCTTCAGATGGCAGATTTTATTACCAAGATCAAAAATTCCAGCTGTTTTAGAACAACTGCATAGTAGCTCTACCGAAGGCCATTTTGGGGTAATGAAGACTCTGCAGAAAGTTCGGGAACGCTTCTACTGGTGCAAGGCAAAGGAGGATGTGGAGAAATGGTGTAAATCCTGTGATGCTTGTGCGACACGTAAAGGCCCGCAGAAACGAAGTCGAGGAAGACTGCAACGGTATAACGTGGGAGCACCATTTGAACGGATTGCAATCGACATCTTGGGTCCTTTGCCACGGACCT
The DNA here is from genome assembly GCA_963930645.1 of Salticus scenicus. Classification (NCBI taxonomy): domain Eukaryota; kingdom Metazoa; phylum Arthropoda; class Arachnida; order Araneae; family Salticidae; genus Salticus; species Salticus scenicus. Next base: position 210,032,115 of record OZ005659.1, on the reverse strand, counting down.
CCAGTGGAAATAAATACATTCTCGTCGTGATGGACTATTTCACCAAGTGGCCTGAGGCATATCCCATTCCCAATCAAGAGGCATGCACAGTCGCAGAAGTCCTAGTGCAGCAATGGGTGTCAAGGTACGGCACGCCCCTACAACTTCATACCGACCAAGGTAGGAACTTTACCTCTGATGTTTTCAAAGAACTGTGTCAACTACTCGGCATAGACAAAACCCGGACTACACCCTTACATCCCCAGTCGGACGGCATGGTCGAGAGGTTCAATCGTACCATCCTGAATAACCTCTCACTTCTAGTATCAAGGAACCAGCAAGATTGGGACTTGAAGTTGTCATTGTTCCTGCTGGCTTATCGAAGTGCTGTCCATGAAACCACCGGCTATACTCCAGCCCAGATGCTGTTCGGACGTGAACTTCGTCTCCCTTGTGATCTCCTGTTTGGTTGTCCACCCGATGCGACTTCATCGCCCTAGGAGTACATCCAAGATCTCCAGGCACGATTTGAGGACGTACACAACTTCACTCGGGAGCGGATTAACATGGCAACGGAGAAAATGAAGACAAGGTACGATCTAAAGGCTACACAATATGAGTTTCAGGAAGGAGAGAAGGTCTGGTTGTGGAATCCTGTTCGACGCAAAGGACTCTCTCCCAAGTTACAGTGCAGCTGGGACGGACCATACACAGTCTTAAAAAGGCTGAATGATGTAGTGGTGCGGATCACCAAAACACCTTCATCAAAACCGAAGGTGGTGCACTATAATAGGCTAGCCAAGTACCACAAGTAACGGTAATATTAAAAATTAAAAATGTAAATACTGGTAAAATTTGCGCATGCGTAATGTAAATATTTGTATATAAATATTTGTACATATTTGTGAATTTTGTAAATATTTGTATATAAATATTTGAACATATTTGTGAATTTTGTAAATATTTCTCACTTGATTTGTATTTCTATTTTATCGTTATATGCAACTTAGTTTTTGTGTTTTAGATTGTGTAAATTTGTTTAGTTTCGCCTCTTGACCAAGGGTTGCACTGCCCGGGACGTGCAGTCCTTGGGAGGGGGGCAGTGTTACGAAATTGTAAATAATTGTGTTTATTTTTGTATAAATTCTTTCAAAGAGGCTTAGTAAGTTGATAAAGTGCTAATTTTGTGCATTTCTAGTCGTTTTAGCGTTGAAATAGCCTTATTTTCCCTTAAAAACGCATTAAAAAGCCCCAGTAATGCAGGTAATGGGTTTGGCGCCAAATTTGGCGACTTTTTCCCACCTTGGCGATTTTTTTGGCGACCTTGGCGAGAAAATCCTTATATGGGATATACCAAATATGGAAGCTGTAAGTTGATTGGTTGACCACTTTCTAGAGTTTTCTCGAAAAATCTGGGTTCCATGGAACAGCACATAAGGAGCGCTTCCTCGCCAAGGCAGTCAGTTCAGTTCAGATCTCAGCCAGCTTCGCTAGTGCTTGCATTGCTCTTAAGCCTCTTTGAGAGAGACTTGCTTCAAGTGTTATTGTTATACAGTTTGTACTGTGGATTTGCTATTGACCGCTGTTGTTTAAGCTGTGTTTACTGTTTGAATTGAAGCTGATACTTGGTTTATAGACCTGCATTTTTCTGGAATTTTCTGTGAATAAATTACTGAATTTTTGTACGTTTGGCCTTTCATTCCCAGACAACTCACGAACCCCCAAGTACGCAACAATATGAATAAATAAATAAAAAGAAAGAAAGAAAGTCGAATGTATATATGAATACTGGTGTTACCAGAATTATGAAATGAGAAAATAAATTAAATTTAGTTACAAGATAAAACAAAATATATAAATATATAAATTACCAAAACTAAACGAAAGCTGAAGTTATGTTAGTTATTTTCAAGAACTAGACAAGAATGTAGTGGAAGAAATAATATTAAGACGATTTTTCGAATTTTTAAATATCTAAAAAGCCACATGGATATTCAAATATGCAAATGGAATAGAAGAAAAAATTATATTACTTTTCGAAAATCAAAACAATGACCATGAGCCCAGCAGTAGGGAGCGATAGAAAATTTGAAATATTTTCATTACGAACATTCCGAATATTACCTAAGTTACACAAAGAACAATGGATTAAATAAGCGCTTAATTGGATTTCAATAGGACTGGGATATTTATAAGAAGGTTATTTAATTTTCTTGACAGGTTTATAATTTACTTTAAAACCAAACGATGAGAATTTTTCTTAAACTTATATAAATTCAAAAAATTCTAAAAGTTCTGTTTTATAATTAAATGATCGCGTTCTCAACCCAGTAGTTTTACACTTTATTTATCACTTTCTTTTAAAATTTCTAATATTTTTCCCCTGTTTGGTTTTAAACTCGTTTAAAAACCTGTCAACAAAATTAAATTATTATCTCTTAAATATCCCATTCATAATGAAAATTGATCTAGCGTTTATTTAATCCCATGCTCTTCGTGTAATTTAGGTTACATTGATTAAACTAGGAAGTGTTTGAAATATAGAATAAATGAGCGCCGTAGGAATGTTGGTAATAAAGAGATTTCCAAATGTTCGATTGCATCCTACTGCTCGGATTTTGTTTTAATTTTTCTAAAACTAATATAATTTCTTCTATTATTTCTTTTTCCGAATTAGATATCCATAAAAGTTTTACATATTTAAAATTTTGAAAAATCTTGTTAATGCTATTTCTTTCACACCGTTCTTTTCTGGTACTTGGAAATTACTCATATAACTTCGATTTCCGTTTAGTTTTGATACTTCTTAGGTTTTTGGGTTCCGTTTAATTTTTTAACTTATTTATTTATTTATTTTATTTCCCTTTACTTATTTATTTTTTCATACTTTTGTCATACCAGTATTCATATTTACATTCAACTTTATTTGTTTTTGTTTATCACTTAAATGGGTTTTGTGCGTTGCCGCTTTGTTTGTAGAGCTCGTGTCTACTTTTTTCGCCTGACGAAGTTTCATGTTTTCTTCCAACTCAAAACATTTATTGCAGTTTCTTACTTTCATGGTATTCATTCAAAGTTTTGTTCTTAAAACGGTCCAAATGTCAGGTTTTTAGCTTCATCGATTTGTTTTTAGCATAGATAGATGCAATCAGTAATATTTCGCGTTCATATATAAACATTGTAGCTTATAATTAGTTTTTATGATAAATCATAAAGTAATAGATAATTTACAATATTATTTATACTTTAATCTATAAAGATAATTTTTTTAATCTCAGAAGCATATTATTTAAACCTTTTGTAATGAAATTAATTTATTTATAACTTTCAAAACTATGTACGCTTCTGTTATTATGTGTTTTCTTCACCAAATATTCCAAAATGCTTTTTTATCTTTATAATATCTTTAGATTTTTTTAAACTATTATTCCTTTCTTTTTTTAAATAAATTCACAGTTTTTAAAATTCTGATGAAATGTGATATTATGCGATGATAACATAATGAGAAACATTTTTCTTCATTTTTCATTTTAAACAAATCCCACATATTCTTGCTAATTATACATTTTTGCCCGAAACTATAAAAAATAAGTCCAAAAAATAAGACTTAATTATAATAGCAACTTGAGTAATACGGTATCCTCATTAAAATTCATAAAAAAAAGTGAGTTTCATTCCAGTATGAATGAGTACCTTGTAAAGTAAAGAAAATACGCATAAGAACATGGCATGTGTTTTTTTTAAAGAAGGTTTAAATACCGAAAAAAAAACTTTAATTATACAAACAAACTAAAAGAACATATTTATTTTTTTATGCTATAAATGTAAAGTATACTTTCTTAAGTTTTTGTTTATTATTATTTTTTAATTCTTATTTCGTAATTTCTATCTTATTTGAATTTTTAAAAGAAAAAGTATAGTATAAGCTTAAACTAAAAATATTTTAAAGTAAAATCCGCGAAAGTCATAGAATAACATATGTAGGACTTAATTATATATAATGATTATCTTTTTAAAATAAATTTAATTTCTATTGTGATTTGCATTATTTAAACGAGTTTTTATAATTGGATTTTTAAAACATACTCTTAAGTCTTCTGTATGTTCTTAAATATTCTATAAATCAAATCCCTAATTTGCTAAATAATTGATTTTTTGTTACCAGTAATTCTTTTGTAAACAAATACTGTTTTTTAGCAGTTTTCTGTAATTAAATAACGTAAAAAGCTCTAATCTAAAAAAAAAAAAAACTCTATAAAAAAATAGTAGTACTTAGCAGGATTCCGTATTACATAAATTCTAAATTTATGTTTGTAATATTCCTTTTTTTTTCTATTTTTGCTGCATATCCATTGATCTTTAACAGATTATATAAATTTTGATGTTTATAATTAGATAAATAATGTTTAATGTCATATATCTTATGTAAGAGTAATAGAAATAATCATTCCCGCTTCATTTTTTTTTTTTTTTTGTCTCAGTTTTAACTATGATATCAGTTTTATTTTTATTTATTTACTTATTTATTTAGTTATAAATATATTTTCGTAGATTTTTTTTTCTAAAATATCTTCATTTCTTCTTCCCTTTTATTTTTTTTTTACATTTTCAGAAGTTGTACGATTTATGTTCATGCGCTGATTTGTAATTTTTATTTTTATTTTTATTTATTTATTTTTTTTTAACTATAAGCCTAATTTTTTGCCAATCATCTGGAACAATGTGCTTTAATAAAATAAATTTAACTTTTTTTTTTTTTTTTTTTTTTTTTTTTTTTTATGAATTAATTAAATTTATCTTCAACATTTGATACTGTACCTGCCATTGGTTTGAAATGGGTATCCCGTAAGTCTGTAAATGATATAAAATAAATAAATAGATAAATAAATAGATAAATAAATATGTAAATAAATACAAAATAAAGGAAAGAGTAGAATTGTAAGGGATTTGAGAAAGGATTCTTCACGTAAAAGAAGAAGAATACAGTTTTTTTTTTTTTTTTTTTTTTTTTTTTTTTACGATAGAATTCGCTACATGGGCGCGTAACCAGAAATAGGCAAATAAGAGTACAACAAAATGAACGATTTAATGATTAACAATAGAGAGATTCATCTCTATTATTAATCGTAGGGTTCATTTGTAATTTTTCTGTGCCATTTCCTTGCATATACAGTTGCATCTGCAGTGGATGAAGCATATTTAGTGACGTTCTTTTACCAATCGCTCGCTGAAACTACAGTTAGCGGTGTTATAACTCGTTTGCAAATTGTAATTTATTGTGATGGCGAACACATAGAATTGAAGTGATATGCATGTGAATATCTGATTGCATGTAAGTAAGTATACTTTTTCAGGAAATTTGTGATACGTTATCACACAGTGCCCTCTATTGACAAATATATTATCTATTTTCTTTCCTTAAAATATATATATATATATATATATATATATATATATATATATATATAATAAATCCACCTTCACGAGAAGACTTTTTCTAAATTCTAATTCAATTTCATTTTCTTTTTTTTTTTTTTTTTTTTTTCATTTCTGTATGTATTTATAAAATATTTACAAATTTATGGAATACCCGGCATATATAAAACTTTGGTGTGCTAAATACGAAAATGCAAAATCCTATTTTTCTTTTTTTTTTTTTTCTTTTTCTTTCTTTCTTTCTTTTTTTTCTGTTTGTTTATTTCTTACGGTTAAGTTAATCATCAACCATGTCGTAAAGTAAATGAAAAAAGTTATTTTTTAGTAATTGGTAAGAGTCACTATAACGTAACCTAGTAACTACTGTAAATCAATAATAAAATTTTTTAAGTTAAATTAAGAAATTTTAACAAATTTAACTTACAAAAGTGTATTTACTGAAAAAAAAAAAATATTACGTTTCAATATGCATTTATTGAAAACATATATTGACGCTATTGTTTACTTTTACAAATGTTTACAAGATTGTACTCCTGGATTTAGATAAATCTATGTATTCTATTGAGCGGTCATTAGAAAATTAAATTTAAAGAAACTATTGGAAATTAAAATAACTTAATGTCACATTTTTAACTTTATATAAAACTTTCTGAAATAGCACCCAATTATTCGAGAGTTTCATTGCAAATTTATACGGCGAAAATTATACTTTGATTGCTTGCAATAGACGCAAAGCCGATAATTCGATATTCCTTTTGAATAAATAATGAGGCTGGCGGATTATAAACCAGAATCGGTATAAATAGGTCATTATCAATGGCTTTTGAATGCTCTATATGGAAATCGGTGTTCATTTTGGGCCAGTGCTGTTGATAATGAATGGTATTAATATTAAATTTTGCTGAAACTTACTAATGGTTAACTTACACCTTGTGTTAATTGAGTACATTTAATGGAAGTAATAAAATATTTAAGATAAAACTAGAAAATCCATTAAAAAGTTTATTTTAGTTATGTAATGATTGATTTAGGCCTTTATTTTACCAATACTTGTTAACGTTATCGCATACAATGACATATAACATTCACAATGGCATAAACTTATTATTATTGTTATTTTATATTATTATCATTATTCTAGACAAATCTTTTAATATCACGCAACTTCATTAAAAAGTATTTATACATGCATTCATATATAATATACATATTTGTCTGTTCTTCGGCCAACAAACATTCTTATTATTAACATCTGCTGATGCCAATGTTTATTTGTAAAAACACAGTCTTTTATAGTAAAAAAAAAAATAATAATACATTATAATGTCTTTTTTTTTTTTTTTAATGCATTGTTGTTTAATAGTTCAGATCGAATGATGTAATTTCATCGATATGGGTATTTATTATTTAAATTAAATAAATATTTTTTAATTCATAAACTAATTACCACTTATGAGGTTTATTACATATATATACATATTGTTTAATTTTATATTTTAAGCATTGGCATCATTATTTTTTCCCCATTGGCGCGGAACTTAACGAATAAGTATTTTGTGTATTATCATCTTTATTATTTTTGTTTTCCCAATGACATGAAACTTACAAGCTTACGACTAAACATCCGCCAGTGGGGTGGAAGCTTGCTGATTTGATGGCCATTTGTGAAGGGGCACCCAACGGATGTCCATCGATACCCCTGACAGGGATAACATCCATGCCTTATCTGATAAATTAAACTTGGTTCTTTTTAATATCGTTAATTCTAATAGAAAACTCTTGTTTACAACCTTTAAAAAGCTCCTTTAAGTAAAGTTTATGTGGTTTATATTCTCATCGGAATTAATTCAAATCGGGTAATATTCTTCTTTTCATAACTCATTTTAAAAATTGCTGGTAAAATTAACTAACTAATTATATTTTACTTAACCTGTAACACACACATATATATATATATATATATATATATATATATAGGAATAATTTAACCATTGAAATGAAACCCCCTAAAACACAGAAGACTTCCTCAGGGAGGCCCTTCCGTGTAGGGGTTAATATATATATATATATATGTATAAATATGCAAAATAATCAAAGCCAGATGAAAATTTAATCCCAAAACTCACGAGGACCTTCATCAGGGGAGTCCCCCATGTAGGGAAAGGAATATGAGAAGTTTCTGACGAAATGCTGATAATTTAACCAAAAAACACGTTTTTAACCCTCAACTTCCATAGATGGAAGAAAGACCATACAGCAAACGAATTTTAATTAATACAAAGCATAAAAAGCAATTAAATTCAGAAATCAAGCACAAATTATAATACATGAATATAAAATACAAGAATATAAATAATACAAGAATATATAAATACATACATGGACAAACTTGAATAGTCAGAATATGGAAAATTGAAAACCACCCCCCCATTATAAACGCAAAACCCGTTTCAGCTAGTAGAGCCTATGAAGGCCCTCGTGTGTTTTGGGATTAATTTTTCATCTGGCTTTGATTATTTTGCTTATTTATTATAGTTTTATATTTTATTTTTCTACATTTGCACATTGGTTTATAAAAACTTTGTTCTAGTTCTATTTGTTTAATAATTAAAGTTTCACTCCCTCCAATTTTTTAATTTGATCACATATATATATATATATATATATATATATATATATATATATATATATATATATAAAGGATTATCCATACTTAAATCATCACACTGTGTATATCTCACTGTTACTTAAACCATCACACTGTTTTTATCTCCTATTCTTGCCGATATCTATATGCATAATTTTGAGGAAAAATTATTAAAGATGTTAAATTTAAAATGCTGGTTACGTTACGTAGATGACACTTTCATTCTTGTTGAAAATCCAATTGATGTTTCTGCTATTCTTAATATTGCTAATGCTATTGATCCCCATATTCAGTTTACCTCCGAGTTAGAAAATTGTAATCAACTTCCATTTCTTCATGTTTTAGTTACTAGGTACGATTCCTCCTTTAAAACCTCTGTTTACAGGAAACCTTTCTCTGTTTCTAACCCTCCCCATGCTCTCTCTAATCATCAGGCTAAACAAAAAATTGGCACCTTTTACACTTACGTGTACCTTGCCCTTAAAATTTGTTCTGATACTTATTCTCTTAAAGAAGAACTCAATTATTTAAAGTCTGTTACTATTAAAAGAGGTTTTAGACCCTCTATAATTGATAAAGCTCTCAAAAAGTTCAGTAGGCCAACTTATAATTCTACTCTTTCCACTGATGATAAAATTAAAATTGATAATCGTGTTGTCTTGCCTTTTTATCCCCCCTTGTGTTTTAAATTAGCCAAAGTTTTGAAGCGTTTCAATTTTCACGTTATTTTTAAACCTGTCATTAAATTCCAATTCCCTTCAACCAAATCCCCTGTTCCTGAGCTTCATAAATGGGGTATCCATAATGTCCCTTGTAATAATTGTGATTTATCTTATATTGGTCAAACTAAAAGCAATCTTGAATGTCGTTTACGTGAACATTCTCGGTATGTTGTTAATCAAGAATTTTCTAAATCTTCTATTGCGAAGCACAATTGGGAATTCGATCATAGTTTTAATTTTAAGAGTGCAAAAATTATCTTTCATGCCAAACGCGTTTCCGAACTGGATTTTTTGGAAAAATTAGCTATTTACCTTAATCGTGATAAAATTGTCAATGAAAAATCTGATTCCATTTTGCTGTCTACAGCCTGGAAAAATTTGTTTAATTCAATTAAATAATTTCCTTCATTATGTTTAGAACATAATATTAGTTATAATAAAATAATTCTAATTAAAATAATAATAATAATAATAATAATAATAATAATAGTTAATGGTTAAGTTTTATTAAATTTACTTTTTAGTTTAATATTATTGAAATTAAAAAAATAATAATAATAATTGATTACTCCTTCCCTCCCTCCCTTTTTCTGGTGTGTGTGTACGTGTGTTCCTCTCTGATTGGTCCTGCCCTCCATGATGCTTCCTATTGGTTTTTTATGTTCCTCCTCCCCCTTTGGATTTTGCCCTGCTTTCAGTCTTGCGTTTGCCTCCAAGGCAGTTGCACATGTTTGCACCTGATGAAGAAAGGCTACGTCCTTTCGAAACCGGTTGTGCTGATTTAAAATATATGGTGTGTGAAGAAGTTTTAATTTCTTTCTATTAACTGTACGCCAGTTTTTGAATTTATTTTTGTTGATAATGATGTTTCCCAGTAAGCGGCATATTGTTCACAGAGCAAGAAAGCAAGATGCACATCACGCGCTTCATAATGCCTTATTTTTCCCTTAGTGTGATGACGTCACTCATGACAGTGTCTTACAACTAATAGCGAAGTTAAAACTTTTATTCAGTAGACCTACATGAAATTAAGGATACCGTGGTCTATTCTTCTCGTTTCGAAGCAGAATCAACAGACTTTATTGAGAACCGAAGACTATGTGTGAAATGTGACGCCATTAAGTAAATGGAAGTCGCGCTCTAGTAGCCACATCACAACTGTTTGCTCTTTTTTTCTTAGTATGCCTAGCGTTGGTGATTTTCATGCTAGAGGTACCGTTCCAAAGCTATTTATGTTTTTTTGCTATGGGGATTCCACTTCAGTAAAAAAAAAAAATAGGTGGTACCATTTGAAATTTTCGAAATTTTTTCACTGTAATCGTAACTGTTAGAGTTTAACTGTTGTTTTTTATATAATTCTTGAGCGCATACATCAAAATATGTTCCACCAAATTTTTATTCAGTTTCTCGGAACGGTATGGTAGCTATGGTCTCATATATCGGGGTACTTTTTTTTCTAATCAACCTGTATATATATATATATATATATATTAAGGAACAGTTAGTTAAATTTAAAAGTTCATTTTTTCATAAACACACTAGTTTATTTTCAAGGCATTGCTTTCATTTTTGTAACTGAAAACTCTTTTAGAAGAAACGAAAAGATGCAAATTTATTATTAACAAATAATAATTATTTTACAATATATTATATGCATTGGAATATTATGCATTCGAACGTTTCTCTTCTTTAAATTAAGCAAGGAACAACAATTAATTAAAAATAATTTTGATGAAAGAAATTTGTCATGAGCTCTAAAACGTAATTAAATGCCACTCAGACAAAAAAAAAAAAAAAAAAAAAAAAATGTTTAGTATAAAAATGTGCCTAAAGGAAGAATGTTCAAGTTGTCGTAAAGTTTTAATTTATATTCTTATTATTATAATTTATTTATTTAATATATCTATATCTATATATATATATATATATATATATATATATATATATATATTTAATTGAAATGAAAATATTTTTTTTTTAAGTATTATCTTATTAAATTTTATCATTTTAGCTATAGACCAGGTGATACAAATGTCACAGTACAGTGGTGGACATAATTATAAGACACCTATCTAATTTGACAAATAGTGAAAGAAAAGATTCAGAACTTAATTTTTTTTTATCAAATACGTCAAAAACATAAATTTATTCTCTTATCATATATAATTATTTTATGATAATGATATTTTCATACAATTTAATGAAAATCTTAAAAGCATAATGGACAAAATTATAAGACACCAACCGTTTTTTCCAAATACAGGGCTCAACATAATTAGCAGTCACTAATGGTCTAAAATAAAATCCTCTAACATGGTTATTCAATGTTTGGTGGAGCCGCTATTGTTTTTTATAACATGAAAGATGCGGTTCGGCATCGAATCTATCACTTCTAACAAAATATCGCAAAACAGTTCTTCCCAAGTATATTTTATAGCATTCTGTGGGTCTTCGACACATATAAACTGCCTCCCATTTCGGTAAACCGCACGAGCTAAGATCCCCCACAGGTTTTCGAAGGGATTTAAGTCTGGAGAGCAAGAAGGATATGGGAGAACATTGATACTTTGCTCTGAAAGCCACTTTTTTGTTTCGTGAGATGCATGAATCGGCGCGTTATAGTGCTGAAAAGTATAGTTTTCGCCACAAAGAAGTTAACCGTATATAGGTAGTTGATCTTTAAGAAGATTCTTGTACTTTTCGGATTTCATTCTTGGATGCACAAAAAAATATCCGTTTTCCCTTGAGCCGAAAAACCAGCCCAAACCATTACTGAGCCTCCATCCATTTGGCGGCTCATTAGTACATGAGGAGACCTCCGCAAATCATGCCAATAATATTGAAATCCGTCAGGGCCATCCAGGTTAAACTTTTTTTTTTCATCAGAAAGTAACACACAGTACAATTTGGAGGTCCAGGCCATAGTTTGTTTAGCGAAGTTTATTCGCTCCATTTTGTGCCGGCTTAGAAACGATGGTTTTTTCTTCATTTTTTTATATTTACATAGGAAGCATTATGGAACACTCTGCGAATTGTTCTCCTTGAACAATTCAGTTTCAAAGCATTTTTAATGCCTGTAGTGGTCATCTTATTCTGTGTAACGAGCGAAAGCACATGACCTCTGTCTCTCGCGGACAAGCAACTAGTACGTCCAGATCTTTTAATCACCGATCCATTAATTCCTCTTTTCATAACATTTCTAATTGCACATCTAGAGCGTTTAATAACTTTTGAAATATTATTAATTGGAGCACCAGTTCCATTTAATCTCCAAATTTCGTGAATTTCACTTTCTTTTAATTCTGTACCTCGTGTCATGTTTGTAAATGCGTGAAGTCGGATATCGACTGCTTTAGATAACTGCTGACGTCATAACAGCGTGCAGAAAATTTGCATATTGCACATTATTTTCGAAAAAAAAACAGGTGTTTTAATTAAAACGTTAGGGTGTCTTATAATTTTGCCCATGGTATTTTTAATTTTGTTTATTAAACTCTATAAAAATATCATTTCTGTAAAACAATTACGTGTGATAATAGAATAAATTTATATTTTTGAGGTATTTGATAAAACATTTTTAAGTTCTGAATCTTTTCATTCACTATTTGTCAAATTAAATAGGTGTCTTATAATTATGTCCACCGCTATAATTTTAAAAATAAATCTATATATTTTATAAAAATAAATCTATATATTTATATAAAAAATCTATATAAATACTTTTTTTTTTAAGTAACAAAAGATTTCTTAGCAAATTAGTTCAACCATTTGAGAGGGGCTCATACAAAATCCTGTTGTGAAGCGTGACAACTGCTGTTACAGCCCCTTTCTAAATGTTTTAAACTTTCTTAATTGAGTGTTGCTTTCATTTTAAAATTATTTTATTTACAGTGGCTCTGAACATTCAACAACATAACTAGGACAATAATGCTCAATGTGACGGCTGTTATTCATTAGAATGACCATCAGACGTTGCTCATTACAAATTCTCCTAAAAAAAGTTTTAGTTTTCGTAATAAGTCATTAATCGATCAGATGATATTTTTAAAATGTGAGAGGATACTGCGAAATCAGCACGATATGTTGATGAAACATGTAACTAGTATTTATTCTTATATATATATATATATATATATATATATAAATAATAGATAACGTAATAAAATTTAATCTTAAAATTTAGCAATTAATAGAACTAAAACAATAACAGAACACTAAAATATAGAACTGAATTTCACATAGAGGAAAGAATGACACAAAAAAGTTGCGATATAGATAAGGAACCAATGAGTTACCATATTAACTTAAAATACTTACGCCGACCTAAAGGATAATAAAAAAGGACCATTAAACTTGTGAAAGAGAAAAAAAATAATAAACCACATAATTAATTGGATATAAATGCTTAAAATTAGAAATATACTTATCAAGGGGCGCATACTTCATAAAGCAGAGAAAGCTGCAATGATTTCGTAAAACGATATTGCTAATCATAGCAATTTATATCATCTCACGTCCCGATCAATGCAGCAAAAAAAACATAAAGAATGAGAAAAAAGTGAAAAATTAAATTAAAACAAAGGATAAATAAATATTAATTAAAATCTTAAAGAAAACCAGATTAATAACATGAAATAATCAGAGTAACCACATGGAAAACAGTTAACATAAAATGGAAAAAAGGGGTGATGCCAAAACCTAAATTGAAGTTAAAATAATAGCACGACAGATATCGATTAATCGAAAATACTTCAGAACAATTAAATTAAAGATAAAATACACAGAGTAAATATTAAATGATAATGTTAAAATTAAACTGTAGAGTTAAATTAAATCGTACCAAAAATATTAATAATTAAATCGTTTAAGATAAGGACTGAAGAATGAAGGTTAAAGACTACTAAGTACAAGCGCCATCTTTCGGTTAGCTATAATAACATTAAGTCAGTTATATAAGATGTATTGACTGAAAGATTAAGATAATTTAGAAGTATTAACAGCAAGATTAAGATAATTTTTAAGATTTTTATTTAAGATGTATTGACTGAAAGATTAATATAATTTAGAAGTATTAACAGCAAGATTAAAATAATTTTTAAGATTTTTATTTTGAAGTCAAATTATTAAGTGTTAAGTTTTAAGAAGACATAATTACAAGCAATAATGCCAAAGAGCACAAGTATAAGGATAAGCATTATAATGCGGTCAACATAAATTAAAATTAAAAATTAAAATTTAAAAGATTTTTTTTTTTTTATTAATATTTATAAGATTTTATTTTTGTTAAGCAAATAGATGGATTGTTCAAACTTAACAAGGGAAGCCTCAAGTAGCAAGAAGCACATTGTAAAATTTAATGATAAAAGAGTTCAAAATACATAGTATCAACCAGAAAAAATAAAAGAGTTCAAAATACATAGAATCAACCAGAAAAAAATAAGAATGTAACTTACAGCAATCCCCCCACGTTTTTTTTTTTTTTTTTTTTTTTTTTTTTATAAATTTTATTCAGCATCAAACCCACCCAGTATATTCCGTGCTTTTCTGTACATTTTAGTGAAAACTGCATAGACCTGCACTCAGAACTTTATGAATAATATATACTTTTTTCTGTAACTTTTGGATCACCCGGCATATATATATATATATATATATATATATATATATATATATATATATATATCGTAGAACTAACTGGTATAAAAAGCGTAGAATTGCATGCATGTATATATATATATATATATATATGATAAAATTTAAATATAAGATGGAGTAAAACTTGAATTATTAAATAGATAGAACTAGAACAGAGTTTTTATAAAACAATGCGCAAATGCAGCAAAAGTAAATATAAAACTACTAGCAGACCCGGCCACGCGTTGCTGTGACTAAGTTATACGTTGAATTATACGGCTGTAAACTATTTATTACAGTCAAATTATTATTTACAAACAAAGACGAAAACGTTGTAGCCGATGTAAAAACCCACAGGGTTGAGATTTGAAACTTAGGTCAAAATTTGGAAGCGATTGATAAAAATTTTCCTAGTGTTGATATTAAGCACAAATTAATTTTATTGTAGGGTCCTATAAATTTTAATGGAGAAGTGATATATATTATCTCTAATGCTACTTTGGATAAAATTGCTAAAATGACTAATATATAAATTAAATTCTATTAAAATTCTATTAAAATAAAAGTATAAAAGAAACAGACGATTTTAAAATCAATTTTTATGGAGGAGTGAAATATAATATATGCTATAATGGATAATTTTACTATAAAATGACCTCATCATTTTAAATATTTTAAAGAGGGCAACAGCTGTAGTTATAAAAAGGAAAACAATAAGGCTAAACCAGAAAAATAAGTAAATTTGATAAATATTTTAAAACCTAAAAATTGGAAATCTTATGAAATATTGGACATTTAAAGTAAATACATGTATCATTTTAAATAGAAAAAGATTTTGGAAAAGTTTAGTGTATTTTAACGAAGTGATGAGAAGTTTTTGAGTATGTTAAAATTTTAATAGTAAATTCAAGTTAATAAAGATGGGAAACATTGAGGATTAAGATAAGAATAATTATAAGATTTAAAAAAAAAAAAAAAAAAAACTTTTTATATACCATGCTTTTAAATTTTAATATACTAATAATATACTAATTAAAAGGAAAATGATAGATATTCTATCATAGTTTGAAGTCAAATTGGTTTAAAATGTCTAAATAAAATATCTGATGTAAGATACTAATTTTTTGCAGCGGAATAGATTTCATTTCTGTCATCCTTGGCAAAAAAAAAAGAATATCGCCAAATTATCTGGCGAAAATATTTAATTCCTTTCAAAAATCATGGTTATTTTAACAACTTATATTAAAAGAGTAATGAATAATATGAAACAATATTTCGTACAATACATATTGCATGTCATACATACGTACAATGAATAATACATATTACATTTCGTACAATACATATTACATTTCGTACATACATCTGGCATGTATATTTTCCTGTTACACTTTTGATCGCCAAATAATAATAATAATAATAATAATAAAAGCCAAGGGCGACAGAGTTTTGAAATTAAAATATAAATTTTGTCAATTTGACAGCAAAATAATTCAATCTAACACCCGCGATAACTAATACATATCTATACCCAAATATAAGGATTATAATCGGGAAATAAATTTCCTCGATTTTTAATAATTTCTTACAAAAAATCCAGTGGGCAATTAACATAGGAAATCTTTTTCTTGGCTGCACAGACGGTCAGTGAGTCACACTTCGCTTGCGTATAGAACTCATAGATATAGTATAGCATATATAGAATAGAGTGATCATTGGGGAGAAAAAAGTTATTCCTTTTCATTTGGGAAAAGACGACGTTTTTACCAAAATATGGCTGTCTTTCCCCGAGTGAATACACACGGGAATACATACTAATATTTTAGCAAATAAAATTTATGAATAATTTATTTGCTAAAGGGGAATGGAAGACTCCAGATACAGTTTCAAATTCATATTTCTTCCTTTCTTTTCTTTTTTTTTTTTTCAATACCACTTAATGGCTGCTTCCAAAGCTTTTATTTATTTATTTATTTATTTTCGACATCAAAAATCTTTGTACGATAACATGGGGATGAGAGATCTATATATATTAATTACTATATCTATGATAGAACTACATTAGCAATTTATCAATGTGCTTAAAATGTTTAAATTGATTATGACGTGAATTTTCGTGAGATGCATAATTTAACTTTTTATAATTTTTTAACGTTCACGTTTGATTAAATGTATTTATTTTTATATCGAAAGAAAATGAACTCGTATTTTTTTTTTTTTTTTTTTTTTTTTTTGCAACAATTAAATTTGGAGCAACTTTAATAAAGGTTTATAATTAACAAATAATTGCAATAAAACAATATTGTGACAATAAATTGCGATAAAAAATATCCTATCTCTCAAGTTGGACCAAGCTGCACACAGTGTGCAAAATTTCATTAAAATCGGTTCCTTAGTTTAAGAGTTTACCCCGGACAAACATCGTGACACGTAATTTATATATATATATACAGATAATAAATAAGCAAAATAACCAAAGCCAGATGAAAGATTAATCCCAAAACACATGGGGGCCTTCATCAGGGTATTTTTCTTTCATAATTTTAAGAATAGAACCTGAAAAGGAAATTAAAACATGAGAGCTATACGAATCAATCAAAACATCGGAGAAGCTTAAAAGAGAGGATTATAAAAATGTTGACTTAAATTATTGAATTAAAAAATTTTAAACTGAAAATGTTGAAAATCTGCGCAAAAGCAGCAAGGCGATATAAAATTTCAAAAATATAATATAAAATTTAAATATGAGATGGAGTAAAACTTGAATTAATAAATATATAGACCTAGAACAGAGGATGAACCCCTGATGAAGGCCCCCATGTGTTTGGGGATTAATATTTCATCTGGCTTTAGTTATTTTGCATATATATAAGATGAATTTTTACCTATAGATGGCGCTGTGTTTGCAATATTTCGTCACATATGCCATCTCAAATAACACGATTTATAAGGTGACTGCGGGCACAATTACTTTCATGACTTTTCCACCAATATATTTATATAGTAAATTTCTATGATATGTGTTCATGATTATTTAATGGAGCATTTTTAACATTAATATCGCGGTGGAACATTCATTAACGGAAAAAAAAAAAAAAATGGGTCAGTTAAACCATGATATAGCAAATATTTATTGATCTGAATTTGCATCATCGAATTATAAATTTATAAAAACTGTAAAAATATCATAGGTGTCTTATAATTTTACAACGAACTGTATTTATATTCTAATACTGTATACAGTGTTTCTGTCATCTAGCTAAGTTGAAAATTTTTGTGTAAATATAGCGGTGAAAGAATCTGGGGAAAATGCAACACCATAGCATGCATGTTTTAAAGATTCAGAAATTATCATGCCTGAAAGTTAAAAAAAAAAGTTAAAAATTTGTTAGAAATGTAATTTAATTTAATTATTCAAATTCTCTTATTTCCAATAGTAAAGAATATTAAAATTCTATGCCATAAAAATGTAAAATTATATTAAAATCTATATTTAGATTTAAACCTTTAATTTTGCTTACTTTAAAAATCTGCTTAGCATTTTGTAATTATTATTTATTTATTCTTCGTCTATTTTTACCATATATTTTCTGATACCTTTTTTTTTCTTCGTTTTTTTATTATTATAATTATTATTTTCCCTTTAAATCGTAATGGATATAAAATATTATTCACGTTATTTGTTAGAGTTAATACACATCTTAAACTTATGAGAGCGTTTGTTGTATAAATAATAATAATAATAATAACAATAATAATAACAATAATAAATTATATTCATAAAAAGCAATCTAATCAAAATTATTTTATTTTTTTTATGCAAAACCTATATGTAGTAATTTCAAAATACAAATAAGTAATAACAAAAAAATGTATATAAATTTTATACAAAAAATGTCCTTTTGTAAAAACAAAATTACTCTGTTATTTTTATATGTAAAATGCGTTTTTATCTTTTAAATTAGTAAAGATAAAATGGCTAAACTTTGTCTTAAGAATTTTTTTTTCATTCCATTAGATAATGAAAAGATATTCTACGAATGTCCATGTTAGTTGAGACTTTATCGTGTGAACTAAATTATTTTCTTATCGAAAAGTGCTGCGATAATGATCTGAAACTTTACGATCAAGGTAAAACCAAATTAAATGACAATCAAAGAAAAAAAAAATATCGTAAAACGTCTTGTACTCCCGATGATGTAGTACTAACTTTTAATTAAAGTGTCTTTCAAATTTCTTCCAGTGAAGAAAAAGTATCCCTCGTTACTTTCTTTACGAAAAAACTTAATTTTCTTTTCGTAAATTAATTTTTCATGAAAAATGTATTCGAAGATATTAATTTACATTATTATTTTTTTTTTATTTTTAGAAATATTAATGTTACGTAAGAACGCATTATATATAATTTATATATAAATATACAACATTTATATATAGAACATTTATATATAATCTTAAATACTTTCATTAACATAAAAATGAAAGTTTAGATATAAATTCATGAAAAGAAAAAAAAAAGATTTATATATATATATATATATATATGTGTGTGTGTGTGTGTGTGTGTGTGTGTGTGTAAATTAAGTTCAAATATTTAGCTGATGTTTTTATTAAAATATTAATAGTTATTACTTTTTTTTCTATTTTATAAGACTTAAGTCTTTAAAAGAGCCTGGATTCTAGATGTCCTGGTTTATTGTTTTTGTTCAAGCAAGTTTTGTGGGAACTTCTTGAATTTACTTAAAATTTGTTTAAATGGAAACACTAAAGACAATATTTTTTTTTTATTAATCTATTTATAAATTTAATATTATTTTACTGAAAATTTACTTTTTGTTACGTTTTAAATCCAAAATGAAAACGTATTACATTTGCAAAAAAAAAAAAAAAAAAAAAAAAAAAAAATCAGCATCAGATTTTTGACGCAATATTCAGTTCTGAAATGTTCTAAACACTATTTGACCATTTGCGCCTGTCTGTCTATTTTTGTTCAATAAGTTACCAGAATTATGTGGTTGCTGTATCTCAGAAAGACGTAAATCCATAAAATTTACCTTTGCCTGGACGTTATTATAAATCGATGCTGATTAGATTTTGGTACGTATTACTCAAAAGGTACTACTGGTATTCAACATATTCCACCACTTGCTATATTATAGCTTCTATATTTTATAAATGCACTAATTTTATATGTTCAAAAGTCATTATGCAAAAGTATGTTGATCGAATTCATAAAGCCGTGGTGTGCTGCAACTTAACCTGTAACTAGAAGGCCAAATCTCAGGTTTTATGGAGGGTGTTTTCAGAAAACTTGATATGGGAGATTACCATTATGCAAAACTGCTCTAATTTACTTCATTTCATTTCGGCGTATAGATAGCTGCAATGTTGGATTTTTCGTTTAAGAAAATACTATATCTAAACTTCTATGGTGTATAAATACAGAAAACTTGATATGCCAGATTAATAAAATTAAAATTTTAAGGTGATTTGCTGTGGGCGTATTTAATATTAACCTTAAATAATAAAACATTCGTCTAACAGATTACTCAAATCCTCCAGTTTCACGAATTTGAGATAATACCCATGGGTCTTACTTCATTTACCAAGAGTAAAATTGCTCATTTTTAACATATTTGTGAATTTTAGTCAAAGTATTATAAAATCTCCTTAAAGATAAATTCATTAAATTGGAATAATTGAAGGAAATATAAAATCTACTTGTTTTTATTCTATAATGTATTACTCGAATGATTAGTTACACTATATATCAGTATTTTGCAAAACAGTGATTGTAAACTCTCCATGTAAAACATATATTGAGAAAAGCTTAAACTTTTAAACATGTTATAAATTAGCTAGCGATGTTATATAGATTAATGTAGAAATACCTTGTGTTATGGACACACTCATCTATTTTATATTCAGTACATGTAAAGCACTGCGTGGCTCTTCGTAGTGAATTGGCTTCACTCAGTACAGCCACATATTTATTTATTAATTTATTAGTTTATTTTTTAATATTATGATTACTCATTAAAATTTTGTAAACTTTAATCACTATTAGCATCCGTATAATGCATCAAGTTTTGTTAAAAATATCTAGTTTAGTATACGATTCACAGCATCTTTTAATTTCAAATATGCTTTGAATGTCAAGTTAATGAATTTTAAAAGTTTGTATATATGTGATGTATTAAAGAACCATTGTATTGAATACCTTATGAAAAGAAATATCTGAAAATATCGTCGAAAGTACTTAAAAGTATCAAAATTTAATATAATATCACATTATGGCAGTAGGAGCTGCATTAACACTTTCGCGACCGCATGCTTTTGTCTTTTTGACAGGACAGTCCGGTCCACCTTTGGGTGTCATTCTCTCAAGTTACGATATTCCAGAACAAAATTGACTGTATTAACATTTATATAACAATTTAATATACATTTTAATTATACTCTTTCTAATAAAAGTACTTGTATACATAGTATATCGATTGTACAAATATGAATATAGGGTATATTCTTAAGAAATAAATAACATACAAATTACAAAAGAAACGTCCACTGGTTTGGTTACAGATTTTCAAATGAAGTAAATCACGTCAGCGGTCGCAAAAGTGTTAAGCCATTTTTTCTTGAAAAAAAAAAAGTATTATGTAGCATACTGCTGTGATTGCTTTCTGTCGTTTTCCGTGATTTTTACCTGTGTTAAAATTTTATTATATAATACCTGAATAATACATCATCATTCTTAGACATTCAAAAGCAGCTAATGGATGGTATGGAACTTATCTTATTATTTACAATATAAAAAATATTCGTACATTCAGTAACAAAAGTGTCCGAACACTAGCAAAAATTCATATGTAAAAGAAGTACACTTCATACGGCTTTGTTAAATAAATCCTTGTCGAATCCTGTTCTTCGTCAGTGTAGGAACACGATTCGATAAGGATTTATTGAACAAAACCGTATGAGGTGTACTTTTTTTGCATAGGCATTTTTGCTAATGTTCGGACACTTTTGTTACTGAAAGTGCATGAATAATATTTTGAATGTTGTGGTTCTTCGTACTGATTGTCTGGTATTAAACCCTCGGAACGGTCAAAATACATGCCATCATAAATTTAATTCTCCGTGAATGAGTAAAAATAGATTAAGCATCAAAAATAAGGATATATTTTGGACTCTAGATACACATATCTAGAGTCCATTTATACATATAAATATAAATACAACAGTATTTATATTTATATGTATAAATATAAATACATATTTATATTTATATTTATTTAGAACTTTAAATTTTATTCAACAAAAAATTATTTAAATACGGTTTTTTAAGTTAGTGTAAAAATAGTAGAACATGCTTGTTTTTTTAATCTTTTATTTATTTGGAAAGATTAATATTAAAATTAATATTAAATTACGTAAACAATTTTATGAATACCAATTATATCATAAAAATACAAATAATTTATATATATATATATATATATATATATGTATATATATATATATGTGTGTGTGTGTGTGTGTGTGTGTGTGTAAGAATTTTCTGATTGTACTTGGCAAAATAGTTTTATGGATAAAAAGAAAATCCTTTAACATTAAAACTGCAAATGAACGATCTAAAGCTTTTGTTAAAATTCCCACGTTCTGTGAAATATAAAAAATTAGAGGCAAAAAACTTTTCGTTGTTAGTTCCTAGTTTTTTCTTGTTCAAGAAGAAATTTAACAGCCGTTGCTGAGTCTTAAAGACAAATAGCGAAAAATGCTGACCGAAAAAAAATTAATGAGTTATAAAAAAGTAAAACAAATTATGATCTTTTATCTAAAAAGAGAAGTGATGCGGTATAAGCATAAAAAATTCCGTTTTCTTTATATTGTTAAATAAAGTTTTCTTGAAAGAAAGACGAATTTTCATAAATGTCAAAAATATTTTTATGTGCCTAAAGATGGATTTGTTTTAAAGTTTTAGAATTAATTATTTTTATTCGATACAAAGCATAGAATTAATATATATATATATATATATATATATATATGTATATATAATTAGCTTGAAACCAAGTTTAAACTTCGTCAGTATGTTAAATATCCGACTTTTGGCTCACATCTTTAACTGAACGGGGGGAAAAACGGATAATTTTGTGTTTTAAAAATTTTTATTTGAATAAAACAAAGATATAATTTTCGCATTCGTTTCATGGACCCCACCGTGCAGGTCTGCTCTCATTTTATTTCAATAGGGATGCTTACAAATGTACGTAAAGATTAAACACTTTAACTTAAAGTCATGCTTAAAAATACACTCTCTTATCAGTTGCTTTATTTCACCACCAGTCACTTTATACCGAGTAGACTGATGATAAATTAGTACGATTGAAATCTATAAACGAATTGATACTTCTCATAGATTTGCTATTATTATATACTTATCTACGTTGAAATGACACATAATAAATATCATGTCTTACTTTAACTTTTTTTCAAATAAAAGTTTGATTTCTGAAATATGTACAAGGTATTTTAAAACTTTTGGCAATAATAAGGGCATGTACCGGTGAACGAAAGAAAGACATTTTTAGTATAGAAATATAGGAGCGTAAATGTTATTTTATAATTGTAGAAGGTGCTGTTTATATCAATAAATGAATCACCATTTCACACTATTACGAAATACCATTTACATTTCTTAAAATAACTTTACTTATTTTTAATAAAAATCCCCAAAATCATGATGAGTACATAGTGTAATTATTTTTAATGAATTGGTAATGAAAAAGAAAAAAAAAAAAAAAAAAAAAAAAAAAGATTTTTGTTGTTATAAAAAGTTTACTTAAAAAAAATAAAAAAAGTTACAATTGGAGGTTAATATAAAATAGTCGGGTAATATGCAGTAGGTAGTTTAAACTACTTAAACCATAGAAAAAATAATTATACTCCATCTTTGGAGAATTTTCTGTGACAGAAGATACATTCGGCATCTTTATTTTCTGTTTCTTTAGTTGAATACATAAAGTCAATTTATGATGATACTATGAAATACCTAGTATTCCATAATAGCCGACACGCCATCTTTAAAAATGAACTTTTAAATTGATGGACAGAATATTTTCAGCTAAAAAACGACCAATGTATAACAAAATAAAATTCTTTGAGCATACATTATGCTTAACATCAATGTTCAAATCACATGAGTACTAGTAAGTTTAAATGTTTATAAACTTACCTACAAAAACTTTTTAAAATCACAAAATATACTTTATTCTATAGAGAATGTTACGACAGCAACAAGCGGTTGCTTCTTACTGTATCGCTTCATGGGAATCCTTTTTGAGTAATTCATAGTATTTTGAAGAGATAGCAGCACCAATCAGAGCCGCAACCTCGGTATTCCATATTTCCCGACTATTCCTCTCCTGTATTTCAAGCAGGATGCATCTTTACACCAATTTGGAGCTCCCTAATACATATTTCATGTATAGGGCAGCAAACGAAAATGAACTGGCTACACAAATGATAAACAGAAAGCGATTTACGGAGAAACGGCTGTCAAATTCCATTTGAACGTTTACGTCGGGAGTTGATTTAAGCGGTGATTCCATGTACGATACAAAGTGTCTTAATAAATATAACGACGCATTCTGCTCAAAATCTAAAGAGATATTAATGATTCAAGCTAGCAAAACGCTAACCTATCGATCATGACCGCACCTTTAATCGCCTCAATGCGCCATTTCCGAACTTACATTTCTGTACTTACTGTACTAATTATGTTTATTTCGTACACTTCTACATGCCTTTATATTCTTATTGATTTTTCTTTTTTGAAACACTATACATATATTACTTACAAAATTTTGAATAAACACCATAAAATTCAATAAACTTCAAATCAAAGTTTAATCAAATTAAACTTCAATTGAAATTTTTCTAAGTAATAATTTACAACGCCAGTTCTGTGATGCTTTCTTATTAACTATACATATATATAGATATACAGTTTAATACTGAACGTTTATTTTTTCATTTAAAAGATAAGCGATAAATATTCTGTTTAATCTATAGAAATACGAAAAGCTGACAAGACAACAGCAATTCTTCATTATAAATTAATCAGTTATTTCGTAGCCAGTCTTTTTTTTTTTTTTCCCGGAAACTTTCTAAACTGAACTAATAAATTTCAGATAGCGATTATTTCTATGAAAAATGTAAACGAAATATTATGCTACTGTTTTATTTTATTTTAAATATAATTATGTATAATAAAGTACTGTAGATTAGCTTAGTATTTCTTAACAAAATAATATCATTTTTTAATTATTCTGTTAATACTAACTACTATTTGCTTTTTAGAATAAACTAATAGATTTTCCGATCTAATCTTCGTTGTACCTATATACTTCAGCGTATGTCTTGAACAATGTTAAATCGGCTCAGTAGAATTTTAAAAAGAAATATTAATCTTGAGACGGAGCATTTTCTCATTTGTAATCCTTTATAACTCGTAATCTAAATCTTACAAAAATACAGATATTTCACGTTTTATTTCAAAAAGAATAATAATTATCAAATCTCAATTTAAATTCAAAATATAAAGGCTTCACAAAAGGTAATTTATTTACACTACGCTAAAAAAAAAAGAAAAAAGAAAAAGGAGCACTGATACCAAAATGACCTCCTGAATCTGAATATGACTTCTATTTTGCCCAGTCACCCACCGTTTTCTCGGAATACCACCCTCGTCTCCAATTTTTATCTTTGTTCGCGTAATTTGTTTACCATGGATTTGATTTGGATGATGAAAAGGAATTAATTTAACACTTATAAACAAAATAATATAATGTTTAATAAATAACATTAATAAAAGATTAAAACATAATAATACATAATTTCAGTGGCAAATACCCCTTAAATTTTCCCCTTGCCACAAATGTTCATGTTTTAGAATTTTCCAACTCTTTAGCCCCTCAGAACATGTTTAAAAGTTTAAACTATCCCCCACTTCTCCTAAAAATCAAATTTATAGCCAGAAAATTACCGAAAACTTATAAAAATAGGGAGTTGTCCCTAAAAAAACAGTGAGTGATAGGGAAAAATAGGTGTCATATTTGGATGCAGGAGGTCATTTTACATAAGAATATGCTGAATTGGTGTTGGGGGCTATTTTCATGCCGAGCAGTGTTATGAGTTACCGAATTACTGATTTAGTTATTAGTTTTGTTAGCGAAATGTTTTCCTCCTCCATTTTGAATATCGAATTTCGGGGAATAAAGCCTTCTGTTAACTATTGATTGTGACCCTAAAAATAAATTATCAAAAATTGGTGCCTATCCACATCTACTTTATAACAGCAATTCGTGGTACTAGTCATCCACAGTGAAGCGTTTAAACACTGGCCTAGAATGCAAGACAAATGATGCACGATTATTATTATTATTATTATTATTATTATTATTATTATTATTATTATTTTAATTTTTAATTTAATTTTAAAGTATGCAAGAATATCAATGGTAAAAATTTGTCGATATCTGTACCTGTCTATCTCTAAATCTACCTGTATATATATGTCCACCAGTGTTGGCAAATTTTACGACTTTTTTATTAAGTAATCACCAATAATTTTGATAAGTGATACATAGTAAATAGAATTTAATGATTAGGATTTCGTGATTAGAAATAGAATTGAATTAAAAAAAAACAAAAAACCTAAATTTGGCGACAATGATGTCCACGCATGCTCCTATGGTTTCTAATTATACTTAAAGTGTGTTTATTAAACCTTCTAAAATTCAGTTTCTACATTTGGAAATGGTATTTATTATAGTTTTATAAGAAATTTTCTTTTTTATTCCACTTAAATTCTAAAAAGAAAAAAAAAATCATGTTTATTTACATGAATTTACATGTATGTTGTTTTTATATATTACATTAAAAAATAAATTTGCTTATTGAAGCTCGTTTCAATTTTTACTTTTAAATTATTTCATTTGAAATTTATTGTCAGTTTATGTATTCAATAATTCGGAAATGTGTTTAAGTGTTTAATATATATTATATATATATATATATATCCTCAATTTTAGCGATTCTGTTTCAATTTTTAGTGAGTTTTATTGTTTATTTTATTTTATTATTATTATTATTTTTTAATCTAATACGGATGGACATTTTCTGTTTTAAAGCCGATCCTTCATGGAATTTCATTATCTAATTCCTTGCACTATAGAACTTTGTTACAGTATATATCATCATCATCATTAATTCCAGCCTTTATCAACCCACTGCAGAATGGAAGCTTCTCCTAGATGATTCCAATCTGCCCTATGTATTGCCATTTTTCTCAATTGAGATCTTTCAATATTCACAGTTTCATCTTTCCAACGACACAGTGGTCTCTTCCTCGAAATTCTTTTATCCAAAGTAGGGCTTTGATAGTCCATCTGTCATCGTTTCTTTTAACAAGGTGCCCCACCCAGCTCCATTTCCACTTCTTAAGTCTACATATGACAACAGTAACTTTGGTTTGCTTCCTAATCCAATCTATTCGGTTTAATCATAGCATGCATCTCTTTTTGCTTCTCTGGTTTGTTTGAAGCTTTTTGTAGTCTTACACGCTAATTTCTAAGTTTTTAAAGCATATATGGTAAATGCAGGGTAAATTCCTAGTTAATATAGGGTAAACACAATGATGAAAAACTTATCTTAATAAAAAATAAATAAATAAATAAATAAATAAATAAAATGGTATGTCGCTTTTGAATATAGCGCTTTTAATTCCAAAGTTTATCTTGGACGATATATATCATATATATAAATGCACATTTGAGATATTGCAATATCCATCTTCAAATAGACGTTTACTAAACATCAAAGGTAGCCTACTATGTAGAAATTTCTCTCAAGTGCATGCTACGAGAATTATCCTTTGATTGTCGGTGATATTCAATGAGAAGGTAATATGATAATTCGTTGAATATAAAATGAAGTGGAAGATATCTAAGGCAGTATTAGAATAAATTGTTTATTATCGATGAAGTTATGAATGTTCCATCGGATAATTCAAATTCCTTAAAATCTTCTACTATTGAAATACGTTAAAATATTTTTGATTATTAAAGTACATGTATTGGACATTCGTTTACAGAATTAGAGCAACGTTTCGTAATTGATTACTTGTAAAAGGAAACGAAAGTTTATTAAGTTTTATTATTTATTTATTGATATAAACCACAGGTAGTTTAATAGAGTATTTAGCACAATGTATGAAAGGGTATTTAAAATCTATAAGAAGATTAAGGAATTGTGAATGTTATTATAATTGTTATTTTGTAAATTAGTTTTAGTGTAATTACTAAAAAAAATGTTGCATGTATAAATAAAAATATAATATGCTATATATAATATAATATGCAATAAAATATAATATGCTTAAGTATATTAAATAAATAAATAAAATATCAAACGTTAACACTTAACCATTTTTTTATGCGATTTGCTTACACCCCCCCCCCCTTTGATTTTATGTTTCTATAATTTAACAATATTTTCTAAATATATTTGGATGTTACATTGAATTTCGACAGAAAAATTATTTCTAAAAATCTGCCATCATGTTTGTATGTTGCAATGTACGGTAAATGATTAACATTCGACTATATATATATATTTTTTTAATAACTTATTAAGTAATCCCCAGAGTAATACTAAAATATGTTTAATTGTTAAATTATAATAAATTGTTAAATTGTAAATATAAAGTAAAAAGTGGGGAAAAAAAAGAAAAAAAAAAATAACTAGTCTAAACCATTTTAAAAATTTTTTTAAAAATTTTTAATTTTATTAGAGCCCAAAAAAGTTTTTTATTTTTTATTTTTTTTATTTATTTATTTTTTTTTTAATAAAAAATGTTTTTTTTTTTTTTTTTTTTCTTTAGAAACTTATTATTTTAACATTTTTATTGCAATTATGAATTTATTTATAATTTCCAAAACCATGCAGGATTTAACCTATTTGAACACAGCGTTGATATATATAATTACTAGTGGCTGTCACAAAAACAAAGTTCCTTGGCGAAGAATGTCCTAGCTACATCAGCATCAAAAGTAAAAAAAAATACCCAGGATTATTAATAAATAAAGTTCTTTAATATAGATCTGAAATAGATCTGAATTAGCTTTAATTTTATTATTATTTAATTTTGATAATGACGTCACTTCGTCATGTTCCTGAGCAAATTATATATATATATATATATATATATATATATATATATATATTGTTGTAATTCGCTTGAAAATGTATTTTATTGTATTTCGAAAAAAAAAATTAACTCGTAAACATCTTTGGCAACAATTAAAAATCGAAATAAATGATTTTAAAATCTTTATTATAGAAGAAATATCTATATTATTAGAGGATATAATATAGATAACGTTTTGCTTCCTCACCTTCCCTTGGGGACTAAATTTCTAAAATTCCAACAATTGATTTTTAGGTGTTTGTGTTAGATATGTTTTAAAGCAAAGTAATTACCGGTATATCTGTTTTTTTTTTTTTTTTTTTTTTTTTTTTTTGAGATATGAAGGATTTTGTGAAATTACGTTTTGCCCTCCCTGCCCTCCTTCGGGGGCGGATTGCGTAAAATCGCTTCTTAGGTGATGTCTACGTAACAGAAAGAACATTGTTACAAAATTTGATGCTAGTAGTTCCAGTGGTTGGGCTGGGCAATGATGAATCACCCACTCTCTTAGGACAAACGATTTTATATATAGAGATTAAAAGCACTGCGCTGAAAAAAAAAAAAAAATCAAGCCTTTATACCATTCCTACTGCTTGTTATGTAAAATGACCTCATGAATCCGTGTATGGCCTCCATTTTGCCTAGCACCCAAAATTTTTTCATGACGCCATCCCCTCCCCCAATTATTATCACTGTTTGGTAATTTTATGGCCATAAATTTGATTTGGAGAACGGAAAAGGATTATTTTAAAAACAGAAAAACTATAATGTATATATAATAATAAAATTAATTTATTAATAAAATAGAGTAAACGTAATTTATAATTTCAGTGGCAAATCCCCCCCCCCCCCTAAATTTTCCTCTTGCTGCAAATGTTCACATTTAAAAAAAAATTCACATTTGTTGTCCCTCAGAAGACCTTTAGCACAGTTAAAGCAATCCTTTCCTCTCCTATAAATCAAATTTATAGCCATAAAATTACCGAAAAGTGACAAAAACAAGGGGGCGTCACCAAAACACTACTTGGAGATAATGCAAAATAGACATAATATTCGGATTCAGGAGGTCATTTTACATAAGAAATTGCTAAAATGGAGTTGGGGCGTATTTCGCGCAGCGCAGTGTATTTTGTCTATATACAGGGTGATTATAATTAAAGTTACGATTTCAAAACGCTATAATTTTAGAACTAGTCATCAGAGCGATTTAATATTTTACCAGAGCAATCGCGAGGCAATTAAATTTTTTTTCGGCAAAAGGGAAAAAAAAAGTTCCAAAACGTGCCGTTAATTATCCGTAAAGCATTTGTATCAGGAAGTTCCTCTTTTTCTCTTTTCACTATGACTGTTTCCTCTGTAAATACGTATTCTTGTCTTTTTGCTTAAAAAGGAAAAAAATGTAGTAAACCTTTGAAGTCTATTTATTCATACTATTCCATTGCGTTGCTAACAACATTCCTGTGTTTAATAAGTCCATTTAGGCGTTTCCCCTGATATTACCCTGATAGCACCATCTATAGGAACATGTTGGAACTACTCTTTTCTTTCCCCAAACAAAATTTCATTGCCTCACGATTGATCTGGTAAAATATCAAATCGCTCTGATGGCTAGTTTTAAAATTAGAGTGTTTGGAAATCGTAATTATAATCACCCTGTATATAGAAATTTTAATTTATAATTAGTTTTTATAAGAAATCGTAAAATAAATATTAATTCATAAAATTATTTATATTTTAATCTATAAAATGAAATCTTTTAATATCAGAAGCTTATTTTTTAATCTTTTGTAATGAAATTATGAAGTTATTTATAATTTTCAAAACCATGCACGCTTCTGTTATTCATCGTTTTTGTTATAAAATATATCGAAATGCTTCTTTATATTCATTATATCTTTAGTGTTTTTTCAAACTGTTATTCATTTCTTTAAAAAATAAATTCACAGTTTTTAAATTTATGCTGAAATGTGATATTATGCGATGATAACATAATGAAAAACATTTTTCTTCATTTTTCATTTTAAACAAATCCCGCATATTCCTGCTAATTATACATTTTTGCCCGAAACTATAAAAAATAAGTTCAAAAAATAAGACTTAATTATAGCAAGAACTTGAATAATGCGGCATCCTCATTAATATTCATAAAAAAATTCTGTTTTAATTCAATATGAATGACTGTCTTGCAAAGAAAAAAAATGCTCGTAAGAACGTGGCATGTGTTTTTCTTTAAGAAAGTTTTGATACCTAAAATAAGCTTTAATTATACAAACAAACTAAAAGAACATATTTATTTATTTATTTATTTTATTTTATTGTTTTTATTTTATTATTTTAAAAATGCAAAATATACTTTCTTAAGTTTTTGTTTATTATTTTATTTTTATTTTTATTTAGTACTTTCTAACTTATTTTAACTTTTAGAAGAAATGTATAATACATGTTTAAACTAAAAATATTTTAAAATAAAATCTGATAAAGGAATAAAATAACGTGTGTAAAATTTAATTATATATGATTTTTTTTTAACAAATTTTAATTTTATTGCATTTTGCATAATTTAAGCGAAATAACATTATTAACTTTTGGAAACCTTCGTCTTTATATATACTTTTAAATATTATATCAATCAAAACCATAAGTTGCTTAATTATTAATAGTTTGCTACTAGTGATTCGTTGGTAAACTTTTAGATACTGTTTTCTATAATTTTCCAATGATTAAATAATGTAAAAATTTCTCTTGAAAGAAACACTAACAAAAAATCGTTGTAGCGGGCAGGATTGCGTTTTACATAAAATATAGATTTATATTTATAATATTACTTTTCTCTATATTCTGCAGCATACCCATTGATCTTTATATTATACTAAATTTTGAGATTGTTTATAATTAGAGGAATAATGTTTACTACCATACATCATATGTAACAATAATAGAAATAACTACCCTTACTTCATAAAATTTTCTCTCACGGATTTAACTTAAGAATAAATATATATATTTTTTTATGAATATATTTTTGTAGAAGTTTCATTGTAACGCGCCTATATTTCTTCTTTCCCATAATTAATACTTTTGTAGAAATTGCACGATTAATGTCCATGCGTTTAGCCGCAGTTTTTTTTTTTTTACTGTAAGTCTATTCATCTGCACACCATTTAAAACATTAATGTGCTTTGATAAAATTATTTTAAGTCTTCTTTTATCGATTATATAAATTTTATCATTCACATTTGATGCTGTATTTGATACTGATATAAAACGTGTGTTCCACAAGCCTGTAATTATTTTAAAAAGTCATAAACAATAAAGAAAATGGTAGAACTGAAAGCAATTTGAGATAAGGTTTTTCACGTGAAGAAGAAAAATTTTTGTAAGAAAATAATCTGGTGTGTCACTCAAACGACTTTCTCTTACCCTGAAATTTAATACTACAAATAAAAAATTCAGATTAAGGAGTAACATAACGAGTACTGTTAAATCAACTTATGTTATAGTAATTTAAATTAAGCTTCGGAACAGCTTTATTTGACAAATATTTATGTGTGGTGGTTCGCCCCGTCAAACCTCAGTTTCATTATTCCACCTACATTTATATAGAATTCAAATCTGTTATTAACATCGAAAGTTCTTTTTAAATTATCCAGACAACTTTCACATACAACATTCCTTGAAACTTATCAATCTTGATCAAACTTTCCGAGTAACAAATGCATTAACTTCAAGATATTTAAAACACAGGAAATTATTTGCTTTTAATTTACTCTAAGAGACAAGTACAAAGATCAAACGCTAAAGATTCTACTTTGATATTCAGGAAAACTCAAAGCTTGTAAATACACAAAAAACCAAGAGATGAATATTTAACTTATAAAAATAATAGCATATGACTTTTAGGATTTAATTTCAATAACTGAGCAGATTTCCTGCGCATGATAAAATATTATAGAAAAGCTCTTTCACTATCAATAAAAAAGAATATTATGGCTTAAATATTGGCAGCCCTGTACGTCTTCTTAAGTTCTGTAGACACCACATGGTACACAAAAACATAATCCTATATTAATAACACACGGCACAACCTGAAATACGCTTTCATAAATTTGCACGCATTATTATCGCACTATAATCTACTTCTTATCTATCAGCCTGTAAACGAACAGTGACAGATTTCCACACCACATTCTACATAAAATACGTCTCTACGCATATAAAATTATCTGGTGTGTCACTCACACGACATTCTCTTACACTGAAATTTAATACTATAAATACAGGTTGGAGATTAAGAGGTAATAACGAGTACTGTTATGTAAACCTATGTTAAACAATCAAAATTAGGCTGCGGAAGAGGTTTATATGATAATTAGTTCTGTGTGAAGGGGGCAACCCCCCCCCCCACACACACACACAGAACCCGTTTCATTAATGCACCTACATTTATTAGAATTTAATTCTGTTATTAAAAAATAGTTCTGTTTTTTAAAAATTATTTATTTAAAAAATTATTTAAACAATATATCTTTTATGATAATGCAGACGTATTCCATATTAGAGAAGTAGTATAACACTAAATATCCAAAAAAAAGTTGAATTTATTCTCAATATTACTTTTTTTTTTTTTTTTTTTTTTTGGTTAAAAATGAAAAAAAATCGATAACTTTATATTAAGTTATCGCAGATCGATGGTTAAACCATTCGTTTTAAAGGTGTTGGCGAGCTCTTTTGAAAGATACCCAGCATGAAAATTTACACCCCTCGAGGGGTAACTCCCCCCCCCAGGGGGGTGAGGCGAAGCTCCTACATACACAAAAAGGTTTTCCCAGTTGACTATCTCTATTACAAAAATATATATTCGTTTCATTTGGTTTAGTTCAGTCTATAGACGTTAAACTCTACTTACCTTCAATTTCCCGAATAGACGTAATGTATTTGAATACTTTTAGTGTCCCTGTACACGAACCATTTGCTTCCTCTCAACGAAAAGCTTACTGTAGTATCCCTATATGATACACATTTAGAATACCCAGTTTGGATTTTCTGCTACTATTTGTTCTTGAGATATGCTGATAACAGACAGACAGACACACAAACACACACACAGACCATTCACTAAAAACATGATTTTCGTATTTAGGGAGCCTCAGATCATGTAAATATAACAAAAACTTACGTTCGAAAATTTGACCCTAAAGCAATACTTTCTCGACCCTATGGGCAAGGGAAAGTAAATATATATTAGTTTTATTCGGTTTAGTGCAGTCTATAGATATTAAACTCTACTTACCTATAATTTCCCCTAATGCATTTGAATTATCTTAGGTGTCCCTGTACATAAACCATTTGCTTCATTTCAATGAAAAGTTTTGTGTAGCATCTCTATATGCTAACTATTTAGAATACCAAGTTCGGAGTTTCAGCTATAGTTTAATTTTGAGATATGCTGATAACAGGCAGACATACAGAGAGAGAGAGGCACACACACTGATCAACCGCTTAAAACATAATTTTTGTATTCAGGGGACATCAAAACGTGTAAATATAACAAAAACTCAGTTCCGAAATTTGACCCAGAAGAATATTTTCTCTTATTTATGGGTAAGAGAAAGTAAAAACAGTTATTATTTTATATGTATATATATATATATATATATATATATATATATATATATATATATATATATTTCTTTTTTTTAACGATAAACTCGTTTGGGAACTGTGATTTATGCTGATGGTGAACACGTAGAATTGGAATGATATGTCAGGGAACACTTCGCTACATGCAAATAAGTATATTGTTTATGGAAATTTGTTATATGCTCTCAAGAAGAGCCATCTACTAACAAAAATATTAACTATTATTTTTTCTTTGAAAAAAAAAAAAAAAATATATATATATATATATATACACATATATAATAAATCAACCTCCACAAGTATATTTTTCTGTAAATCTCGTTTAATTCTACAATTATTATTATTTTATTATTTGTATTTTTAGTTTATATATATATATATATATCCTTTTGGTTTTTCTTATCTTTAAACTTATGCACACATATATATATATAAATATAAATTCATTTCAATAGTTTTCTATATATATATATATATATGTGTGTGTGTTAATTTGAAACGTGTTTTTGTCTGTCTCCACTAAATTGAGAGAACGGCTAGGTGTAAAAATTTGGTTGAGGTGTCTGAAAAAAGGTCTTGGTCTGTAGATGTGCTATGAAAAGAGGAAAATAAAAAAAAGTCGAACGGTTCCCCCCCTGGGAGGCAGGTGTTAAAAACACGTTTGCGATAAAATTTCATTCCTGGATCTTAACATAAAGCGAAATAAAGGTAAATGACATATTGGTTTATATGATAAAAGGAAAGATTATGATTTTAAAGTAAACAGTCTCACCAATTGGTTTTCAAATATCAATAGAAAAGTTTTGAAAAATATCATGTTCACACAGTTAAAAAGAATTCGCACTATTTGCAATAATGATGATGATTTAAAATATGCTCTTGAAGATTTAAGAAAAACTTTGCAAGTTAACTGTTACCCGTCTCATTTTTTAACCGAGTTTTTCCAATTTTTTCCTCTTTCGGTTTGTTCTACTTCCTAAATTAAGGGAGATATTTAAGTTCCGACGAGCATCCCCCGTCGACCGAAGAGGTTTATTTTATCAGGTAGGGGGTTTCATTTTATTGCATTTCATTTTAATGTATTTTGTAATTTCTTGTACATTTCATATATATTAATTTGTTGTAATTGTACTACTTTTGTAATTTTTGTAATTTTATAATTCTTTTTAGATTTTTTAAATTATATGAATGTCAGATTTCTTTTCCATTAATGGTGGTTTTCTGTTTGTTGAGAAGTTTGGGGCTAAGGATATTTATTCGCTAATTTCTACTGTCCTTTCAGAAACTTCTCTTTCACCCCTACACTGAGGGGCCTCCCTGATGAAGGCCTTAGTGTTTTTTGGGGTTTTATTTCATTTTATTCATTGATAATCTATTAATATATATATATATATATATATATATATATATATATATATATATATATATATATATATATATATATATATATACATATATATATATATATATACTATTCAAAATGTATTGACCTTAGACCTATCCAGTTTTCAAAGCGCAGAATTGCGTGTTTATATATCTATCTATCTATATATATATATATATATATATACATATATATATATATATATGTGTGTGTGTGTGTGTGTGTGTGTGTGTGTGTGTGTGTGTGTGTGTGTGTGTGTGTGTGTGTGTATACAAGTAAAAATATTTGATGCATTTTCATCAGTAGATGGCGCTGTATTTTCAATATCTTCTCCCATTTCAAAATAAATCCGCCTTTTCAAATGACACAATATATAAAGTAATACAGACACAAACTTATAAAAACCCCCACGGAAAGCACTCTCCTTCAGGCCTTCGAGCCCTTATGCAGTCAATCGGTCTTATTACCAAACACCAACTCACACGCTTTTCTAGTTCTTCCACCAAAATTTTTATATAGTAATTTCATACGATATGCGTCCATGATTATTTAAGGGAATATTTTTAACATTAATTTCGTTGTGGAAATTCATGGAAAAAAATAATAATAACAGTAGAACTATGATGTTGCGAATGTTGATTGGTCTGAATTTGGCGTATTATATATGAATTCAGATGTTAACGAATACTTGAATTAAATATTTATTGTTTATTACTGATGTTAAATATTCTAAAAAGAAAATCCTGATTAGTTAAGCTTTATCATTCATTTTCCAATTCGCAACTTCAAATGGCTGTTCTCATGAATGATGGCCGACACACTGAACTTTTATTGTCCTAATTGCTTTATTGAATTTACTGCGAAACCTTAAAAAAGTAACATTGCAGTTAAACCGCCATCTGATGGAGAGAAATTAAATTAATTTTGTAATAAATCTCTTGTTAATTTCAAGGAAAAAGAAAGTCCCATTTTTGTTTTTGCATGTCAGTGAAAATCACACATTTTTACGTTCAATATATATATATATATATATATATATATATATATATATTTATATATAATAATTATTTTTTTTATCTGTGATTTTTGGATTACCCTGTATATTTATGCACTCTCTTCCTCGCTCTCTATGTGTGTGTGTGTGTTTGTGTTTGTGTGTTTTTATCATTTTACAGTGAGTCAAATTCAACGACAATCGCTGATTCACCTTAATATCTTTTCAGTCTATTTTTGTCTATTTCAGTCTATTCAGTCTATTTTTTCACCTTAATATCTTTTCAGTCTATATCATACATACTACGGATCAGGTATATATAAATATTTTTTTTTTTAATGATTCTTTCATCCTGTTTAAATTTGTATTCTAATACTGTATACAGTTTTTCTACTATCTAGCTAAGTTGAACATTGCTATTTATATATTGTGATGGAAGAATCTGTAAAATATGCAACGCCGTAGCGTGTATGTTTCATAGAGTAGCAAATTCTTTCAGGAAAGTAAAACAGAAAGTTAAAAATTTATTAGAAATGATTTATTTCAATAATTCAAATACCCCTATTCTGAATTGTAAAGAATATTAAAATATATTCTAATTATTTAAATCTAAACTTTTAAATTGGCTGAATTTAAAAATCTGCTTAGTGTTTTATTATTATTATTATTATTATTATTATTATTATTAAATTATTCTTTGTCTTTTTCTTCTTTTATTATTATTATTATTATTATTATTGCCTTTAAATTGAAATAGATATAAAACATTATGCATGTTAATTATAAATGTTAATATACATGTTAAATTTATGAGAATATTTGTCATATAAAGAAGGGACAATATTTTATTTATATTCGCAAAAAATAATCTAATTAAATTTATTTTTATTTTTTAAGTATGAACTGTATGTAGTACTTTCAAATACAAATATAAATTTTATACAGAAAATATCCTATTGTAAAAACAAAATTATTATTTTATTTCTATATGTAAAACGAGTTTATATCTTTAAATTAGTAACGATAAAAAGGCTAAACTTTGTACTTGAGAAATTTTTTTTTCATTCTATTAGATAATGAAAAGATATTCTACGAATTTTCATGTTAGTTGAGACTTTATCGTGTGAACTAAATTATTTTCTTATCGAAATGTGCTGCGATAATGATCTGAAACTTTACAATCAAGGTAAAACCAAATTAAATGAATGACAATCAAAGAAAAAAAATCGTAAAACTTCTTGTACTCCCGAAAATGTAGTACTAACTTTTAATTAAAGTGTCTTTCAAATTTCTTCTAGTGAAGAAAAAGTATCACTCGCTCCTCGCATCATAAAAAAACTTAATTTTCTTCTCGCAAATTAATTTTTCATGAAAAATTTATTCTAAGATGTTCTTTTATTTTAATATTTTTCTATTTTTAGAAATATGAATGTTACGTAAGAACACAACTCTTATGCATACTTTTAAATAGTTCCATTAACATAAAAATGAAAGTTTAGATATAAATTCATTTATAAAAAAAATACAAATTAAGTTCAGACGTTTAGATAAGGTTTTTATTAAATTTATAATAATTATTACTTTTTGTATTTTATAGAATAAAAGACTTTAAAAGAGCCTGGTATCTATATGTCCAGTATTATTTTTTATTTATTTATTTTTATCTTTATTTGATTATTTTTATTTATTTATTTTATTTTATTTATTTATTTTTATTTTGTTGTTGTTGTTGTTGTTGCTCAAACAAATTTTATGTAAACTTCTTGAGTACACATAAAATTTACTTAAACAGAAACACTATATATATATATATTCCAAAATTAGAATTATATATATATATATGTGTGTGTGTGTGTATATATAATTTATTTACAAATTTAAAAAATTTTTACTGTGTACATTTTACTTTGTTTTAAATTCAAAATAAAAACGTATTACACTTGTAAAAAACTACGGCTTCTGATTTTCAATGAGATATTCAGTTCTAAAATATTCTAAACACTGTTTGACCATTTGAGCTTGTCTGTTTATTTGTATTTAGTGAGTAACCAGAATTTTGTGGTCGCTATATCTCTGTAAGAAAAAGATGTAATTTCACAAAATTTATATTTACCTGGATGTTATTCTAAATGGATGCTGGTTAGATTTTGTTACGTATTGTTCAACAGGTAGTGCTAGTGTTCAACTGTTTCCTCGATTTGCTATATATATTTTAGCTTCTATATTTTATAAGTGCAATTAATTTTATACGCTAAAAGGTCATTATGCAAAAGTATGTTGATAGAATTGCGATTCATAAAGGCGTGGTAGGCTGCAACTTACCCTGTTCATTGAAAGGCAGAATCTCATATTTTATAGCGTATATTTGCAGAAAGCCTGATATGTGAGATCATCATTATTGAAAACTGCTCTAATTTTACTTCCCCTCATTTCGGAGCATAGATGGCGCTGCAATGTTGAAGTTTATAATTTACGAAAATACTATATCTCAGCTTCTGTGATATATAAACACAGAAAACTTCATACACGAGATTAATAAGATTAAAAATTACGCT
The DNA here is from genome assembly GCA_963930645.1 of Salticus scenicus. NCBI lineage: Eukaryota > Metazoa > Arthropoda > Arachnida > Araneae > Salticidae > Salticus > Salticus scenicus. The sequence continues at coordinate 209,992,870 of OZ005659.1, read as the reverse complement.
AATTTGGTGTGGGTGTATATCGAGAGACAGGTATCACTTCTAATATTAATCCTAAATAATTAAACATCCATCTAATAGATTACTCACCTCTGACAGTTTTGCGAATTTGAGATATTTCCCATGGCTCTTACTTCATTTGTCAAGAATAAAAACGCTAATTTCTACCGTATTTTTGTTTTTAATTGAAATAGTATAAAATTCCCCTAAAGGTACACTAATTGGATTGGAATAAATGAAGGAAACATAAAAATATACTTGTTATTAATCTATAATGTATGTCTCGAATAATTAGTTTCAGAGTAACTCTGGTTTAAGTAACTGTTAGTTAGTATCTGCAAGTAACTTCGATATTTTGATGACGATATCGTAACATAATGCAAAAAATGGCACTAAATTCCACTAAACTCCACCTATATTGCGAGAAGCTCTGTTTCTTAAACTTTTAAACATATTATACATTAGCTAGCGATTTTATATAAAAACCATCTGCATATTATATGCATGCTTTCTGTATTATATTCAGTATATGGAAAGGATTGCGTGGCTCTTCGTAGAGAATTGGTTTCAATCCGTACAACTATACACATTTAATTATTTTTTTTTTTTTTTTATATTATGAATACTCATTGGAATTTTGACATAAGTATAATGACTCGAGCATTATTAAATAAGTCTAGTTTAGGATGCGACTCGCAACATTATTTAATTTCAAATATACTTTGAATATCACGTTAATGAATTTTAAACGCTTGTATACATATCACGCATTAAAGAACCATTATGTTGAATTTATGTTGAATACCTTATGTAAAGGCAGTATACAAATAATGTCAAAGGTGTTTATGAGGTTGAATTTACGGTAATCTCACTATGTGCCAGTTGAAGCTACATGAACATATTTTTTTCAACAAAAGGCATATGTGGTTCTACTGTTGCTATTGTTTTATGCCTTTTTTTTTCATGATCTTTACCTGTGTTTTATTTTTATCATATAATAACTGTAGAATATTTCAGACTTTCCAAAGCAACTAATGAAGGGAATGAGACTTTTCTTATTATATTTACTGTATGGACAATATTCATACATACATAATGTTTTGTCTGCTGTGTTCTATCACAGCAACAAGACATTGTAGTAATTATCTGGGATCCACTCCGGATAAGGTCCAAATCCATACCATCACAAATTTAATTCTCCGCGAAGAGGGGTAAAAATAGGATAAGCTTGGAAAACAATTAAAACAGACAAACACGCACATATATATATATTAATTTTGAAGTTTCAGTTTTATTGAACTTAAAATTTTTAAATTAGTGTGAAAATAACTGATCATACTTAATTTTTTTCACAAGTTTTATTTCATTTAAACGACAAAATATTTATCATAAATTATGTAAATAATTTTATGAATATTAACTATACCACATTTCTAAAAAAAAAAACAACAACAACAACAACAAAAAAAAAAAAAAAAAAAAAAAAAAAAAACTTATATAAGAATTTTGCTATTGTACTTAGCAAAATATATTTTGGATAAAAAGAAATTCTTTAACATTAAAACTGCAAATGAACGATCTAAAGCTTTTGTTAAAATTCCCACGTTCTGTGAAATATAACAAATTAGAGGGGAAATACTTTTCGTTGTTAGTACCTAGTTTTTCTTGTTTAAGAAGAAATTTAACAGCCGTTGCTGAGTCTTAAAGACAAATAACGAAAAATGCTGACCGAAAAAAAATTAATGAGTTACAAAAAAAAAAAAAAAATAAATAAATAAAACAAACTATGATCTTTTATCTCAAAAGAGGAGAGATGCGGTATAAGCATAAAAAATCCCCTTTTCCTTATAATATCAAATAAAGTTTTCCTCAAATAAAGAAGAATTTTCATATATGTCAAATATACTTTTATGCGTATAAAAATGGATTTTTTTTTTTTTTTTTTAGTTATAGAGCTAATAATTTCCATTCGCTAAAAAGCCCAGTATTTTAAAACATAATATATACATTCATATATATATATATATATATATATATATATATATAATAAAGATGATCTATTAAGCATAGTAGAAGCCAAGCAACAGATACAAGATCACTGAAACACCAATGACCAATAAGACAAAAAAAAAAAAAAAAAAAAAAAATCACCAGTGGACGAAATATACCAATGCAAAGAAACCAGATTCACCAATTAACAGCCTGCAAAACAAACGAATCAATAAAGTAAAACAACAAATCTTAACTTAAAACCATAAACTTATCAAAATTAATGAAAAAACAACTCAAGAAACACAAGATAGGAAGAAGGAGGCAGGCGGCAAGACTTGTGACTTGCCTGTGGGGTTTAATGTGAGAGGCCATAGGGCAAGTTTTACATCTATTAGAACCGCATGTTCTAAATTGAAGTAAATTGAAGTTTATATATATATATATATATATATATATATATATGTGTGTGTGTGTGTGTGTGTATGTGTGTGTGTGTGTGTATTTTAAATATAAACAATTAACTTGAATTGAAATTTTAATTTCATCTGTATAAAATTTTTCAATATATAGATGATATCTACCAATAATTCAAGAAATAAGAGGGAAAATAGCTTTGTGTTTTCAATTATTTATTTTAATAAAATAAATGCATTATACATAAAGGGCGACCCATATATATATATCAGTATAAATTTTACATCGTTCTATAACAATAATATTTCATTTCCATAATAGTTCTGTTCTGCCATTGCATAATTTATTTATTATTTATTTATTTATTTTTCTTTTAGGTCGACCTGAATTTTTAGCAGTTTCTGGCGAAATGGCCACCCTTCCATGCAACATCTCCAACCCACTGGCAGACGACGCGGCATCTCTAATACTGTGGTACCGTGAAGACCTGCCAAATCCCATCTACACATTAGACATTCGTAAAGTGGCCCTTAAGAAAGCTAAGCATTTCCCAAGTCCCGAGATGGAAGGCAGGGCATACTTTGACACAAGCATTCACCCTCCTCTGCTCAAAATATACCCCATCCGAAAGAACGATGAAGGGGATTACAAGTGCCGAGTAGATCTCAGGCGATCTAGAACTTATCTTCATTATATCCGTCTCAAAATATTAGGTTAGTAATTTAATGTAATTATATTACTGCAATATTGTTATATTAAAATGCATTTGTAATACTTCTGTAACTATGGTTTGCCAGTGTAACATATTAAAATAAGGCGAAAAAAAGTTGTTTTTATTATTATTATTATTATTATTAATCGCTATAGTAATAAAAATGTATCTTTTTTTTTTTTTTTTTTTTTTTTTTTTTTTTTGAAAGAGAAAATTGTATATATATATATATATATATATATTCTTATTTTTTCTATACGTAATAAGTAATATCTTCTAATTCACATTTAGCATGCAAAATTTAAAAATCAGAAAAACTAATCACTGTCTGACACAACTTAAGATTCTATTGGAACGTATTCAAAATGAATTGAATCGTTTTTTCATGTTTTCTTGAAACACGAAAAACTACGATAAATTTATTAATATTACACACTCCGTTGCTGTAAACAAAGTTATCCAATGGTTTGATCAGTTTGCCATTGCGTCAGCGATCAAAATCTCACGGTCTTAAATAAAAATATTTATCCAACCAAGCCTTTTATTAAACATCATTATTGAATTATCATCCACGTGAAATGTTTGAAAGCGACTGATAGCGATAAAAATCCGACAGAGCCTTATTTCTAGATTATGAAAAATGTAAGGCTGTCCATCCCATATGAGGTGCTCGAGTGCAGCTTTGGTCAAGTGGGCATTGGTATGCTGTAAAAGAAATGAATCATGCTATTTTAGTAGTTTTGCTAAACCGATTCCATTGTTGAATGTACAGTTAAGCTTTAAATATTTAGTTCTGTACAAGCAGTTCCGTGAACTATTCAAATATGTCTTCATACTCGCTTGTTCGTTAATTTTGAATCATTCTTTTTGTAGATTCACGATGATTTTAAAGGTACATTTTTCACTGAGAAAAAATCCTTTACCTGACATCTAGAATACACATTAAGGCTCAAGTAAAAATAGTTCTATGACATTCTTATAGATTCTAGTCTTCTTTGAAAGCGAGTTCTAGAAACCACTATTAGAATTCTACAGCATCTGCCTATATTATGGAGGTCAAATGTATTTAAAAATCTCTGAAAATAAATGCGAATACAAGAGGCGGGTTTCAGCAACTATAATCATGGTTCATTATCCAATTCTAGAAAACCAAGCGATAATTTCTCGCAATACAAAGGATTCAGAATATTCAAAATTTTGTTTCATTATCTAGAAATGTATAGACTAGAAATTCTCGATAATTTCGTCTATTCAGCTAATTGGTGTGCCTTATACTCATAGCTTAGAAGTCTATATTTCTAGTTTAGGTATTTAGAATATGACCATTTATTCATTCCACATGAAGGCGGTATATTTTACCATGTTTTTATTAGCTTCTAGTCTTGCTTGTTTGTTTGTCCGGTACAAATTTTGCAATCTAACTTCCCCACTAGCTAGACATTTGAAACTTTCACAGTAGCCCAGAACCAGGTGATAACACAATACTTCGAAGTCCGATTTTCAAATTTTTGATTAGTTTTCTTATAATTAATTGAAATATGAAAATAATAACATTCTAATAGCGTTAAAATAGCCATTAAAATATTAGCTATAATTTAACTGTTTCAAAAAAAAAAAAAAAAAATACGAGTTCATTTTCTTTCGACGTAAAAATAAATACATTTAATTAAACGTGAACGTTAAAAATTATAAAAAGTTAAATTATGTAACTCACAAAAATTGATGTCATTATCACTTTAAAATTTTATGTACATTGATAAGAGCTCAATGATTCGTCAGAAAATTTAAAACTTGTTATATAAAAAGATTTTTTTTTTATCTTATATTTTTTTTCTCACTGTTCATCACCCGTTATAATATAGCAAAAAAATAATGATTGTGGCTATGTTATGCATGATTCGTACAAGGTAATTGCAAAATAACAATGATAATCTCTAATGTGTCGATGGTAGACTTTTATGTAATATTAAATGTTTTATTAAATTATATATATTTTTTGTGAAAAAAAATAATAAATAAGTGTAATGCTCGATCGGTAGATTTAAAAAAGTTTAGATGAATTTCACCTTATATCAAAAGACAAGTTTTGTCTACCATAGCAATTTCATATTATTAACTTCATTTTTGAATATCTAAATATCCTAATGTGTATATATATATATATATATATATATATATATATATATATATGCCGTTAATTACATCTATTGAAACCCCCATTTATATGTATTGTTGCTGGAACCAGATATATATCTTTACTAGGCGTTTGCCTTTAGCACAATTCACTCTTTTTTTTACAAATTTAAATAATTATAACTTATTTTCGATTTAAAATAGTTTTTATACAAGCATACTGTTAAACCTGTTCTAGGGAAAACAACAATACAATTTAATCTATTTCCTAAAACGCTCAGAAATCTAGAATATGTTTCACTTATCGAAATTTATTGTTAGTTTTGATGTTAAAATTAAGGCCAAATTAATAATCTAAGATCTTAGACCTAGGCAAAATTCATATAGTTTGTGCTTTTGTAAATAGACCTTAAACTGTATTTACATTATGTTTGAAGAGAAACCATAAAAAACTTTGAACGGATAATAGCTAGAGCATAAATATTATCTAATATATAGGTAATAATTCAATGTAATCCTAGATATGTAATAATTTGATCTGAAAATTAAATCGCGTAATCGTAAATAATTTCGAGATACAATGTTAAATTTTTCAACAGAATACTACAGGTAATCATTTATGTTAAGTATTAAACAAAATTACAGAGAAAAGCTAAAAGTATATGTCAAAAAATCTAGTTTATCCATGCATATTAATTTAATTATTTACTGGCGAGAATATAATTGTGACTTAGAATGACACTCATTTTTATTTATTTACTTATTTACTTCGAATAAATTATAAAAACAGATAAAAATACAGGATAAAGAATTTCGATTACTTACTTTTAATTAAGAATTATTGTAAATTTACAGAGACTATTAAAAGAAAAAAAATCAGTAAATTTAAATGTTCTACAGTGTACAGTCGGGGGAAAAAACGCAACACTTGCTGTAATTTCGTTATTAATTGATGCAGGAACATCTAATAGACATAATTCAACAGGAAATTAAATGCACTTTCTGAAAATGTCGTCAAATTTTGAAATAGGGGTCATTTACATATTGAAATGAGCACCAACTTTTTTTTCAATAGCAACACCCAATTTTGACTTGATATTAGAATTTCTGAGAAGTGTGCGGAAAAGTATGCTGTTTGTATACTTTAACTTTAGTATTTATAGAGTTATAATAAAAAATGTGTTAGGGTGTTATCTATAAATGTAGATAAATAAAATTAAGATCCTATAAGAAAAAGAGAAAATTTTAATGTTTTACACCGGAAATCTTTAAGGAAAAATAAAATTATAAAAATTAATAAAATCATTTACATTTTAGAGTTGCTTAATTATCCGGAATTCAGCTTTTTAGATTTGTATATACTTCAGTACTTTTTTAGATAATTTTAGGCCTATTTAAATACATTACACTTGCGACTGGTCCAGGCAGTACTCTCTGAAAAAAGTGCAATATTTTTCAAGTAGAAATGTCTATTATGCCTTTACTGATCACCATTAAAGCTTAAATTTTCTTTCGTAGGTGTAACATAATATACGAAATGAAATAATATAGATACAACGCATAAACAAAATCTTTTAGGATAAATTATTGTAAGGGTTCATGAAGTAAATATTAAACAATTTTAATCGCACTTACCAGTTTTAGTTCAGTTGAACTCTTTGGAACTGTACGATTCGTTTTATAATTTCTATGAAAATATAATTTCTTAGTTAACCCTTTCGCGACTGTCGACGTAGATTCACGTCATTTGAAAATCTGTAACTCTGTCAGTCTCAGTCGGCGTTTCTTTCGTAATTTGTGTGTTATGTATTTCTTAGATGTCAGCCCAGTGTTCATATTTTTGCAATAAAATATACTATGGATAGAAATATATTGATTAGAAAGAATGTAATTATAATGTATATCCATTTGTAATATAATTGTGAATACAGAAAAGTTGTTCTGAAAATTGGGGCATTACCATTGAAAAAAATCAAAGTTGGTGCGCGTTTTAATATGTAGACGACCCCAAATTCAAAATTTCAGTTCATTTTCTGAAACTGCTCACAATTCCCCGTCGAATGATACCTATTACATTTATCTACATCGATTAGCAACGAAGTCTTGCGGGTTTTTTTTTTTTTTTTTTTTTTTTTTTTCCGACTGTACATATACTACAAGATATGAAAATCTTTGGAATTTTACAAATCAATTGTAATTATGCACTTATTGTAAATATACACATATTGTAATTATACACAATTTTAATTATACAATTATATTTCTTTTTACAAACATAAATACTAACCAAATATATTTTTTTTTATTATTAAAATCAAAGTAAAAAATAAATAATTATTAGAAAATTCCAGTTTCTTTTTTTTTTTTTTCTTTTAACAAACGAAAAAAGCCCGTATAATTTTTCTTTTTAATACTATAAATAATAATAATAATAATAATAATAATCTCTCAAATTAAATAGATATCTCTAACAATCTTATTCATGCACAGTTCAGTGGAGTAATTTATTTTTATTTAAAAAATAATATATGTTTTCCATTTTTTTAGTGCCTCCAAAAGTTGTGATAACCGATGAACATGGTCAAACAATGCAAGATATTATTGGACCTTATGACGAGGGTTCATCACTGAGTTTATTTTGTGAAGCTTCTGACGGTAAGTTTTACATTTTTGATTATTATTATTTTTTATTTATTTATTTATTTATTTATTTATTTTATAAATAGTTATTATTATTTTCCATTATTTTCAGTTGTTTATGTATAAATAACAACAATATAAAACGTCGAACGTTTTATCTATACTGGTGTTAAGATTTTTATTTATTTATTCATTTATTTATTTTGTTTCTTTTTCTTTTTTTTTTTTTTTTTTTTTTTTTAATTCTTTGTTCTAAAATTTAGTTTTTAGTATAAATTGCAACGATTTTCATCAACATATGGCACTATTAAAGCCGACGACTATTCAGTTATTTAAGTGCAGTAATTGATATGTATGATTTTTGATAATAGTTGAAATTATACATATTTTTATTTAAAACTTATTTAAAGAAAACGGTTGGAAATTTTAAATGCATTGTATAAAAGTTACAAATATTGTTCTGTATCGTAACGCAATGAATGCTTAATAAATCACTTTTAACACATGCAGATAGTTAAATGTAAAAAGAAAAAAAAAAAAAAAAAAACGTTTTACATTTTGCATCATACTAAAATAGCTTACATAGATAAATAACATTTTAAAAAATAGATATTTTCAATGCTTTTTTATCAATTACTAAAATTTACGACCATTATGCAATGTGGTTTTTGATTTTTTTTTTTTTTTTACTTCCTTATACAAAGTATAAGGAAGTATAGTAATCCCGATTTGCGAAATGGATATTGTATTTCACATTGCTCGAAAACGAATGATCGCTGAATGTTGCCAATTTATACGTGTGACTGTCATGATGTCTAGTTCCCCACCTGCAAGTGTCGTCTTAACACGAGCTCTCGTTTTAGAGATATAAGGGATTTTACACGATTTTTCGTGACGTCTGTATGTATGTGTGTGTGTGTGTCTGTGTGTGTGTGTGTATGTCGCATAACTCAAAAACGGTTGGACGTAGAAAGTTGAGAATTGGTACATAGGTTTGTTATAACATCTAGTTGTGCACCGCCCTTTTTGGACTTTGCAAGATTTTCCGTTTTGGAGATATTTAGGAAAATTAGGTTCATAATGGCCAAAATGTATCAAAAAACGGTAATAACTCAAAAACAGTTTGGACAAATCTCGCAATTTAACTGACTTCCCGACTAGCTAGACATTTGAAAATTTCAGAAAATTTCAGAACACATTGACAATGCATTTTTTTAAATATTTTTAGCCAACTGTTTCTAATACCCGCTGCTTTCAGCAGCGTTTATGTGATTCAACAGAAAATTTATTTAACTGACTTCTCGACTAGCTAGACATTTGAAACTTTCAGACTAGATCAGAACACGGTGAAAATGCGTTTTTTTAATACTTTTAGCCAACTGTTTAGGGTCCCTGCTTCCTTCGGCAGCGTTACCTGTACAAATCTTGCAATCGATTTCAAAATGACATTGACATGAGTCCCCCCAAGGCACAACTATGACATGAGTCTCCCCCAAGGCACAACTATGACATGAGTCTCCCCCAAGGAACAACTATGACATGAGTCCCCCCAAGACACAACTTTGACATGAGTTGCCCCCCAAGGCACAACTTTGACATGAGTCCTCCCCCAGGCCCAACTTTGACATGAGTCCCCCCAAGGCACAACTTTGACATGTCCCCCCAAGGTACAACTTTGACATGCGTTCCCCCCAAGGCACAACTTTGACATGAGTCCCCTCCCCAAGGCACAACTTTGACATGAGTTCCCCCCCAAGGCACAACTTTGACATGAGTCCCCTCCCCAAGGCATAACTTTGACATGAGTCCCCTCCCCAAGGCACAACTTTGACATGAGTCCTCCCAAAGCGAAACTTTGACATGAGTCCCCCCCAAGGCACATGAATTCCCTCCAAGGCACAACTTTGACATGAGTCCCCAAGGCACAACTTTGACATGAGTCCCCCCCAAGGCACAACTTTGACGTGAGTCACCCCCAAGGCACATGAGTCCCTCCCAAGGCACAACTTTGACATGAGTCCCCCCAAGGCACAACTTTGACATGAGTCCTCCCAAAGGCACAACTTTGACATGAATCCACCCAGGCCCTCAATTTTGACATGAGTCCACCCCAAGGCACAACTTTGACATGATCCCCCCCCAAGGCCCAACTTTGACATGAGTCCTCCCCAGGCCCAACTTTACCATGAGTCTCCCCAAGGCCCAACTTTGACATGAGTCCCCCCCAAGGCACAACTTTGACATGAGTCCTCCCCAGGCCCAACTTTACCATGAGTCTCCCCAAGGCCCAACTTTGACATGAGTCCCCCCAAGGCACAACTTTGACATGAGTCCCCCCCAAGGCACAACTTTGACATGAGTCCTCCCAAAGGCACAACTTTGACATGAGTCCCCCCCAGGCCCACAATTTTGACATGAGTCCCCCCCAAGGCACAACTTTGACATGATCCCCCCCCCAAGGCACAACTTTTACATGAGTCCTCCCCAGGCCCAACTTTACAATGAGTCTCCCCAAGGCCCAACTTTGACATGAGTTGCCCCCCAAGGCACAACTTTGACATGAGTCCTCCCCCAGGCCCAACTTTGACATGAGACCCCCAAGGCACAACTTTGACATGTCCCCCCCCCAAGGTACAACTTTGACATGAGTCCCAACCAAGGCACAACTTTGACATGAGTCCCCCCCAAGGCACAACTTTGACATGAGTCCCCCCCAAGGCACAACTTTGACATGAGTCCCCTCCCCAAGGCACAACTTTGACATGAATCCCCCCCAAGGCACTATTTTGACATGATCCCCCCCAAGGCACAACTTTGACATGACCCCCCCCAAGGCACAACTTTGACATGAGTCCCCTCAAGGCACATTTTTTTTTTATTTATTTTTTTTTTTTTTACGTATGCATGCATTTTTTAAAAATATTTTTAGCCAACTGTTTCGGGTCCAGTGACAATTTTTTTTAACATTATGTATATATCTAAAAGTGTATAAGGAAGTCATGTGGTGCCCACATCAGATTTTTTAATTATAGCAAAACAATTCTACATTTTAATGCTCTAATATTATTTTTAAAAAAAATGACGACCGTGTAAACTTATGGAATAGTTCATATAAACAAATTTTTAAAGAAATTTTTAAAGCCTTTTTTTTTTTTTTTTTTTTTTTTTTTATGTATCTAAATAAAAAAGAGAAGAGAAAGGAAGAAAATTTACATTATTTATAGATACATTACCACAGCATTACAAAATTAAAAAAAACTTTCTTTCTAATTTAAAATATGGTGTAATTTTATTCATAGTTAGTGATTTTATTACCAAAGCTGCTTTTTTTTAAGGGAAGTCAATGTGCATTGCATTATTTTACATTTCTTTTTCTTTTAATGTAACTAAGTAAAAAAGAGAAAAGAAAGGAAGAAAATCTACATTATTTATAGATACATTACACAGCATTTTAAAAAAACTTTCTTTCTAATTTAAAATATGGTGTATTAACTAATTTTTATTAGTTAATGATTCTATTACCAAAGTTGTATATTTTCCAGAGAAGTCAATACACATTGCATTATTTTACACTTCCTTAAAAATTAGATCCCTAACATAAGCCTGCCTCGAACCAAAACTTTATTTACTTATTTATTTATTCGAAAAAGCATTTAGTACGTATGAATTGCAAGTACATATTTATGACTTATGAATAAAATTTTTATAATAAAAATTATTTTTATTTTTGTTCTAAATGAAGCTGTGAAGATATAGGTGGCGTTCAATGGGTTAAATAAAGCAAACATGTAGTTTATATGTTTATACTTCTTATTTACTGTTAACAAACAGGTTTTTAACTGTTGTAATTAATTAAATAAACAACCATCATAAAATATATTTTTAATGTTCATATTTTTATATTTTCAGGTGAGCCTTTACCATCTGTAACGTGGTGGAAAGGAAATATTCTTATAGACGACTCTTATAACGTAACGCCACAAGAATTAGTTAGAAATGAGGTGCTTTTAGTTGATCTTCAGAGGTCCGACCTTCTTCTGGACATCATATGTCAAGCATCCAACACAAATCTTACTAAACCAAGAACTGCCGTTGTAATGATTGACCTTAATCGTAAGCATTAAGTTCCATTTATTTCCTTTTACAACATATCCCCTCAAATCACTGTACCTAATTATCGTTTGATTAATGTCTTTTTTATTAAATCATCGCAGATAAAATATCAACTTTAGATAGTAGTTGAGAGAGATAGGGCATACTTGACTAGTTTATGGAGACGGGCATGTGGAACTCGCTGACATTTTCGTTTTCGTTTATGTCAGAATCACATGATGAAAATTCACTCTGTATACCTCGTGCCCGGGATATTTCCGGCTCATACAAACAAAAAAGATATACCGAATATATAAAAATTTGTCTCTATCCTTCACACTGATATCCCCACTGTAGATGATCAAAATTGTGATGGCATGTCTTCGAACCGCCTCTATGGATGAGTTCCAGACCGTCGCCAATTGCCCATTGGGAAGCACAAGTGTGACGTAAAACCTAACCAACAACCCTCACACTGATTTATTTCTGGTTTTTTACACCATATGGTAAAAACAACCCAATAAATTTAACATGGGCGATAGTTGGTTTATGTTTTACTGAAAAATGTACAGCTACAATATAATTTTCTCATTTTTTTAAAATTAAATAATTGGCACTTTTATGTCAGATATTAGACGAAAATACAATTGTTCAGTAGTTAATGTTATCAACACCTTCATGTGCTGTTTGACATTGCTGGTAATGTAATTTATTTTTCTAACTAGGTGGGAAGAAATTCTTTACCTCGCGGATCAAAAATGTAATGGCATGTACCCAACGACACTTACGCTTGATAACCATTCTTACAGATGGTATATTGTCCATTTGACACAACCAGTTATTTAAAATACAATATCAGGTTTGACCCTCACATGACTTTCTCTTACACGGCATCTCAACGCTATAAAAATAAATTGCAAATTAAGAAGTAAGATAACAAGTACTCTTATGTAAACTAGCGTTAAAAATAATGCAAACTAGATTTAGGAACAATATCATTTGACAAATAACTCTAGTGGGCATTGTTATGCTGCAAATCAATGCATCATGCTAATTTAGTCATTTTCACTGAATCGATGTCATTATTTAATGTGAAGCTAGGCTTTGAATGTTCAATTCTGTCCAAGCAGCTGTGTCTTTAAAGTCCCGTCAAGTATTCAAAGAGGTCTTCATAGTCGCTTGTTCGTTACTTCAGAACCATTCATTTTGTAGATTCATGTTGATTCAAAGGTACATTTTTCACTGAGAAAAAATTCTGTAACTGACATCTAGAATCTAAATTTTGGCTCTAGAAAAAATAGTTCCATGTCATCCTTATAAATTCTAGTCCCCATTGAAAGCGAGTTCTAGAATCCCCTATTAGAATTCTGGAGCGTTTGCCTATATTATCGAAGGCAAAGTTATTTAAAAATCTCTGCAAATAAATGAGAACGCAAAAGGTGGGTTTCAGTATCTATAATCTTGGTTTATTACCCAATTCTAGTGTGTTGGTTGGTTGGTTGGGTTTTACGTCACACTGGTGCTGCACGATGGGCAATTGGCGACGGTCTGGGACTCATCCCTAAAGGTGGTCTGGAGACATACCATCACAATTTTGGACCACCACGGAAGGATAGCTCTCCCACTTCGGTAACCTCCAGGAGTATCATTGTGATGGGAACATGGAGGGCATTGCGGCCACGACAGATTTTGCGTGCATCAGCCACCATTAGAGTACACAACGGTCTTTGGCCGGCTCGAGTGCCGAACCCGCAATCTTCAAATCAAGGCTGTTTTTAAAATTCGAATTCTAATCAAAATTTTTCACACAGGTATCATCCGCAACACACCTTGAAACTTACCAAGTTTAATCAAATTTTTCAAGCAGCAATCTCATATAAACTTCTGGTACAAATTACAATTTCTGATACAAGTTAGAAATTTTGCATACCGAGTTTGGATTTGCTGTAGTTATTTGTTAAAGAGGAATATTCATAAAAGATGCACACAGACAGACAATCACACATACACATGCATAGGCAGATACATGCAGATACATAGAGACACATAAAATCATGCAGACCAACCTTTAAAAATTTGATTTTCGGATACAGGCAGTTCAAAACGCGTAATCATAATAAAAATTCGATTTTAACTATTTAATCCAAGAACAATACTTTTTTCTACCACATACATGGGTAAGAGAATAAAAAAATAAATTAAAAAAAAAGTGCTTTCTTTTTCCATTTGAAGTATATTTATCAAGATTTGTAATCAGTTCCAATTTTTACTACAATCGGTATAAATATAGTCTGCAATATTTGAACATTATGACAGTCAAAAACCACGAAGCAAAAGAAATTTTCGACATTTTAAAGATTTATAAATGACAAAGAAATCAATGATTACTTGCGAAAAAAGTTATAATGAAAATAAAAGAAATTGAAAAAAAAAAAAATAAGAAATGAAAAATAAATAAATAAATAATTTAAAACGTTTTACCTATAACTCCAGCAAAAAAAAAATAAAATAACATAAAAAAAAATAAAAAAAGATTTAAAAAAAAAAAAAAAAAAAAAAAACAGAAGTTGTGAAATCGTTATTGAAATAGAGATAGATTAGCTCTAAAAATCACTCCCGGTTACGGGACAGTTCCCATAATTATCAACAAAGAATGTGAAATACAAGAGAGAATTGAAAATTTAAACTTAAAATACGAGAAGAACAGAAACATATAAAATTAAAAAAAAAAAAAAAAAAAAAGTTATCAGTAAAATAAATTAACTTAAAATTATCAATATTTGTTAAATTTTGTGGAAGAAAAATAGGAAATAAAATAAGAAATATAAATGCTACATGAAGACCTTATTTTGCTGAACCAAACGAAAACTTGCATTATTTAAGTTTTATAAAAAATTCCTAATAAAAATATATAATTCAAAAATAGGTATATATATATATATACATATATATATTAATATAATAGTTCTGTAAGAAATCATAAGATACAATAATTCATAACTAATATTTAATGGAAATATTGGTGATGATAAATATTCTAATCTATATATTAATAGGCAAATATGAAATTTTTGGTACACATTTAACATAATAATTACGGGAATAGATGGTTGAAAATGGTATCATTCGAAAGATATTATTGGGCAGATTTGTAGAATAAAAAAGTTATTTTCTTACGATGGCAAGAATGTATTTAAAAATACTTTTATTTTTTATGCATCTTTCCATTTTATACGTGTATTCTTTTATATTAAAAATACCTAAAGTATAAAGTTGTTAAATCTGGCAATTTTTGAAACTCAAGTAAAACCATAGATACAGTATAGATGCACAGTCGGTAACAAAAGTGTCCGAACACTAGCAAAAATTCCTATATAAAAAAAGTAAGCTTAATACAGTTTTGCTAAATAAATCCTTGTCGAATCCTGTTCTTAGACTGACTAAGAACAGGTTTCGACAAGGATTTATTTAACAAAACAGTATTAAGTGTACTTTTTTTATATAGGAATTTTTGCTGGTGTTCGGACACTTTTGTTACAGACTGTAGCATCACTATACTCTTGACTACACTTTTTTTTTTTTTTTTTTTTTTTTGTTATTATTATTCTAAGCGAAAACAGCCATTCGAGTGGTAAAAATTTGAATGAATGAGTATTAGATCGAAAATTTATACTTTTGAAAAGATACGTAAGTTAAAAAAACGATTTGATTTTTGTAAGTTCTTTTTTTTTTTTTTTTTTTTTTTTTTTTTTTTTTAATTTATTTAAGATCTAATTTCTTTCATTCTCTTTTCTCTCTCTTTTTTTTTTTTTGTGTGTGTGTGTGATTGTGATTTATATTAGCTTTAATATAAGACATATTTTTAAACTAAAATATAATGCATTCCAATTAACCAAAATTACTATTTATTAAAAAAAAAAAAAAAAAATACTATACCTTTTGCATATATAAGAAGAAAGTATAAGAATTGGAAAAACTTTTTATTTACGGTTTTCGAGGATTTTTCACGTTTGGAGATTTCTTTGTATTTCAGTTAATTGAAACTGAGTACTTATTTTCATTTTTATTTATTTATTTATTTATTTATTTATTTATTTTTAGTGAATGTATTACTAGCTTCTGTATATATAAGAAGAAAATAGAAGATACGATATAAAAATTTATTTCCAGTTTCGATGAATCGGAAATCAAATGTTTTGAGATTTACTTGCATTTCAATTAAGAGAAATTGACTACTTATTTTATTTATTTATATATTTTTAAAGTAGATTTATTATTTTACCTTCTGCATATATAAGAAGAAAGTATACAATTCAGAAAAAAATCTAGATTTCTGATTTTCGATGAAGTTACACGTTTTGAGATTTCTTGAACTCAACTCGACCGGCTTCATCTCAACTTCTGTATTACATAAACGCCCCAAACTAAGCATGGAGTATGAGGTGGATATTATGTAAAACTATGCTGTTTAAATTCGGGTGCATATCGGCTGACAAGTGTCGCTGCTGTGCTGTAACTTAATTCCGTTTATGAGGAGGCAATTATTTTGCTTTGCTTTGCAAAAAAATGGGCGAGGTTCAGCCACTGGGCGATATTAGTAATTATTAATATTCTAATATAATATTTAACTTATTGAAAATCTACAACGTTTGATAAATAAATTAATAAGATGTAAAAAATTAAGAACACCAGAATTCAAAATGAATAATCAATTTTTCCATTGTATGTATATAATATTTTTAATACGTACTTGTATTACTAATTTATGAATATGTATATATTAATTAAGAACGTTTATATTTTTTAACAAGTTTCCTTTTTCTGTGCGTCGGGATATATGTTAATTCATTTTGAAAAAAAAAAAAAAAAGTATAAATATTTTTTTTTTATTTTAAAATAATTTTAAAGACAAAAGAGATCAATTACAGATGAAATAAATAAATAAAATACTTAAAATAAATAAAATACTTAAATAAATAAAATACTTAAAATGTAGAGTTTTTGAAAAATTTCATTTAATATTTCTATAGAATACTGCATTTTTTTTTTTTTTTTTTTTTTTTTTTACATTATAATTACACGGCTCAACTACTGTGGGAAAATTTAAAGAACTATCCTAGATAATTAAGCTTTATAAAGGAAATATGAGGTAATTTTTCTCGATACTTCTGATTCTGGCAACACTTTCAAAATGTCGTATAACATCCGCCTTCATATTTATAAAGAAGAGTAATATAGCAGGTGGTAGCGATTGTTTAAGAAGTACAATTTATAGAAAAATTGGTGAGTGAAAATTTTTAATTATGAACGCTATGTTCTTTTACAAGAATACTGAAGAGAAAGCAGCTTTGCACGATTAAATTATCTTTTAAGACAGATATTATTTTATGCGTAGATCATTCAAAGATTATCACTTTTGACAGAATATTTTTAGAATAGATTTTTATTTCAGTCGCAGATTCCAGAAATTTTGAGAATATATTTTTACTCCAGCCGCAGAGCATCATTATTTAGATAACAAGGATACCCTTTTTTTTTTTCTTTTTCAGAGTTTCACTGGATGATTTTAACCTCTTTATCTTTCTTTCTTTCTCTCTTTTTTTTTTTTTTTTTTTTTCTTAATGCATTAAATTAAAATGAGTACAAAAATACTGCTTTGTTTTAAACAATTGTTTTAAGATATGCAAATAGAATAATAATAATAATAATAAAAATAATTTTTAAATATTTGTGATGTGATTATTAGGTTTCTATTTTTAGATTATCATTTGTATAAATTTTTATGAAGCTAGAACGCACATTTATGGAGATATAACGGTTTCTTAAAAAAAAAAAAAAAAAAAGGAGAGGTGGCAAAAATTTGCAACTTGTTCAATAATAATACGTACTGTTGTAGACCCACTGCAAAGCCATTTTTAGGAAACCTCGATTACTACATTAGACACAGCCTACTGCAATGAGAAAGGAAATTTTTTAAATATTTTATAAGTCATGAGGCTTTTTATTAAATAATTCTAACCTACGCATGTGCAAGCAATAACGATATTTAATTTGCATAATTTAATAGCCAAAATAATTGAGCTACGTACATAAAAAATCAAAACAGATACCGTTTAAATTCAAAAAGTTATCGCCAATAAAATGTACAGACATCCTGTTTCTCTCATCATAAATATTAAACTATTAGGTGTTTTACTCACATTTTTATTTTGATTCAATGAATGATAATACAATATTCGTTGATTATAAATAAATACTGGTAAAATTCCTTAACGTCCTCTGCTTCTCCTCCTTCTTCTTCTAATTCTTCGTCTTTTTTCCTTTTCTTTTCTTTTTTTTTTTCTTTCAAGAGAGAAGGAGGGAGAGAGATAGATGGTTTGAAATTCTGTTTATTCTGTGTCCCAAAAGTTTTTGAATTTACACAATATATGTTTGAGGTTTTTATATAAGTAACTCAATACTTTTGGCTATTATGTTAAGCAAATGATTTCTTAAGAGCTTGCGCATACGTAGTTAAAAAATTATTTCTTTGTAATGCTCATAGTTCATAAGATATTTTACATTTTTGCATTCTGATTGTGTCTAATGTAGTATGCCAAGTATTCTAAAAATGGCTTTGTACTAGGTGTTTTTTTCTTCTTAAGAAATCATTATATCCCCATGAATATATGTAGTTGTCTCGGAAAAAATGTATACAGATAATTAGAACAATCCTCAAAATCCCATGCTACAGCAAGAATACATTGCAAGCATTCCTTTTTACAGAATGATTCAAAACTTTTTTCGCTATTGTTTTATTTCTTCTGGTCTCTTTTTCATCTTCAATACAAAACATTTGCTGAAATATATTATGCATAACATGTTCTTTATACTCCAAAGTTTCAAGATAATTCCTAAAGAATTATTTTTTAAATATTTGCAAAAAATGTTTAAATTTGAAAATGTACAAATACTTCTTGAGAGAGAGCGTGTTTTTTAAGTGTGTGTGTGTGTCTGTTCTTGATTTGCAAAAAACATAAATTTAGAACTCATTTAACCCTGGCAGAAATATATATATATATATTGTTTACAAATATGTCGATGATTTCCTTATAAAAAGAAAAAAAAAATTCCAACCTGTGGGGCCGAGAAATTCTGCTTCCCAACTAAAAGGACGAAGCTACAGGTTCGTTCCCAGGTCGCTTTGTGTTGACCGACCTAAGCTTTTGGAATGTTAGGTTTTTTTTTTTTTTTCCTAAACTGCGTAGATAAGGACACACTTGTTAGAAATCCTCCCTATGGAGATCGTCCTTCCTCATATGCATATCCTTAGTGGAGAGAATTTGTCCTTACACGAACATCAGTTTTATCAATAAATGGATATCATAAAATAAATACATCAACACATTTCATATTTATGAGTTTTAATATTAAAATATATATTCATATTAACACAATTTATTTTTATTATTGTAAAAATAAATAAATAAATAAATAAATAAATAAATAAATAAAAAATAAATCACAATAGTTCTTTTTTCTTTTGAAGGTTAAATGTATAGTCACAGTGTTTGATTATTTATTTTAATGTTAAAATTAATAGTCATAGAAATTCACTTTTATTTTTAAGTTAAAAGATATAATGCAATTAATTCAAGATCCTTTTATTGTTAAGTAAACTATTTAATCACTATAATTCATTTTCCATTTAACATAAAGTCACAACAATCCATTTTCCTTTTTTATTGAATCATTTCCTTTCTATATTTTTCTATAGTCAGACCGTTGGAAGTAAAAGTGATGCCACGGAGAAGGCCATTATCAGTGGGATGGATCGCACAGTTAACATGTGAAGCTCGAGGTGCTAGACCACAGGCAATTCTAACGTGGTGGAGAAATGGACACGAAGTGGAAGGGACGACAGAAACTGTTTTAGAAGACGGTAACCTAACAATGAGTACTTATGCCTTTACACCAAAACCAGAAGATAATGGTAAAACTATTACATGCAAAGCATCTCATCCAACGTTGCCTATGGTACCAATCGAAGACACAGTAGCCTTAAATGTGCATTGTGAGTATTTCGAGTATTTACACGTTTTCCGTTAAACAATATATATATATATATATATATATATATATAAGACATTTATATATATGACTACATTTATATATATATGAGTAATTCTCTGAACAGTGGTCATTGCATGCCCCAGTAATCTTGAGGGCATATTTTTTAAATCACAAAAACAAAAAGCTGTCAGAACTATCAATATTAATTAGTTATGCATATAAACTGTAAATCTTTGGTTACTGGAATTTAAATATAATTTTAAAATATTTTTTGAGATGCAAAATATCATTCCCTCACTGTGTCCCCATTCACACATGTAAGTAAAGAAAATAGTTTCTATGGTATTAAAGCACGTATATTTAGATTAATTTAATTGAAAATTTATTAAACATCTGTATATATATATAAATTACGTGTCACGATGTTTGTCCGGGGTAAACTCCTAAACTAAGGAACCGATTTTAATGAAATTTTGCACACTGTGTGCAGTTTGGTCCAACTTGAGAGATAGGATAGTTTTTATCTCAATTTATTGTCACAATATTGTTTTATTGCAATTATTTGTTAATTATAGACCTATATTAAAGTTGCTCCAAAATATCTGTGAGTTCCATTAATTTAATTGTTGCCAAAAAGAAAAAATACGAGTTCATTTTCTTTCGACATAAAAGTAAATACATTTAATCAAACGTGAACGTTAAAAAATAATAAAAAGTTAAATTATACATCTCACGAAAATTGACGTCATAATCAATTTAAAGATTTTATTCGCATTGATAAAGTATGTAGTTATACACAAGCGAAGTGTGACGTCACTGACCGTCTGTGAAACCAAGAAAAAGATTTCTTATGTTAATCGCCCATTGTATTTTTTGTAAAAAATTATTAAAAAACGAGGAAAATTATTTCCGGATTTTAATCCCCATATTTTTGTATAGATATGTATTATTTATCATGTGCATACGTTAGATTGAGTTATTTTGCTGTCAAATTTACAAAATTTTAATTTTAAATTTCAAAGCTCTGTCGTCCTTGGAGTTTTTCGTATTTGGCGATCAAAAACGTAACACGAAAATATACAAGCTAGATGTATATTTTCGTAATATGTATTGTGTGAAATATTGTTTCATATTATTCATTACTCTCTTAATATAAGTTGTTAAAATAACCATGATTTTTGAAAGGAATTAAATGTGTGCGCCAGATAATTTGGCGATATTATTTTTTTTTCCGCCAAGGATGATAGATATGAAATTTATTCCGCTGCAACATGTTAATATCTTATATCAGATACATTATGTATATGCTACAATTTATTTCACATGACACGTGTGTTAAAAATTTATTTACGACATAACCTTGCTTTTTCAATTTTTGTTGCATTATTCTAATCTGTATCACTTCGTTTTCTTTAAGAAATTTGTGATCTATACATAATGTTCTAAATAAAAAGTAACCATTTCAATATTTTAAAACTTATTTAAAAGTCTGTTTTATTTAACATTAAATTTTAAAACTTAATTTAAAACTTATTTAAAAGTCTGGAAGAGTTTAAGTCTGTTTATTTGTTTTGTAACGCTAATCTATATGATCGATGTTCGAAACTTTAATTATTTCTCTTATTTTTCTTTACTTTTTCTTTAATAACTTACCAATTTAACGTTCATGATTAAATTTGTGATTTATATATGTATTTTGCATTAAATTTTGACTCATATTTATTGCTGAAAATGCGATCTTAAAATCTTGCAATTTTCTTATCTTAATCCTCAATGCTTTCCTTCTTGATTAACTTGAATTTACTATTAAAATTTTAACATACTCAGAATCTTCTCACCACTTCGTTAAAATATATTAATCTTTTCAGTAATATATTAATCAGTATATCCCCTCAACGATATTTGGCAATTTTTTGTTGGCGATTATGGCTAAATCATAAATCTGTAAATGATAAATGATAATCTAAATCATAAATCAAAAACATAAAATAATAAATCCAAAATAAACAACATATAGGCTGCCATATTATATCACAAACAGTCCAGAGCGACATCGTTATCGTTCAAAACGGCGCCAAAGAAAAATCGCCAATTTCAGCTGTGGGGATATACTGATACTGAAGTTATAATTATCCGAATATAATTACTGAAGTTATATTATAAGTTATAGTTGAGGGTAACAACTATAGTATTTCCCCACAACTGGATTTGGCGATTATGGCTAAATCATAAATCTAAAAATCATAAATGATAAAATCATAAGCTAAATCATAAATCTAAAATAAAAGCATGCAGGTTACCGTATTTTATTGCAAAGAATCCAGAACGACTTCGTTATCGTTCAAAAAGGCGAAAAAAAAAAAAAATCGCCAAATCCAGTTGTGGGGAAATACTATATACCTTATCAAATTATCAACGTATTACTTAGCCGCAGCAACGCGTGGCCGGGTCTGCTAGTACTTTAATAAATATTTATCCATTATACTACATTTATGTATTATGCAATGAAAGAAATTAGAACATACTTTATTGTTGTCCCTGGTATTAGATATCATTCCCTCATCAAACTATAATCACACCCCTACTTACTCCATTAAAGGCAGCACGTGCTTTATATAAGTCAAACTTAATTTGTATAGCGGCAAAGTAAAAAGCCGTTTTGTGTTCACTTCGTAACTATTTACAATGAGTTGCATAAGATTCTCAAACGTTAGATTGAAATACAGTATTTTTATTATACGTCATTCCCTCATTCATTATAAAGTTAACTAAAAGAAATCAAATTTGCTTTTTTATGTTATTATAGCAATAAAAATATGTTTTAATAAATATTTAGTGTTTGAAAATACAACTAAACCTAATCATATTTTTATAAAGTAGTTTCTAGAAGAAATTTGTCATTCCCTCACAATCGTTGCCTCATTTTTCTAATTAATAAAAATAATACTATTTCAAAAAATTACCAGATGCAGTTTGGTTTATATTATTTTTTATTAACTGTAACGTATGTGTGCATGCACACACAAAAAAAAAAAAAAAAAAAAAAAAAAATGGAACAATTTTATTTGGGCTAACTCATTTTTTTTTTTAAGCCCACTTTTCAGAAAATGACCCATATATATATATATATACAGTTATAAAAATAAATACTTTTATACATCTTTATATATATATATATATATATATATATATAATACTATTGTAAAAGTCACCCCGCCCAGCAACAATTCTTATCGTTCTTACGCAGCGAAAAAAAGGTTTCATATCAAATTTCGGCGTCGCTATTGATTCCCGGGAACTTAATGCTTTGTTTAATGAAGATATGCCAATAACTCTGCATGTATTTTTCTTACAAATCATAATCTCTTTTAACATTCCTTTATAGTTCTATGTTAGTTGCGAATTTATCCATGGAATAGCATGTAATTTGTTTGCCAAATATGGCGAAATTTTGATAGATTTAAATGATATATAACACACAACTCTCGATAATAAAAACGAAAAAGTAAAAAATAAGCATAAGGTAAAACATGAATACTGTACGTGTATATGAAATATGGCATATAAGTTAGTAAATGCTCTAGATATTATCTTAGTTTACACAGCTGTTATCATCATCATCATCATCAACTTCAGGGATTGGGCATAGTGCCTGTTCCGGCTTCATTGTTCAGTCCACCGCTTTCTCGGTCGTCCTCGATCTCTCCTGCCCTTTGGGGAGTAGTCGAGGGCAGCTCTGGGGAACCGTGTTTCCGGCATACGCTGTACATGGTCTTTCCATTTAGTACGATATTCTTGTATTCTATCACATAAGTTGAAGATCTTTAACTCCTTCCTGATGTCTTCATTCCGAATCTTGTCGAAAATTGTGCAGCCTTTTATAGGTCTCAAATGTCGCATTTCTGTTGCTTGGATTCTCGATAGATCCCGGCTCCCCAAGGTCCATGTCTCTGAGCCATAAAGTAAGACGGGTGTGGCCATGACCCTATAGAATTTAAGTTGTGTTTCTTTTCGTGTCTTCTTCCTGAGGGTTTTTCTCAAAGTTCCACAGATGTATTGGAATTTGTGCAATTTCTGCTGTACCTCGTTATCGTAGTCATAAGTGAGATCACAACCTAGATAGGTAAAGTGTGATACTTGTTCTATGACTTCATTTTCAATGACAATTTTTGTACGAATAGGTTCTTTCCCTTTGAAAGCCATAGATTTGGTTTTTTTTATCGAGATTTTCATTCCATAGTCTTGACAAATTTTGTGTAGGCTATACGTTGATCTCTGTAGATCGTCTTCACATTCCTGAATGATAACCTGGTCATCCGCGAACAGTAGCGTGTTGATGGACATGTCTACTTTTAGCTTAATTCCTGGGGCTGCTGAAGTTTTCCATGTTCGGATGATGTCGTCTATGTAGAGATTAAACAGAGTTGGGGATAGACTACATCCCTGTCTGACTCCTTGGTTAGTGTCTACTTCGTTGGTTTTGTGTGTGCCGATGAGTATCTTTGTATGTTGGTATAAGGACTGACAAGCCTGAATCAAGTGTCGGGGGAATCCCCTACATTCCATGATAGACCATAAACCAGCTGTTATTATTATTATTATTATTATTATTATTTATATATATATATATAATGATTCAATGCGTGTGTACTATACTGTTTTAATAAAATAAATTAACATTTAAGCAAAAAAATATAATTATTTTATCAGTCATAAAAATGATTGTTGGTTTTTTAAATTAGCAATGATGAAAGTATCATTTTTGTATCTAACTGTAAATCAATAAGCTATTTAATAATACAATATAGCCTACTTAAATATTATTTTTTTTATTAATATATTTGTTCTATAAAAGTATATTTGTTATTGATGAAGTGTAGCTTACAGCGTTCCAAAAATAAAGTTAATGTCATATATTGTTTATGTATTAATTGACATTAAACTACCATTCCATATATTTAATTTATTTCAAAGTAATATTTATATTTAAAAAAAATAACATCCATACTTTAATTGGCGTATTTTATGAAGAAAATATAATGACAATTAAAATAAATTTAAAATTAATGTATACTTTGTGTTAATTTTGCTCTCTGTGC
The DNA here is from genome assembly GCA_963930645.1 of Salticus scenicus. NCBI lineage: Eukaryota > Metazoa > Arthropoda > Arachnida > Araneae > Salticidae > Salticus > Salticus scenicus. Next base: position 209,967,739 of record OZ005659.1, on the reverse strand, counting down.
AATGCACTATGTACATATAATTATCTGGACACTTTCGAATTTAGACGTTTTGTCAAATCTCTAGAAAAGCTCTTAAGGAATCACCTTGAAACTTTGTAAGTGTAAAGAACACGTTATACTTCATATTTCGCAGTAAAAGTTGTGTCCTGAAAAGGAAAAGGGGATCAATGAAAAATTAAACAGAAATCAAAATGTTTGCATCAACCTGTAAAAAGTAATGCTTTGAACGCGTTTTAGTATGTGACTAATATTATTTTTTTCATTATCTGTATAAAATTGTATGAGGTTACTACATATATTTATGGAGATAAAATGTTTTTTTTTTTTTTTTTTTTTTTTTAATTGAAAACGATTTCCACTTTTTTAATTATAACACCCAATGCAAAGCCATTTTTATAAAATATGGCATACTGAATTAGACGCAGCATACAGAAATCAGAATGCAAAAATTTTAAATATCTTATGAAATACGAGCACTTTTACTAAACAATTTTTAACTACGCATGTGCAAGCTTTAGAAAAATATTATCTGCATAGTTTAAGAGCCAAAGGTATTAAGCAACATGTATGAAAATTCAAAACAAATATCATGTAAATTCAAAACGTTACGAGAGATGGAATGAACAGATTTTAATTTATTCTCTGTACTCCTGACCCGTTTTAATTCTGAAATTTCGCCGTTCTATATTTATAATTTTTGGAGGTATGATAGTCAGACGAATCCCCATACGCATACACACATTCACAGATACACGTTGACCAATTGCTGAAAAACATTTTTTTCGGATTCGAGACGTATTAAAGCATGTAAATCAGGTGAACAATCAATATCGAAATTTTTGACTGAATACAATAGTTCCATTACCTACAGCAGTCGGGTAATTGAAATAAAAATTCCAAAAACAATATCCGTAAAGTAAATAGAAAAGATAGATATGAAATAGAAAAGCCACTAGATGTAATGTATACTGTCTGGTTATTCCTTATATTTCATAATATATATATATATATTTAATGCTTATTATTTCTGTATTATTTACATAACTATCAGACGACGTTTATCGTATTAAATTAAGACTATAACTGAACATTCAAACTCTCAAATAAAACATTATTAATTAAATATGAGAAAATTACTTTCTTTTTCTTTGAATAATATCAGAACTTCATATCGTGGAAAATATTCAGCTCCAGTCAAAGACGAATATAGATTATTCTTTGAATAATAGAAATGATAATTGGGGTAATTATTTTATCTGTCATAATCTGGAATGAGTTTTAGTGAATAAACCCCAAAGAATTAATTTATCATTTTTATATCAAATTATAAATCTCTAAAACAATTAAACAATACAAAAAAGCCAATGCAGAGATTTTTTTTTTTTCTATTGTTATTCTTATTTTTTAATATATTCCATTTTATAAAGATATTCGGGTGATTTATGAGGCGTAGTTAATAAATTTTCAAGGATAAAATTAATAATAAATGTTGTTTAAAAAATTATTTTATTTTAAACAATTCAATGAATTTTAATTTTTTTTACACCAAAAGTTTTTTGTTAAACTTAATTATCGAAAAAAAAAAGAATGAAAAAAGACAAATTCCTTTTTATTTTTTAGTCAGTATTTTTGTAAAATAAATAAATAAATAAATAAAATCAATGACAAAAACTGTGATCAATGATCAAACAAAAATTAAAGTTAAAATTCAAATACATTAAAATAGCTTAGAAATGATTTAAACATTTTGATATTATTTGAGGGTAATGAAATTTTCTAATGATATTATTTTCATCTGTGATTGAACATAAGAGGTATTTATTTTTCCTAAAACTTTTATTTTTGCAAGAAAATAAATGAATCAGATACCTTATATCATTTAATATATTTAAAACATACAAAATAAAAAAAAATGTATTTCATCATTTAACTACAAAATACATAAAGTCTTTTTTTTTTTTTTTCTATGATAAATTTTATGTATAAAAAGATTTTTATACACAATTTCAGTTTTTAAGAAGTATTTGAATATTTGTTTGTAAATTTTATATTTTTTGTATCCTTGTAGTATTAAACTGTCTGTGCAATTTAAAGTGTAATTTCATACAACATAATGTGGTTCTCATCCTCTTACAGTTCATTTTCTTTATTAATTATAAGTCTCCTTATACTGAATCACAATAACCTGAAAAAAAGATAATGTGTGTAACAACTACCCGGTTTCCATTACTGAGTACTATACATATTATAAACACTTTTTGAAGGTAGTATGTTTAAAATACATAAAACCTTTTTAACTAATCAGGGGACACATATATAATATATATTTTTCCCCCTAGTAATGAATTGAGACATACGTCGTTTGATATACTATATTTTAATTGGTAGAGCTATTATTGATACATATGCTTCCGAGCTCTACAATGGCCTATTTAATCAGCATCTTTGTGAATATTCATATAGTAACCAAGTATTTTACTCGAAAGTGCATCTGAAAAGAAGTTTATGCAGCAAAAAAGACGTTTATATACAAAATTTTAAGAAAATCGTTAAAACAAATTTTGAGATACAAACATATGATCCCTTTTTCGTTTTTCTAATTTTAATTTAAGGTTTGCAAATTTATCTGAACATCTGACATATCTTAAATACACTGCGCTGAAAAAAAAAAAAAAAAAAAAAAAAGATTTTTTGATACCATTTTTGCTGATTCTTATGTAAAACGTCCTCCTGAATCCGAATTTCACTCCCAATTTGCCCTGTCATCCACCGTTTTCTAGGGACACCACCCCTCCCTCAATTTTTATCACTGTATGGTACTTTTATGACCATGAATTTGATTTGGGGAATGAAAAATATTTAATTTAACACTTAAAAACAGTATATATAACTTTTAATAAATAAAAATAACAGATTAATAAAAAAAAAATCTGGTGTGAAACAACCACACGACTTCCGTTACCCACTATCACACGTATTATATGCATTTTTGAGAGATAATGTGATCAGAAAACATAAAAGTGACCTAAAGAAGTAGAAACCTAAAATTTTTCTGGTAAGATAAACTTATGAAGACATATAAAATGAAGCTTACATATAGCGAGGTAAAAAATAAGAGAAAAAAATGGTAGAGTTATTTTTTGAAACACAAATTTCCGAGATTTGAAGATGACATACCTAAGCAGGAAGACTGTTAATTTTCCTCTAATAACAACGTAATACACGAAAAAGAAATGGATTTATATAACAATTTTCAAGAAAATCGTTAGAGCGGTTTTTGAAATACCAATTTACAAAAAAATCAATTACTGACCGGAAAACAATAATTACATACAAAAGTATATATAAAAGTGAGTTAATATGACGAGTTTGAAGAATATCTGTTCAGCCATTTTTAAAGGAACGCGCTTGCAAGACCTGAAATTGAGCTATTTATACAGGACGCCTATCAATTTTCCTGAACTAACCAACTATATTATTCGAAAGGACATCTAATAGAGTGTTTATATAGCAAATTTGAAGAAAATCGTTAGAGCCGTTTTTGAGATACGGATTTACGGTCCCACTTCCGGTTTCCGATGTCCCATTTCCGGTTAAACTCAATTACTGACAAGAAAACAATAATTACATACAAAAGCATATTTAAAAGTGAGTTAAAATGGCGAGTTTGAAAAAAAATCCGTACAACCGTTTTTAAAGGAGCGCCTTTGCGATGCCTGAAATTGAGCTATTTATACAGGACGCCTATCAATTTTCCTGAACTAACCAACTATATCATTCGAAAGGACATCTAACAGAGTGTTTATATAGCAAATTTGAAGAAAATCGTTAGAGCTGTTTTTGAAATACGGACTTACGGTCCCACTTCCGGTTTAAGATGTCCCACTTCCGGTTTTTCAATTTTCACCAAAATTTGGAAATTTCATCTGTACACCAGACGTATTTCAATTCTAAAATTTCGTAGCTCTATCTTTATTAGTTTCTGAGCTATAGTAGCCAGAAGATTCTCCACATACATATATACACACACACACACACACACACATACATACACACTGACCAATTGCCAAAAACCACTTTTTTGGACTCAGGGGACCTTAGAACGTGTAAATCAGGTGAAAACCCGATATCGAATTTTCAGACCGAATACAATACTTCCATTACCTACGGTAGTAGGGTAATGGAAGTAATAAGAAATGTAATGCATAATTTCAGTGGCAAATCTCCCCCACCCCTAAAATTTCCCCTTGCCGCAAATATTCATGTTTTAGACCTTCCCGTCTCTGTAGCTCCTCAGAAGAAATTTAACAGTTAAAATAATACCCCCCCCCCCCCCCAATAAAAATCAAATTTATCGCCCTAAAATTTCTGAAAAGTGATAAAAATATGGGGTCCTTTTCTAAAGAAACAGTGAGTGATAGAGCAAAATTGTCGTGATACCCGGAATCAGAAGATAATTTTACATAAGAATTTGCCAAAATGGTGTTGGGGGTCAATTTTCCTGTTGAACTTATTACGTTATTAAGATTTACTGTGTACTATTTACGTTATTACTGTGTTATTAAGATTTCTTGTTCTACTTTATTTATTTTTTTTTCCCCGGAGATATCACAGACAGAAGCTCTCTCCCATCCCCACACATAAGCATGCGCACTAACAATTTTTCAAAAATTATTTTTAGGACTCAAGAAACCTTAAAACCTATAAATTATCTGAAAACTTGAAATCAAAATTTTGGCCGTATACATACAGTATATACATTACCTACTGTAGTCGTGATATGGCAGTAACAATTTAGTTTAAACAAGATGTTTTTCCCGAATTCTTATGTACTTACTGTCATTCACTACGGTATGTTTGTGAATCTCAACCAAAAAAAAAAAAAAAAATGCGCCTCTATTTTAAGGCGCATTTTAATTTAAGGCGCCTTAAAATAGAGGCGCCTCTATTTTAAGGCGCATAGATACAAGGTTTTTCATTTGTCTCTCCGTGGCTCAATTGGTAAGAGTGACTACACAGTATTCTAAGAATTTTTTAAGAGTTTTTTAAGAAGCCTTTTTAGAAGCAAAAAAGTGTTTTTTGTGGACTACAAGAGCCCTTTATTGTGCGGAATAATCACTAAAATGTCAATGAAACAATTAACAATACAAAATAAAAATGATTAGGAAAAACACATAAGCATTAACCAAATCAGTAAAATCTTAAATTATAATTTAAAAAAATAATAATAAAGTAAAATAATAATAAAAAGGTGCCTCAAACGGATAATTAAATTGGAGATATTGTCCTTTAATCAGAAAATGAAATCATAAAACTTATAGGCAATCGTGTGGTGCTGCCATCTGTTGTGAATTTTAAGAAATAATTTCTCTTTTCTTAACGCAGTTCAAATTTCCCCAATTTTGGTTAATAAACAAAAAAGTTCTTTTTTTTTTTTTTTCAAACTAAATTTTATTATATATTCCAATTTATATCCATTATTCTCTAATTATTTTAATTTGTAAAAAGCGAGCTGACAGCAATGGAATTCTTAGAGAATTATTTGGAAAACACAAAATTATAAATATAGTAAATTAATTTGTAAATTGCATTAATATAATTTATTATTTTAAATTATTTTTAATGATTTATTTTCCAGATACACCAAAACTAACGATAGCAATGGGCGCTAGCAATCGTCATTCAGCAATCAAAGAAGGAAATGATGTATATTTCGAATGTAACATTAAGTCGAATCCAGCGGTAACGGAAGTCACGTGGATAGTGGATGACGATTTACTAGTGACGAATGCTTCAAAAGGAATTATTGTTAATAATCAGTCTCTCATCCTGAAGAATGTCGGACGGGATAGTCGTGGATATTACAGGTGTCAAGCCCTTAACAGCGAAGGAGAAGGAGAAAGCGATCTCGTCAGATTAGATGTTCAGTGTAAGTATAGGCAGATATATACTTACCATTATACTAATTAATATTTCGTAGTATTGCTGGCCCCGCCTTCTTTTTCATAGCAGTATCTTTCTAGGGTATTTTTCTTCTTATTTAATCGTAATTGCTTTGGAGAATATTACTCTAAAAATTTATGGTGCAGAAAAAAGGGCGGGACTAACAACACTACGGAATATTAATTAGGATGCTGGCAAGTATGACAAAGATGCCAGCATTTTATTTTATTCCGGAGCATTTTTATCCCCGCCTCTATTCCATACCACTTTTTTCTTAAGAGTAATTTTTTCTTATTTTATTGTAGTTGTACACTGGAGAAAAATATATTATATGTAAAGTGGTACTGACTAAAGGCGGGGTTAAAAATGCTCCGGAATAAATTAAAATGTTGACAACTACGGTATGGATCATGAGGATATAAAAATAAGAAAATTATGTAAGTGGGTGGTTTAAATTTAAAACACTACGATTCTAAAATTATAAAGGTTTATTAACACATTTTTTTACAGTTTAAATATTAATTATGGGTTTCTGATATTATTTAAAACTAGTTTGTTGTAGGGCGACTAAGGCACCCGTTGAAAAATAATCGTTTTATTTTATTTATTTCTCACTCTCACTTTAAATAATTCATTTGGTAGCAAGCCCGTGCGAAATTTTCTCGCTTTGTTTATCTCTTCGTTACTTTTAAAATTATTATTTTATAGACGTCATTTTTTTCATATGCATGAGCAAATTTATTTTTATTTTTATTTTTATTTATTTATTTATTTTTTACGAGAAAGAATATTTCATTTTATGCTGAAAAAAAATGGCAACAGTTAAAATTTTAAAATGCATTTTAAAGCTTTTATTTTCATATTTTAATTAATTTATATATATATATATATATATATATATATATTCGTTACAAATAATGTACCAAATGAAAGACGCAATTTTTCTGAATGCGTCTGTTCAAACAGCTTATCGATCGGACAATTACATTTTTAAAAATTGGCTAAAGTATGAAAATTAGGAGACACAGCCCAAGAAAATCTCTTAAGCCTAAAGTGTGACAGAATCAGCCACGGATGAGGGTAACTATATAGGCTGATAATACACCACTTACAGACTGCAGCAAATTTATTGAAGCACACATCCACAGTTTTCGCTTTTTATTTTTATTAATTTGTTTATTTATTTATTTATTTATTTATTATTATTATTATTATTATTATTATTTGATTGCTAATTTTTATCATTAACTTACTTTTTTTTATAAACAGCATAAAGTCTAAGATCATGACTCGACAAATATTTACTTAACAAAACAGCATTAGGTGCACATCTTTTAAACCCAAAGTTTTGCTAGAGCTTCAATAATTTTAGTGTCGATTTTTATTTATTTATTTATTATTTAATTATTATAAATTAAATATTAATTAAATTATTATTAATTTAATTATTTATTTATTTCAATCAGGATGGATAACAACTGTTCGTTTTGGGCAAATTCCTCTTCAATAAAGAAATAATATTATCTCCACAAAAAGAGTAAATTTGTTTTTGATTGTTTTCACAATAAATGGAAAGAATTATATATTTTACATAAGCAAAAAATAAATGAGCCCAACTGTTGCTTACAAATTTGTAAGTTTTATTTTTTTCCTAATAAAGCCAAATTTATTACAGATTTCATTAAATAATTATGTTTCCGCGACGCTATATTTAAAGCTAAATAAACAACTAGACTTCACACAAGACAAAAATATCAATCTTAACAACAACGTTAAAAACGCCAATGTGAAAACTGTTAGAGACAGATTGCAGTTTCGGCATTGCTAAGCATTGTTGAGGAAAATAACCATAATGACAATTTTAATTCAACTAAAATAATATGTAAGCCTAAATGCTTATATGATCTCGATTGCATAGAAGATTTTATATTTATAAAAAATATAAAAACATCATTAATTGCTATTTTTCTGTACCCCCACTCTTGGGTTGCTGAAAAAGTTACATAAAATCCACATATTTTTAATTTTTACATAGTTTTCTTCACCCAAAATTCCTATTGCCTGACAGTTCTAGTTTCCTAAATTCCAATTGGTTGTTACTCTGACTCTATAATCCGTTTCCCTGTTTATATATATATGAGAAATAATCCACTTCATTCAATTTACAGCTTTCATGTTTTCCCCTTAAACTCATTGAAGTCTCTAGCCTCCGCCCACAGTTATGTAAGTCATCTAATCATCACGCCTGGGTTCTCTATGAGCTCCTCCAGTTGAAAGTGCCGACTATCTTGAACATGTACTGCATATCCAAGTTCTTCTTCTTATATCTAGGTCGCGACCGTCGTAGGTACTCCTTTAAGCCCCGTGATGATGATGACTGCACTGATGACGGTACGTTTTATGCTACCGAAACAGCAGTCTGCAATTTTCACATTGGCATATTTAACGTTGTTGTTAAGATTCATATATATAAAGTTACTTTTCGTTTAAATATATTCTTCAAACACGAATATTATATATGTTATTTATAAAACACTTTAAAAAAATGTTTAATTATGAAAGTGTGAAATTATCATGTATATATAATAAACTGAGACACATGTTTATACGAACAGAAACTTGAATATAACAAGAATATATAGCATTACAAAAAAAAAAAAAAAAAAAAAAAAAAAAATCAATTCGCTTTTTATTCAGTATAAGTTTATATTTTATTGAAGTTGTTCATTTTAATTTATTTTAATATAATATAAACTTAATTTGAAATTTAAGAAAGAGTATTTTCCACAATTTACACACACACACACACACATATATATATATATATATATATTCAAATTTTGAATAAAACTACGTAAATTATATATTTCAGTCGGGCAGTTGTCTCCTTGAATCCAGAATGAATATTCTCTTTTTTGTTAAAAGACTAGAAGATATCTACAGAGCGAGAAAATTAAGAGAAATGATCTTTACTTATCCTTAAATAAGTCTAGTGAGCAAAAAAAGACAACCTAAGAAAATGCACTTATCTCTTTTTATTAATGACAGACCAAAAATCATTCATTTTCTTATACAGTCAAAAAGTAAAATACAATAATATAAAAAATATAATAATAATAAATATTATTCAAGATTTTGGAATCGTGATCTTATTTTGAAATTCGTTTAAATGATAAAAAGGGAAATTAATTAATATATTTATATACACTCTTGCTTGAAGTTTAGCAAGATTTGCAAACGAGCAGCTTTTTCTTTCAATTTAAAAACTTATGTCTAGATGAAATGTTTTCAAACATTAGGTATTTAAAGAACTGGGTATTCCTCGTGTTTTTCAGTGAAGATTGGTTTAATACATCCTTTAGGGGACCGGTAACAAATTGAGAAACATCAATAATGTTTGTGACCACTCTGAATCGTTAAGTGAACGAAATGAAATGTAACTTTTGGATATGTTAACACAAATCCAGTTTAATTTGTGGATGAATTTGTGTGATGATAGCATAATAAATAACGGAGATATAAGCATTTCTTTTAAAACTAAAAAAAAAAAAAATCAGTATATATTTTATTTATAATATAAAGAGCTTTTAACGAAAATTATTCCTACTTTCAGATAAGTTTGAGAAACACTTTTAAAACAGTATACTGCAATCGGAATACAAATATCTTAAATATAATATATGAACATTTTTATGTAAAATGTTTTCACTGCGCATGTGTGAAAGATAAAAAATATTTTATTATATTGGTTGAAAGCTAGATATATTGGACAACTTTTGTCAAAAGTGCATTTGAATTGAGTAAAAATTAAGCAAATTATCTTTAAAAGAACGGGCGAGATTTTAGATATTTTCCAAGAGTTGAAATTCCTTAAGGAGGTGTTATATGCCGCATAATTAATTTAAATATTATTATTTCAACCACTTAGCAAACGTTCGTTTTGGTGAAAAACCTCTTATCAGCTCACAAATCTTAGTTATTAAACAAAAATATGTTAGAGTTACAAGCTTATACGGGGCTTTTCATTAAAAAAAAAAAATCGGAGCGTGGTTGAAATAATAGGATCTTCAAATTAATTATACAGCATGTGAAAAACCACTTAAGGAATTTCACCACTTGGAAAATATCTAAAATCTAGCACGTTCTTTTTCGCGTAATTTGATTAATTTTTACTCTATCCAAATGCACTTTGGATGAAAGTTGCCCAATATATCTAGCTTTTAACCTATGCAATATATATATCTTTCGCTCATGAGCACTGAAATCATTTTTCGTAAAAATGCTCATATTTCATGAGATATTTCAGATATTGTTATTCCGATTGCAGTATATTGTTTTAAAAGTGTTTTTCCAACTTATCTCAATGTGGGAATACTTTCCGTTAAAAACACTTTATATTATAAATTAAATACGTATTGATTTTTTTTTTTTTTTAGTTTTAAAATAGATGCTTTTATCCCTGCTAATTAATATGCTATCGACTCACAAATTCATCCAATAACTGAACTCTTTTTTTTTATTAACATATCGTAAAGTTATAGCTCATTTCGTTTATTAACGATACAGGGTGATCACAAACATTATTGATTATTCTCAATTTGTTATCGGCCCCCTAAATGTTGTGTTAAACCAGTCATCACTGAAAAACATGAGGAAGACATTCTCTAAATATTTAATGTTTGAAAACATTCATCGAGAGATAGGTTTTTAAAATTAAAAAAGAAAAAAAAAAAAAAAAAAATGATCGTTTGCAAATCTTGCTAAACTTTTGAACAGAAGTCTGTTTATTTCATCTGTGAAAATAACTTCTGAAAAAAAAAAAAAAAAAAAAAAAAAAAACAGTTTAAACATACATAGTTTATTCATCGACTTTTTCTATATGCAAATGTACTTTCTTTTTTTCTTCCTTTTATAAGTAAACTGCTGAAATATATTTAAGTAATTTGATGATTTCATATGATTCATGGTTTATTTTATTACTCATTTTTGTTTAATTTTAACTAGAAACAATTTTATTTAATTAAATAAATGTGTTGATATTATAGATATAGCAATAAGACAGAGATTGATGAAGCGGAAAATGTGTTTCTTTTTCAAAAACATTTTAATTGTTCATGTTGACATATTATTAAAAATCAGTAATAAGCCAGTTTTCCCTGCGTTGGAGGTTTTTGACGATGACGATTTGAATAACGGTGGTAGTGAAAACCAGGTCAAGTTTCCGAGCTCTATTAACAAGGAAGATTTATTGACCTTTACGAACAGCATTAAAAAAAAAAAAAAAACACCTGCACACCTGGATCTACAACAAAATTGGTTATTTCTAAGAGGGACATCCAAGAAGATCCCATCTTACAACAATAAAGGGAACTAACTTTCTAAGCATCAATGTTTTTGGTAGAAAAATACAGTTGGTATACCTCCTTTATACATGAATTCTTGAAAAAAAAAAAAAAAAAAAAAAAACTTTTCACTCATGGAGGTATGCAACAGTTTTCAGTGCCTAGATATTTAAACACCTATTTATTTATTTATTTTTTATTTTTATTTTTATTTTTTTGGACAAGTTTTCCACTTTTCTTTTTTTTTACTCATTCTAAGAAATACATTTTTGTTCTTTTCCTCTACTTTAATGAAACAAAACGAAACCTCTATTTTCCTCTACTTTAATGAATGAAAGAAATGAGAAATGAGAAAATAAAACATTACGATAATTTTATTTTTAATTTATTTTTATTTATTTATTTCCATCTTGACATCTGAATCAATTTTCGCAAAATTCTTCCAACTTTTGTCTAAAATAAATTACTTTGATAAATATTTTATCACGGGGGATAAAAAATTCATAAAAGCTTCAATTTCACGCCGTGATACTTCTAAATACTAGTCTTTATTTCTTCCCTAATAATTTTACATATTCAAATTTATACGCAATCTATTCTTCACCGTCTCTAAAACCTAACAACACAGATTTTGAAAATCTGAACTCAAATAAATATATGCTTCCTTTATTTACATTATTTTCAGAGCTTTGAATTTATGCAGAATGGATACCCCACCTCCAAAAAAAAAAAAAAAAAAAAAATAGTCTCTAGTTCCATTTTCAAAAGTTTCCTTTTTATATACTATTATAGGCAGCATAAACATAATTTGCAGAGCGACAGAATGAAAAATTAATAATATAAATTTTAACAAAAACCATTTTTAAAATATTTCCCTTCGCGGGGATCAGTTCACAAAATCCGGACTCGGAGCCCAACGCTTTACCTTGAAGCCATGATGTTCAACCCCTTTCGTTGCAATATTTCATTCTTTTTTTTTTTTTAAATAAAATATTGAAATTTCGAATAAAAAAGTTAAAAAAAAAAAAAAAAAAAAAAAAAAAAAAGTTTTATCTAAATTAATTAAAACCTATAGCACACAGGGCTAGTTTTTTTTTTTTTTTTTTTTTTCAGTAGTTCCAGAGATTACCCTCCACATACAAACCATGTTCCCTCTTTATATATTAGTATCTATATTTTTAATTATATATGAATCATATTTGTGCTATAAAAAAAAAAAAAAAAAAAAAAAAAAAAAGTGGATGCATTTAAATTTTTTTTGGTATTTTATTGTAATATGTACTTAACCTTAATTTAAATATAAGAAAAGGTATTAACTTAAAATAATAATAATAATGATGATTCTTTTATTTCGAATTAAAACGCGTAAATCAATTATTTAAATCTGACACACGCCGTCTTAAATCCGGAATGAATATTCATTGTCTCTTCTACGACTTTATTAAAGGACTAGAAAATGTCTATAAAAGAGAAGAAATTAAGAGAAATGATCTTTCCTTATTCTTAAATAAGCGCCTAGTTAGCAAAGAAGACAACTTGATGCTTAAGAAACTCTATTTATCTCTTTTTTATTAATGAGATTCAAAAAGCCATTAATTTTCCTGAATAGTCAGAAAATAAAATAAAGTAGTATAATGATTTTTCAAATTTTAAAATCATAGATTTTTTTCTTTTTTTTTTTTTAACGATGAAAATTGTAATTTATTCTGATACATTTATATATTTAATTCTATTGATAATATAACTTTTAAATGAATATGTTGTACTTTTAAAACATTACACATCTATTACGTACGTTGTTATACAAGGTTCCCTCCAAAGTCCGCCCTCTCCCTTTTAATTTATAAACGGCTACAGTTTTAGCTAAGAGTAATGTCTTGATATACTAAAGTGGCTATGCTCTACAAGATTAAACAGTTTTAAGCGCCACCTAGTGGAAAACGGCGAAATTTGCGTTCCTATCTCGAAAACAGTACGGCATAGGGAAATGTATGCTATATAGATGTAGAATATTATCAGATTAGTACAAAAAAGATATCTTGTTGAAATTAATGTAAAATAGAATGCTTAAAACATGTAGTCGTTTTTATTTTTATTTTTTATTTTTTAATACTTTCTCAAAAGATTGACAATTGTTAAAGACTTCGTTTTGTGTGTCTGTCTGTCCGTCTGTCTGCACTCTAACTGCCGTAAATATTCATGGGATTTTTTTAAATTAATATATGTTATTCAAGTTCATCGTCGGGCGGTCCCTATAGAAAATGGAGTTAATACGTCTATTGGTTTGCTTACAGGTTCATCCGAAAGTATTACAAAGCTTTGTGTTCTATGAGAAATATATCTATAAACCATATTTAAATAACTTTACTTACACAGATCTTAATGAAATTGAAATATATTATTCAAGTTCACTTTCTGAAGTTTTTCAATTAAAATGGAGTAAATACCGTATATGGTTTGTCTACAGAGAAACCCGAAAGTATTCCAAAGCATCCAAATTTTATTTTCATCTATCATAATTTAAATTAAAAAAAAAAAAAATATATATATATATATATATATATATATATATATATATATATCTTTTTGTATGGAAATTCAGAACTGCTTTTTCTAGTTTATACAAAATAAAAATTTTTACTGTGTATATATATATATATATATATATATATATATATATATAAGATGTAGCAAATAATTTAAACTAAACAAAATACTTTCAATAATAATTTAAGAATCATGAAGACAATTTAAAAAATATTCCGAAACTATTAAAGATATAACACATTAATTTATTTCCAATGCATTTTACAATGAAAAATTTAACAATTTAGGATAAATTTCATGTAATATTAATGTATTTCTCAATTTGTACTCTTAACTATTATTTTATTTTAGCATATACAATAATGAAATATATATACTATTTACTGAAAATCTGTTTAATGTATTTTTGTCAAACTTAAACTTTGCTTGTCATTATGAAAATAAGGTAAAGATTCAAACAAATTTTTTAATTAATTTTAATTCTTATGTAACATGAAAATATTATGTAACTAAGAAATAGTGTAACAGTTTATAGTGGACGTTAATATTTATTATTATAATTCTTATTATTATTTTAGCATCCATGAATTTCTTCAACAATAACTCAGGGCGTAAACAAATATCTATGTTTAAAGCTTGATGAATATAGCTTTAGTAATTTTTGAAAAAAATAAAAATAAATAAAAAAAGAGGTTACAGAAAAAGAATTGGCATATATTTAAATGTTCCTGGCCCAATTAGCTTTAATGAAGACAATTTATATAATTAATTTTACATAAAAATCTGTTCATGCACAAAACAAAATTTATACAAAGTTTTGGAGTTTAAAACATTTTTCATACTAATATTCATGAAAATCAAGAATTGGAACATTCCTCATATTTTGCGCCACTCTTTTCACGTTGAATTATTTCGGAACAATTTTTAAGAATTAAATACACGTAAGTTTATTCTTCGAAACAGTGATGGCAAATCTGTGCCATAATGCGATGCTTATTAGAAATACCATCTAATTAGCATCTTAACCCTTAAAGTGCTATTACCAAAGCTATTTTGGACTTTGATCTACTGGTTAAAACACCCCTTTAAAAAAAATTGCAAATCATATTGTCAGTCGGCACGTTTTTTTGGCATTTCTATTGTTTTATTTGATATATTTCAAAATATTCTATGACAGCCATTCATGATTAATTATGAAGGAAATTTTCTTAAAAAAATATATATATAAATAAAAATGGTAATAATGTGGTAATAATGTGGTAATATTTACTTATTGCAATCGGTAGTTATAAAAAACAATTTATAAAACTTGCCCTGAAGATATGACTTTTAAAACATTAAGTACTGAAGGAATTATTCCTAAAAATTATACTTAACACATTCAGCACCATATCAGCCATCGGTGGCTCACACTGAACTTTTCGTTTAGGCCACGTCAGCCACCGGTGGCTGACAGTGTGAAATATGACATAAAAATAAAAATAAATTACAATTTTTTAAGTAATTATCGAAGATTTATTTAAAATTTACTTAATTTTTAGTTATTTTAGGATAATATCATTAAGGCATTTTAATGGATTTTATTGAAACACTGTAAACATAACACGCTTCTAAGCAGCGAGCTTGGCCTGAATGGGATTTTCTTAAGAAATCTCGTGGCGCTCATCGTGTTAAAAATAGTAATATTACTACACATAATCTCTTCGCAACTATGCGAATATATTATTATTATTATTATTATTATTATTATTATTATTATTATTATTTATGTTTTTAATGTTTATTAGGTTTTTTTTTTTTTTTAAACTGAATTTCCTTTTTACTTACTTTCCTTAGATTCCCCTATATGCCGTTTCGCTGAAGCTCTAACTCTTAGTGTATTTCAAGGCGAACAAGTAAACATCACGTGCGACGTCGAATCGGATCCCAGACCCAGTGCATTTCAGTGGACACTTAATAACACAATACGAGGGACAGTCGATTTAAAAAGAAGGCATCCTGGAACATTTAACGTTCTTCATTACGTTCCAAGGTATCTTGGAGATTATGGAACAGTTATGTGCTGGGGGAAAAATGATGCAGGAGTGCAAAGAGTTCCATGTATCGCACATGTTATACCTGAAGGTAAAAGTTAACAATTTAGTGCTTACCAATTGAAAATGGTTTATAGATAAAAACTTCTTTACACTTCATCAAATATAGGGAAGCACAACCAGTTTGGATAGCATGTGGCATTTCTTATTTAGGAACAAAAAACACGTTTTATTTTATATCTTTTATTTATTTGTTTTCTAATAAATAAATAAACAAATAAAAATATTAAAATTGTAAAACGTTATATAAATATAAATTATTAATA
This sequence comes from Salticus scenicus, assembly GCA_963930645.1. Lineage (NCBI taxonomy): Eukaryota > Metazoa > Arthropoda > Arachnida > Araneae > Salticidae > Salticus > Salticus scenicus. The sequence continues at coordinate 209,951,548 of OZ005659.1, read as the reverse complement.
AAAAAATCTCTTTTCTTTTTCTATGTTAGTTTCTTTTGTGATCCTTTCTGTTTGATTGATGCATATAGCTATCCTATTGGCTGGTTGTATTGCTCCTTCCCTTAGGTTTATCCAGTTTTTTTTTTTTTTTTTTTTTTTTTTTTTGTCTTGTTTTTACCTCATTATAGCATCACATGTTTTTTTCCCCTGAAAAAGAAAGGCCACGTCCTTTCGAAACCGGTGGTGCTTACCTTTACTTGACGGTGTGTAAAGAAATTTATGATTAAATATTTATTGTATATCAGTTCTTTAATTTATAATAAAAATGGTTTGTTTATGAAATTTGTTTTATGCCGTAATGTCAAATTAATAAATTTTCACTGTTTTCCAGCAAATGTTTACAAATCTAGAAAGTAGAAAATGGATTATTTTATATGCATATCAGAGACCAGATACTAATTTTTTTCTTTTTTTTACAAGCTCTATTTTCTACAGACATATAATATATATAACATTCTACATATATATAACATTTTATGTACTTTAAACTATTTTTTACAGTCCAGCTGTTGATAAATTATTTCGGATGTAACACAAATTAACTATTTCCTATTTAATTACATTTTCAAATAAAAGTTAATCTTCTACAGTTAGACAACATTTTTATGGCTCCAAATGTTTAACTTAGTTAATCATTTAACCATTTATGGCATGAGCGTACAGTAGTTGCATTCTAGGCCTCCTATTAACGCTTAATTTGTTCGTTGATTAAATGCAAGTTCCGTAAATACATTATGCATTCGACGCTAAACGTATTTATTGTATATTTGTATAGGTATTGTTAAGGTTTTCATACCAAATTTAATCTGAAATTATATAATTAACAAAAATAATAACTAATAACATGAAACATTCATTCAAAACTTAGTTATTCTATTAAGAAAACAATTTTATTTGAATATAAATAGAACAAGTAATCACATATTCTAATTATAACCATTAATTGACGACACATTCTATTAAATATGAATGAATGATCATCGATGTTATTAAAAATTAAATGCAATTGTTAAAGGCATTACGCAGAAAGTAAATATCGAATTAATTCTTAAAACAATTGTTACTGAATTGAAATCAAGTTACTTTCATGGTATTGTTTGGCAAAAGGTGAATTTGACAATAATAATTGTGCTTCCACTTTAACAGCATAATCAATAAACAAAATTCAAACTTCGTTACGCTTTAGTACTTGAAAATAACATATTAAATTAAAAGGAAATAATTTTCAACGTTATGTATAATAAAATGTTAACACGACGGCATTTCTAACGATTTTGTTGTTTCGCTGAAGTGTTTAAAGAGATTACAATAGAAATTCAAGCCTTTTATTGAGTGAATTAATAAACTGAGTAAATAACATCGAAATGTTCTTAAATAACACGCTATAATGCAATTAAATTCAAATATTATTTCCAAAATCCATTAATGTTGGCAGGTGAATACAAACAATTTAATATGTTAAATATCTTATTAAATGAAAGTTTTCCACAAAATCAAATTTTTAAAAGAATTAAACAAAAAATTTAAGAATAAAAAATATATCTAGTTAAGGCATCTACCACGTTTTGTGAAAAATACAAAATATGCACCATATTAAGATGCATTGATTTAATTTTAATTACATTTTAATCACACCTTTTGCGTGTGTTTTTAAGTGGCATAATGCCATAATACAACATGGTTAGTCCGCTGGTCCGACATACACCAGATTACAACACATGATTTTTTTTTTTTTTTTTTTTTTTTTTTTTAACATAGAAATTTATTCATCAACCATGAAAGTTCAATTCAGATAATTTGGAGTGGAAGGATGATTTTTTATACCAACTATGTGAAAAATACCCGAGCCGGGAATCGAATCCGGGCCTTCCACTTTACGTGCGGATGCTCGAAACATTGAGCTATCCTGGCTGATTACCAGCTAGGCATTTCTCACAAACATTCGTTGGCAAAGTCACCGAGACTGCAAACACAGCTATATGAAGTGTCGCTTCATATAGTTGCTTAACGCATAAACATGTTTTTTACCCCCAACCCATGAAGTAATTTGCAGTCGAGGTGCTGATAAAGGTGTTTTTGCCTTCGGCTCCTTCGAAACTCATGTTTACCCACTCCCCCATCTTAAAAATCGAAAATTCCATAATCGCAGAAAACGATTTCTTTGTATTCAAGTCTAGTCTCCCCATCTGCAATTCCTTTACCGTGAAGTAATTTGGAGCCGAGTTCTGCTTTAAAAATGGATTTTTGCCTCCCCCCCCCGATCGGGATGGGGGTATTTCGCAAAATCCCGCTTTGAGGGGGGGTTCAGGCTTTTAAAACTAACCTGTTCAAAGAAATTGTGACTCAATCTCCTATAGAATTGCCACGGACATGTTGAGTTAGTGTTCAGTGAGTTTACTCCCCACCGCCCTTAAAGGGGGTTGGGGAGGGAGAAATTTCGTAAATCCCTTTATAATGCGTGTTAGGAACGCATAAACAACCTACAAATAAAATTTAATTTTATTTACATAATTTGAAGAAAAGTTATGCTTGGAAACGTGTTTAATCCCCCTCCCACCCCCAAGGGGGAAAGGGTGGGACTTTCGCAAAAACCTGTTATCATGAGTGTTGGACACACATAAATAAGCCACACACTAAAATTTGTGACCTCAGCTCCAATAGATTTTTCCGGATGAATTTAGCACTAAAAGGGGGGGGGGATCGAATTTGCCCACTTGTAACTGTCTCCCCCCCCAAAAAAAAAAAAAAAAAAATCAAAAATCAGAAAAAAATCAAAATGTATTTTTGGAAATACCTTCAAGAAGACGCTTGGCGTTTTTTTTTTTTTTTTTTTTTTTTCTTTTTTTATCTTTGAGCTATTACTGGTAGAATTTTACTCGAAAATCCGTACTTTGCTAAATTCTTCGTACGAAAATCATTTTTACCTCCTCCCCCCCCCCCCATAAATATACAAAAAATCCAAAATCGCAGAAAATGTTTTTTTTTTTTTTTTTTTTTTTTTTTTATTCAAATCTAGTCTCCCCATCTGCAATGTCTTCACCGTGAAGTAATTTGGAGACGAGTTATGCTTATAAAGGTAGTTTTTGCCCCACCTCCGGGGGAGGAACGGGAGGTGTATTTCACAAAATCCCGTCTTAGTGAGCGCCAGGGTTCAAAAACAGATTTGCTTTCCAAAAATTGTGACTCTCTCTGCCATAGAATCGCCACGGCCGTGTTGAGTCAGTGATGAGTCAGTTTACTCTTTTATATATATAGATTTGATAGCAACGATTTTTTAAGAGTAGGATTGCATTTGCTATTATTGTTTGGTTTACTTTTTAACAGCAAATACAAAACGCACTACCGTTATCAAATTGCAGCCATCCATGTATATCAATCACGCTATAATAATTTGTTCAAGCGAAGAATTGCTAAAAATAGCTTGATATTTTTCATCACAAAATTTAATTATATGTATGTGTGTGTGTGTGTGTGTGCCTTTCGCAATAAATAATTTCACAATATGTATATATATATATATATATATATATATATATATATATAGCCAAGGATAAATGAAAAATAATCCCAAAACACACGAGGGTTTTCTTCAGGAGAGCTCCACCAATTAGGGAATGAATAAGGAGAAGTTTCTGACGAAACAATGGCTATTTGGCCAAAAAACACGTTTCTGGCCCCCAACTTCTCACAGATGGAAGCAAGACCATACAGCGAAAGAAGTTATTTAAAACAATTAAATCCGTAAATAAAGTTCAAAAGTAAATAAAAAGTAAATACACCAATATAAAATACAAGAACATAAATAATACAAGAATATAAATTAATACATACAAGGACAAACTTAAATAGTCTTCGAATCCTACCAGCCGAAGCAGGCTTTATATTTCTGATGGGAGGGTTTTCAATTTTCCTCATTCTACTCACTACTTAGGTTTGTCCTTGTATGCATTAATTTATGTTTTCGTATTATTAATATTCTTGTATTTTATATTGATGTATTTACTTGTGTACTTTATTTATGAGTTTAATTGCTTTTTATGCTTTGTATTAATTAAATTCGTTTCCTGTATGGTCTTGCTTCCATCTGCGAGAAGTTGGAGACTAGAAACGTGTTTTTTGGCTAAATAGCGAACGTTTCGTCAGAAACTTCTCATATTTCATTCCCTACATGGGAGAGCTCCCCAGAAGAAGGCCCTCATGTGTTTTGAGATTAAATTTCCTTTATCCTTGGTTATTCTGCTTATTTGTTATAGTTTTATATTTCCTTTTGCCGCCTTTGGGCATAGGTTTATAAATACGCTGTTCTGGTTTTATATTAAAAAATGCAAGCTTTATTTTATCTAATTTTTAAAATTTATCTAATATATATATATATATATATATATATGAATAAGTATTTAAATAGGGCGTTTGCAGTTTGCATCTGTAAAGTGATAAATAATAAATTATTTCGCAATTATTTTAAATTACGTAAGGTAGCTGAGGAAGGCGAAATTTGAACTTCAGAGTTTTATTTTTTATTTATTATTATTTTTTTCATTTTTATGTTTATATTCAATTACATAATCTTTTTCTTACAGTATTAAATTTTATCTTTTGAAGGAGAAGTTACTACTGATATGGGCGTACTAGCACCGTCTACAGACGAAGAAGACGAAAATGGAATTTCTGGAAGCTCTTCGAATTTTGTTTTTTCACCAGCAGTTGGCGTTCTTATTGGTGTTGTTGTTGCTTTAGTGATCATGGCTCTTATAATCGTAATTGTGATGAGAATTCAAGGGGCACCTCCATCAAGAAGTAATGACTTTTACGCAGACCTATATTATCAAATACAAAAAAAAAATATATATATATATATATATATATATATATATATATATATATATATATTTATAATAATTTTACATCAACAAATAAATAAGTTTATGAATAAAAATATTATTTATATGATATAATGTGTTTAAATATATTGAAAGGTTTTTTTTTTTTTTTTCAATTCCATGTACAAACCTTTGTGGTTGAAGAAACAACGGTGAACATGAATTGAACTCATAAACAAATTGATTAGCAAAGGCGTAAATAGCTAGTGCGTGACCTTATATGAATTACAGATAAAATAACCTTACTAGTACAGTACGTTTTTTGGCACAAAAAATTGTTTCTTGTAGATTCAAATTTCTTAGTGTACGATTGCATCCTAAAAACTCACAGCGATACACTGAGAGAGAAAATATATATATATATATACTGCCTTCATCTAGAATGAAAAGGTGCCCATTTTCTAAATCTTTTAACTAAAAATATAAATTTTCAAGCTTTGCGCATAAGGCACACCGATAAACTGAATAGACGAAATGATCGAGAATTTCACACATTTATAAATGGTAAAGCAATATTCTGAAAATTCTGAATCTTTTGTATGCCGAGAAATTCTCGCTTGATTATCTAGAATTGGGACATAAACCAATATTATAGTTGCTGAAACCCGCCTCTTGTGTTCGCATTTATTTGGAGATATTTTCAAATAGGTTTGACCTCGATAATACAGAGAGACTCGTCTAAGGGGACTAGAATTTATAAGGTTGACAGGGAATTATTTTTCTAGAGCCACAATTAAATCCACTTTTTTGGACAAAAAAAAAAAAAAAAAAAAAAAAAAAAAAAAAAAGTTTTTTCTCGTGAAAATAATTAATAATACATAGTCAATTGGGCATTTGGTATAGCATTTTGTAATTTTACAATCTGATATCATATTCGAAATCCTTGATTCCAAGAGAGTCTGCATAATAACTTTATTGGAAATTCGATATCTGGAAAAAAAAAAAAAAAATACGATATAATTGTGCTTAATGTGTATTTTGTACTCTTAAGAATCGATTAAAACTTTTTTCTTAAAATATGTCAAATTTATAGTTTGGAAGTTTTTAAGATTAAAATGCGTAAAACAAAACTATGAACTCACTAACAAACCGGAACGTATCTCTCAAATTACCAACTGACTATGGATTACTTAATCGTTTTATGAAAATACTGGCATTCATCATTGTTAAGATATAGGCACAAATTGAATAAGAAATAAAAAAATTTCCAAGACTTGTAATTTTAGTATTGACGTTTTTCTTAATTTTAAAAATTGTAGTTGTAGAAAAATTACACTATTTAACTGTAAAACTATATACAGTCTTGAGAATTATAAATGTTTCATAATGTTGAAAATTTTTGCATAGATTAATAACGTTTTCTTTTCCATTTTTAGGAACGTATTTTGAAGAAGAAAAATTCAAGTAAGTTTTTTGTATTTTTTATGCGAATATTTTTCATAGACGTTCGTGCTTTTGATTGCATAACTGTCAATTATGCTAATTTACTCTGTAGTTTTGTTAATAGTTGGCATTTTTTTTCTTTTTTTTTTTTTTTTTTTTTTTACGCCATATTTTTGAAGAATAGTTTTCGTCTCATGTAATCGCCATTATATGTTGAAGAAAATTAGTTTACAAGGAAGTGGTGCGAAATGAGTGAGGAAATTAACAATACCACGGAATAAATTAGAAATATTTGTAGTTACGTCCGAATGCGTAACTGTAAATTTGCTTTTAAAAGAAATTTAAATTTAAATACTTACTTGAACTTAAAACATATAAGAAATATCACTTAAAGTTTTATGATTAATTAACAACTAATTTACTCATAAAAAGTTAAAGATTGCGTTTCCTTTAAGGATTTGCGTGTTGTAAAGTTTATATATTTATTTAATATTTTAAGTTATACTGTATCACGTTTTTCAACGTAGATTTAATCTATGGATTATTAAAGAGAAGAAAAATGCGGTATTGATTTTACATATTATTTCAATTTTTATTTCAATTTATTTTTTATTTTATTTATTAATTTATTAATTTTTTATGAAGAATTAGTTATAAATGATTATTTATTTAAACTGCAATTTATTTTTTAAACACATCAGGTAAAAATATAAATGAATTTGGAAAAGGAATATTATTATTACAAATGTAAAATAATACAGATGTGAGATATAATTCTAGTGATATTTCTTGTACTCTATTTAGAATTCATTCGAAACTTAAAGTTACAGACTTTAAGTTTTGATTAAAATATTATAAAAAGCGTAAAGGAAATGGTAATATACTTTATTTTAGAATTTAAATTATGGTATTTATTAAATATGAATATATTGTGACTGTTAAAAAATATTATTCAACAACATTAATTATAATTGATTTAAAAATATTATGTATAAATAGTAGTTTGCATTGTACAATATCATTTAATACAAAATATTTTTAGCAATCTTCCATCTACGTGATCGCTTTAACGTTTGCTCTATAATTTCTTTTGAAAATTGCGAATCCAATTATAAAAAGCGGCTAACAGGCACAAAGCTAATTATAAGTGTGTATTAAAAAAAAAAAAAAAAAAGGCATTTTATTTATTTGTTTATCTATTTATTTATTTTATTTTATTTCATTTCATTTCATTTTACTTTTGAGATATTTTAGATTTAAAATATTTTTAATATTAAGTGATTAATTAATAAAATAAAAAAAAAAAAAAAAAAAAAAAAAACTTTATACGTAAACACTATAGATTGTAAAATGTCGCAAGAATGGACGACTAGAACGAGGTGGAGTTTCCCTTTATTTGTGGGGAAACGCTGCGCTCTGATTGGTTATAGTCCTTTATTTTTGGGCTAAATTAAGACTCCTATAGGTTAAATTTCATGATGACGTCGAATGACGACAGAAAGTCAAGTTGTCAATTGTAACAGTTGTAAACAATATAATCTTTCTTCATTAAGTAAAAACACCAGGCATCAATGTATCACCAAAGCAGTAAAATGCGTTAGCGTTTATTAAGAAATTTAAAGTAACTTATGAATATGACTGCTTCTGAGACATTGTTTTCAAATTTCGGAGTAGTGTTGCTATCAACAGAACATATTTTAAAAATCGATTAAAACAAGGAGAACTTTGATTTTAACATAACCTCTTTTAGAATTGTTAACAATATTATTAACAGTATTTTCAACATATTTATACCAAAATTCCTGTTAAAGGAAATGGACGATTATTCCAATAATACACCATAGTCTCTTTGACCATGTGCAAATATGAATCTCAGAATGATTATTTTACTATTCAAATAATTTCGCAACGCTTGTATGGTATTTCTTATATAAATCTGTCAAAATTTATATCTATAATCGGTAAAATATTGTTAAGTAGTATGTTTTAATTATCACTGGACTTTTTTTTTTTATATGTTTACCTAAACAATTTCTTGCTGTACAAATTACTTATTAAAAATATTTTCCATAGTGAATATAGACAATTTTCAGTTAAGAGAAGTATAACACAAAATATCCGAAGAATGTCAGTTTTGAGCTGGCATCTGTGATTTTTTTTTTAAGTTAAAAATGAAAAAAAAAAATAATAATAATAAGTCGGTAACATAATTTTAAATTATCACAAACATATCCCTGCATTCATAAGTCGTTAGCTCATCAGCAGAGAATAGTTCGCACTGTCGCAGTTTGATTAAATGGGAGAGTTGCAGTTGGCCCAACATCTTTTTTTTATCCCCTCCATAGGCATTTTATTTATTAGGGAAGGTGTGGTTGGCCATTATAATGAATAAAGTTAGGATTTCAGCAGTGATCGGTGTCTTAAATTTGCATATAGAGGCTAATTTCTAACCATTGCGCAACTTCAAAGAAGTAAATGATTTTATTACACACATTAAAATGCCATCCAGAATGTTCATCATTCGCCAAAGAAGTATAAAAAATACCAATTATTAAATACCAAAATGTATTTCCAATATAAATTAATGCATATGGACCAACGGTTTCCAATGATTGGGCCACCAATATAGCCAACGACCATTTACAACCATTGACCACTGAAAAACCCACCGTTGTTTCAATGCTGGCCCATATACATTTTGTTTATAGGGAAAATTAAACAATTTTTAATGTGTTTTCACGAGTTCTTTGAAAAGATTCCCTAATTAAAATTTATTTACACAAGGGAACTCCCACATTTACATTTTTTTCCTAGTTGTCTTTTGCTATCATAAATATGTAATTTCTAATTTCACGTGGAAAGGTTAAAAATAATTCTCATCATGTGCATTTATACAAAATGTGACCTATACCACCATGTTTAAAGTTATGAAAAGGTTATATAACAGCGCAACATGCTGAGCTATTGATTTCCAAATATATTCAGCACAATTTTAGGTCAAGCTCCAACAAAATATCAAACTTGGTAGAATTTCGCTCATTAATTCGTAAAATACGACATCCACAATATTTTTCATACACACAGCCATGTACATAATTTCTAAATTTATCAATTCGTGTTCAACATACCAAAATGGTTAAATCTGTTGAAAGAAGGCTTTCAAACATTTTCAGAAATCCAGTGCTTTCTTCTTCTTCTTATACATGTATATATATATATATATATATATATATATAGAGAGAGAGAGAGAGAGATAGATATATATATGCATATACAGTAGAATCTCGCACAACGTGCTCTCACAAAACGCGATTTCGTATAACGTGATGAAAAATCTGCGACGATTACTCATACAACGCGATAAAGAGTCTCGTCCAACGCTTAAAATAAAGGAAGCAGGTGACATCTTTTCTACTTTCAACCTGTTCAAGGTTACTTACTTTTTCACTCCAGATAAGAATTGCTCCATTACTATGCCAACACCCGACGCTTTTGGTCTCATTGCGGAATGAAATCGTCTGCTCAATGTATGTCTCCTATAACGTGATTTCCTATTACGCGGAACGTATCTCCCCGCATTATACGAGAGTCTACTGTACATTAAAAATATATTAAAATTCGTGAATATTCGTGCAATACTTTAAATATTTTGTATCTTGTTTTAATGGTTTTACACATATATTATGTTATACCACAAATGTTATAATTTGAGAAAGAGTAAAAACACTTCTATAAATAATTTAGTAATTTATTCTTCTTATTAATAATATTATTATTTTGAATATAAAAATACACATGAATTACAGAAAAAAAAAACATTTTAAATATAAACATGCAAACAAAAAAAAAAAAAAAAAAAAAAATCATGTATATACTATTAAACTTTTTTTTTTTTCGTGTTGAGAGGTAGAAAGTGATTTATTTTGAAACAAATATCTAGTTGTAGAAATATATATATATATCGTTAGAGAAATTATTTTCTATACACTTTTTCAATGAAAATAAAATAAAATAAAAGTTCACATTTTTTTCTTCTCTCTTTCTAACTTTCCATGCTACAAGATATTTTCCGCCGTATATCTTGTAATCTAACACGTTTTATTCCTTGGAGTAGAGTTACCTAATCTGTGCATGCACGTGGTAGACAAACTGAGAGCATGGGAAACGATATGGTGTATTTAATAGCTTCCGAATGATACCTGCTACAGTATTAAGTACATGTGATAAATGATAGCACCGTAATACGGTTTTTTTGCCATTTAATATATGCCGATTAAGCATAATGCACCAATAAGAGTTAGATAAAGGTAATATTTGTATTTTTTTTTTTTCATTAAAATTATGTTTCATTTCAAATTTGAAAGGAACAAGTTTTAGTAATATTTTATCTAATAAGATGGAATTTATTCCAAATATATTACGATGGTTAACGGAGAATATATATTTTTATAAAAGATTAAAGTAGCAAAACCTATCATGAAATAAACCTCATATTTTATTTCATTCCGTTTTCTATCATATATACTGAAAATTACATCGTAGTTAAGAGGCAACATACAGGTGTTGGACAAAATAATGGAAACATTTTAATTTTTTTACTTTTTATCAAATATATCTCAAAAAAATATGTGTTGTTTTTGAATTTTGGGAATTAAAAAAAAAAAAAAAAACATGTCTTTCCTCATATTTTCCAGCAAAATTTTTATCAAGAACGCTTTTAGGTGGCGAACAACAAATGCAATAAATAAAATGTGTTGGTGATTACCCTGTATCTGGAAGTGTGTCCATTCATCTGCAAATTTTAGATGTGGTTATAATTATTTATTGAAATTTTATTTTTCCGACTGAGTGAAAATAAGGCCTTCACTTTAATGAAAAATAAAATTTCAATAAATGTGATTTTCTTCCACTGTTGATTGTGTGATATTAATAAAAATTTTGGTTATAAATGTTATATTTTTTACATGTGTATAGTTTTGTGAGGCTAGCTCAAATATCTAGATAGTTATAAATATTTTATTAAAAATGGCAAAAAATTTTCTGAAATTTTTACTTTATACTTCTAAAGTTTTTTTTTTTTTTTTTCTAATTTTACGAAACTTTCAGGAAATATGACAACCTATGCCTAAATTATTAGATTATAGTTTAAAACAAGCATATTTAATTTAAAAAGAGTTATGAACAGTAAATAATTTATTATGCGTGGACTGTAGCAGAAACATTTTGATATTACTTTAATATTCAACAGTATAGTGTACCTTATAAAATAAATCCAGTTCAGCATTATGAAAATTCATAGACATATCGGTGATTAAATGAGCTATTTTTCAACAGAAAAAAAAAAAAAAAAACTGTGTATCAGAAGAAAACTATGTCACACAATGAAACTTAAAACGATATTTGTAATTCATTTCTTTTTTTTTATACGCATATGCTACAAATATTTAAAAAAAAAAAAAAAAAAAAAAAAAAAAAAACTTTTTTTAGATACATATTTTTATTTGTGAATGATCCCTTATCGTACATACCTTTTTTTAGAAAACAGCTGAAAAACAGCTCATTTAATTATTGATATCTCTATGAATTTTCCTGATATTCAACTGGATTTTTTTTATAAGGTGCTCTATACAGTTGAGTATCAAGCTATATCAAAGTTTTATTTATGTATTTATTTTTTATTTTAATTTAATTTATTTTAATTAATTAATTAATTAATTTACTTTTTTTTTGGGGGGGGAGGGGGTACTCACTACAACTGTCCACATATTTTTGAATATAAAATATGTTTGTTTTAAACTAAAATATAATGATTTAGGCATATGTTGTCATGTTTTCTGAAAGTTTCATGAAATTTCATAAAAACCTTTAGAGTTATTATATAAAAACTTGCGAAAAGTTTTTGCATTTTTGAATAAAATATTTATAACTCTTAAATATTCAAGTTAGCCTCAAAAAACTCTACATACGTATAAAATATAATATTTATAACTACATCTAAAATTTGCAGATGTATAGACCCACTTCCAGATGCAGGGTAATGACAAGTATATATTTTTTTAATTATAATATTTACTGGAAAAAAATGAGGAAATACATGTTTTCCTTATTCCCAAAATTCAAGAACATCATATTAAGTATTTTTCGGCATGTTCGACAAAACGTAAAAAAACGAAAGTATTTCCATTATTTTGTCCATTTTTTTAGTTAACTTATTAATTAATTATTTTTTTTTTTTTTTTTACTTTTAAAATAAAAAATGTTTCAATTTATTTCCGTTAAATTACGTATTTATTGGACGTTTAAAATGATGTTGTTTAATATATATATTTTTTTTAATTTTTTGCAATTTACTATTTATACATTACTTTTTTTTTATTAGTTTTTTTTTATTAATTAGAAAAAAGCTTCGTACAGCATTGTAGTGTAGGTTTAATTATTACCTATATACATAGCATTTTTCAAATATTGCAGACACTGACATAATGAAAGAATATATTAAATTCTTATATTACTATATTCTTAATTTGTATGTTTCTAGATATCCATCTCCAATAAAGAAAGAACCTAATGACAGTTTAATAGATGGGAACGAAAAAAGTCCAGATATAATCCCTCTTCCAAATGACATAGAAGGTGAGTTAATTTCGGATTAAAAAAAAAAAATCACAAAGAATTCTCATAAACCTTAAAAAGAAAATACTGTTACTACTAAAACGTTGACTTCCTCGCATGAAGAACGTTGCTCGTAAACATGAATGCAGTTATTAGTCCATTAATGCATCTTATAACGAATGCTCTCGAAAACAGCCAAGAAGGTCACTCTCATTCATTCTTAAAGCCAATGGACCATATTCCCACTTTGGGTTCGAGGCTACAAGAATGTCAGCTGGTTAGGCAAACAATCCTCAACTCTACCATAACAAAGCATTGTGGCTTGCATATTTTTATCTTAGAAAATTATTTATAAGAGTTACTGATTATATGAAATTGAAGTAAGAGTGATATAGTGATACCTTTGTTTTGATTTTAATCCAGTTTTAGTAATATACTTTAATATTAATCAACATATGTAATATTAAAAGTTGTCATGTGAACTGTGGCGATGTTAACAAATTTAAATGGATGTTCCATTTAATAAATTCCTTTATTAAAGTAATTGAAATTCTAATTATTTAAGCGTTGATGTCTATATATATATGTGTGTGTGTATAAAATGTTCTTATTAATCTTTTATTCATTATATATATATATGTGTGTGTATACATAAAATGTTCTGCAATTTTACGATATGGAATAGTCTTAACTTTACCATTCGATTCAGTTGTTTATATTTCTCTTTTGTTCTTGTTTGAACATTATTATTAAGTTTCACTGCAGAAATATTTAGGAAAATGTTTTGCGTAACAATAAAATGACATCTTGAATCTAATTTGTTTACAAAATACCAGCCACGTGTTCGGCGATTTTACCTACTGTGACGTCACACGAATATTGTCCATTAAAGAACGTTATGTATACCACAGCACAGGACTTTGTCTGACGTACACTACCTTTCAATAAATGATCGAATACTTTCGATTACAGACGTTTTTTGAAATATCTCAAAAAGTACTAAAAAATTATCTTGAAATTTCAGGAGTGAGAAGAACAGGTTACACTTCATATATTTCAGTGAAAGTTTTGGCTCGAAAGTGGAATTTATCAGTAAAACATTAAAGGAAAATGGAAGTTTTTGGCATTACCCTGTAAACTAGTTGGCATAGGTGGACTCTGCTCAGTTCCCCATCATATTTATGTTCTCAGAAATTTCTAGTGCGAGACATATTACTAGTGGATCTGCAGATCAGGAGCCTCAACGTCCTATTTGCATCAGACATTATTCAATAGGTCATTTTTATTTATTTCTTATTATATAATAGTATATATTGATTCGATCGACTTATTACCAAAATCAAATACATTCCTGAGGGGGGGGCGGCAGCCCCCCTCAACCCCCCGTTGTATCTCTCTTTCTATACCTATTTGTATATGATATAAAGTGTTACGAAATTGTAAGTAATTGCATTTATTTTTGTATAAATTCTTTCAAAGAGGTTTAGTAAGTTGATAAAATGCTAATTTTGTGCCTTTATAGTCGTTTTAGCTTTAAAATAGCCAAATTTTCCTTTAAAAACGCATTAAAAAGCTCCTATAAGGGAAGAAATAAATTTGGCGCCAAATTTGGCGATTATTTCCCTCCTTGGCGATTTTTTTGGCGATTTTGGCGAGAAAATCCTTATTAGGGATATACCAAATATGGAAGCTCTAATCTCATTGGCTGATGTGATACGAGAATTTTCCAGAACAGTCTGTTTTCGATAGAAAAGTATAAAAGGAGCATTATTTTCGCCAAGGCGGTCAGTCTCAGATCTATATCAGTTTCGTCAAATGCTTGCTCAATGGGCTCATGAATATGTGTACCAAATTGCAAGTCAATAGCGTTATTTTGGGGGCCGCTATCGCGGTACATACAAATTCTTCCCATAGGCCGTAATGGTAAAAAAAACTTTGGCGTGTCCCTGTACACGAACTTACAAATGGAATGCACACTGAAAACTATACAGCTAATTTCGTGGGCATCATGAACATGTGTACAAAATTTCAAGTCAATAGCGTGTTTTTTGCGGCCGCTATCGCATGACAGACAGACAGACGGAATCCAAAATCCTTTTGAGTCTCAACAGAGGGCCTCCATTCACATTTCGGCAAAAATTGGAAGTCAATAGCTAGATTTTTGCGGTGGCTATCGCGGTACATACAGATTCTTCCCATAGGCCGTAATCATAAAAAATCTTTGGCGTGTCCCTGTACACGAACTACAAATGGAATACACACCTAAAACTATACAGCTGATTCCGTTGGGCTCATGTACGAAATTGCAAGTCAATAGCATGATTTTTGTGGTCGCTATCGCGGTACATACAAATTCCTCCCATAGGCCGTAATGATAAGAAAAACTTTGGCGTGTCCCTGTACACAAATTACAAATGGAATACACACCCAAAACTATACAGCAGATTTCGCGGGGCACATGAACACGTGTACCAAATTGCAAGTCAATAGCGTGACTTATGTGGCCGCTATCGTGATACATATAAATTTCTCCCATAGGCCGTAATGATAAGAAAAACTTTGGCGTGTCCCTGTATACGAACTACAAATGGAATACATACCAAAAACTATACAGCTGATTTCGTGGGGCTCATGAACAAGTGTACCAAATTTCAAGTAAATAGCGCTTTTTTGGCGGCCGCTATCGCGCGACAGACAGACGGACAGACAGACGCAGCCCAAAACCGTTTTGAGTCTCAACAGAGGGCCTCCACTGACGTTTCGACAATAATGTTAAAAGAAATCAATTTGACCAAAGCTTCATACAGTGACAGAATGAAATCCCCGCCTAATAGGCTATCCACCGTTCACTTCGATATATTTATCTTATTCTAATCTATTAATTTATTTTATCGGGGTCAATTCCGTTGTTTAGTTTTCATGCTACTATTTCCAATGCAATAATCCTCAAATTCATATTTATATGAAAAATTTACGATTTCGCTATGTTGATAAAATCGTAAATTACGAATAATTTACGAAATTTTCCTATTAGAATATTTGTATTCAATCATGTTCAAACAAATATCATAAACGTAATTTTGAAGTTGTATAACGTATTTAGGATCCTCAAAATGGAAGTTTATGCTCAATTTTGCTTTATTCTGACATGTTAAATAAATCGTAAATTCCAAATAACTTACGAATTTTTTAAATTGGAAAAATCATAGTCTATGATATTCATGCCAGTATCCTATATATTATTTCGAAAGTGGTTTGACATCTTTACGATGAAAATATCCCTCAAGATTGACGTTTATGTGAAATTTTGCTCTATTCAGCCATGTTAAGAAATTCGTAAATTTCCAATAACTTACGAAATCTTTATATTAGTCATTAATATTCATGCCAGTGTCCTAAATAATGTTTCAAAAGTAGTCTGACATCTTTACGATGAAAATATCTCTCAAAATGGACGTTTATGTGAAATTTTCCCCTATACTGCCATGTTAAGAAATTCGTAAATTTCCAGTAACTTGCGAAATTTTCAAAGTAGCATATTTATAGTTACTGATGTTCATTCCGGCATCAAAACTGATATTTTAAAATTGGTCTGACATTTTTACAGTAAAAAGTGTTCATTTAATGCACGTTTAAGTGATTTTTTGTCCTATTCTCCCATGTTAAGAAAATCGTAAATTTCGAATAACTTACGAAGTTTTTAAAATCGAATGTTGCAAATGAATAGGGTTCTTGCCAGTGTCGAAAGTAATATTTTAAAACTGATCTGACCTCTCTGCGACAATTTGTTCTTGAGATATCGTGTACACAGACTAACAAACTAACGGACTGACCCACTAACAGACTAACAGACTAACAGACTAACATACAAACAGACACCATAGAAATTTTGTCATTTTCGGATTCCTCACACCTGAAAACGTGTAGAAAAGTCAAAAAACCCAGGTCGAAATTTTTCACGATTACCTAAGTTCCCCATACCTATAGTATGATGGGGAACTAATTACAATTTCGCTATGTTGATAAAATCGTAAATTATGAATAATTTACGAAATTTTCCTACTAGAATATTTGTATTCAATCATGTTCAAACAAATATCATAAACGTAATTTTGAAGTTGTCTAACGTATTTAGGATCCTCAAAATGGAAGTTTATGCTCAATTTTGCTTTATTCTGACATGTTAAATAAATCGTAAATTCCAAATAACTTACGAATTTTTTAAATTGGAAAAATCATAGACTATGATATTCATGCCAGTATCCTAAATATTATTTCGAAAGTGGTTTGACATCTTTACGATGAAAATATCCCTCGAGATTGACGTTTATGTGAAATTTTGCTCTATTCAGCCATGTTAAGAAATTCGTAAATTTCCAATAAAAATCGAATTCCAAGAATTCGATTTTTATTGAAAAATCGAATAAATAAATTGCAATAAAAATCGAATTCCATACTATAGGTATGGGGAACTTAGGTAATCGTGAAAAATTTCGACCTCGGTTTTTTGACTTTTCTACACGTTTTCAGGTGTGAAGAATCCGAAAATGACAAAATTTCTATGGTGTCTGTCTGTAGGGTGTCTGTTAGTCTGTTAGTCTGTTAGTGTGTTAGTCTGTTAGTGGGTCAGTCCGTTAGTTTGTTAGTCTGTGTACACGATATCTCAAGAACAAATTGTCGCAGAGAGGTCAGATCAGTTTTAAAATATTACTTTCGACACTGGCAAGAACCCTATTCATTTGCAACATTCGATTTTAAAAACATCGTAAGTTATTCGAAATTTACGATTTTCTTAACATGGGAGAATAGGACAAAAAATCACTTAAACGTGCATTAAATGTAAACTTTTTACTGTAAAAATGTCAGACCAAATTTAAAATATCAGTTTTGATGCCGGAATGAACATCAGTAACTATAAATTTGCTACTTTGAAAATTTCGCAAGTTACTGGAAATTTACGAATTTCTTAACATGGCAGTATAGGGGAAAATTTCACATAAACGTCAATTTTGAGAGATATTTTCATCGTAAAGATGTCAGACTACTTTTGAAACATTATTTAGGACACTGGCATGAATATTAATGACTATGAATTTTCCAATATAAAGATTTCGTAAGTTATTGGAAATTTACGAATTTCTTAACATGGCTGAATAGAGCAAAATTTCACATGAACGTCAATCTTGAGGGATATTTTCATCGTAAAGATGTCAAACCACTTTCGAAATAATATTTAGGATACTGGCATGAATATCATAGACTATGATTTTTCCAATTTAAAAAATTCGTAAGTTATTTGGAATTTACGATTTATTTAATATGTCAGAATAAAGCAAAATTGAGCATAAACTTCCATTTTGAGGATCCTAAATACGTTAGACAACTTCAAAATTACGTTTATGATATTTGTTTGAACATGATTGAATACAAATATTCTAGTAGGAAAATTTCGTAAATTATTCGTAATTTACGATTTTATCAACATAGCGAAATTGTAATTAGTTCCCCATCATACTATAGGTATGGGGAACTTAGGTAATCATGAAAAATTTCGACCTCGGTTTTTTGACTTTTCTACACGTTTTCAGGTGTGAGGAATCCGAAAATGACAAAATTTCTATGGTGTCTGTTAGTCTGTTAGTCTGTTAGTCTGTTAGTGGGTCAGTCCGTTAGTTTGTTAGTCGGTGTACAAGATATCTCAAGAACAAATTGTCGCAGAGAGGTCAGATCAGTTTTAAAATACTACTTTCGACACTGGCAAGAACCCTATTCATTTGTAACATTCGATTTTAAAAATTGGAATTCGATTTTTATTGGAAATTTACGAATTTCTTAACATGGCTGAATAGAGCAAAATTTCACATAAACGTCAATCTTGAGGGATATTTTCATCGTAAAGATGTCAAAAAACCGAGGTCGAAATTTTTCACGATTACCTAAGTTCCCCATACCTATAGTATGATGGGGAACTAATTACAATTTCGCTATGTTGATAAAATCGTAAATTACGAATAATTTACGAAATTTTCCTACTAGAATATTTGTATTCAATCATGTTCAAACAAATATCATAAACGTAATTTTGAAGTTGTCTAACGTATTTAGGATCCTCAAAATGGAAGTTTATGCTCAATTTTGCTTTATTCTGACATGTTAAATAAATCGTAAATTCCAAATAACTTACGAATTTTTTAAATTGGAAAAATCATAGTCTATGATATTCATGCCAGTATCCTAAATATTATTTCGAAAGTGGTTTGACATCTTTACGATGAAAATATCCCTCAAGATTGACGTTTATGTGAAATTTTGCTCTATTCAGCCATGTTAAGAAATTCGTAAATTTCCAATAACTTACGAAATCTTTATATTGGAAAATTCATAGTCTTTAATATTCATGCCAGTGTCCTAAATAATGTTTCAAAAGTAGTCTGACATCTTTACGATGAAAATATCTCTCAAAATTGACGTTTATGTGAAATTTCCCCCTATACTGCCATGTTAAGAAATTCGTAAATTTCCAGTAACTTGCAAAATTTTCAAAGTAGCATATTTATAGTTACTGATGTTCATTCCGGCATCAAAACTGATATTTTAAAACTGGTCTGACATTTTTACAGTAAAAAGTGTTCATTTAATGCACGTTTAAGTGATTTTTTGTCCTATTCTCCCATGTTAAGAAAATCGTAAATTTCGAATAACTTACGAAGTTTTTAAAATCGAATGTTGCAAATGAATAGGGTTCTTGCCAGTGTCGAAAGTAATATTTTAAAACTGATCTGACCTCTCTGCGACAATTTGTTCTTGAGATATCGTGTACACAGACTAACAAACTAACGGACTGACCCACTAACAGACTAACAGACTAACAGACACCATAGAAATTTTGTTATTTTCGGATTCCTCACACCTGAAAACGTGTAGAAAAGTCAAAAAACCGAGGTTGAAATTTTTCACGATTACCTAAGTTCCCCATACCTATAGTATGATTTCGCTATGTTGATAAAATAGTAAATTACGAATAATTTACGAAATTTTCCTACTAGAATATTTGTATTCAATCATGTTCAAACAAATATCATAAACGTAATTTTGAAGTTGTCTAACGTATTTAGGATCCTCAAAATGGAAGTTTATGCTCAATTTTGCTTTATTCTGACATGTTAAATAAATCGTAAATTCCAAATAACTTACGAATTTTTTAAATTGGAAAAATCATAGTCTATGATATTCATGCCAGTATCCTATATATTATTTCGAAAGTGGTTTGACATCTTTACGATGAAAATATCCCTCAAGATTGACGTTTATGTGAAATTTTGCTCTATTCAGCCATGTTAAGAAATTCGTAAATTTCCAATAACTTACGAAATATTTTATTGGAAAATTCATAGTCATTAATATTCATGCCAGTGTCCTAAATAATGTTTCAAAAGAAGTCTGACATCTTTACGATGAAAATATCTCTCAAAATTGACGTTTATGTGAAATTTTCCCCTATACTGCCATGTTAAGAAATTCGTAAATTTCCAGTAACTTGCGAAATTTTCAAAGTAGCATATTTATAGTTACTGATGTTCATTCCGGCATCAAAACTGATATTTTAAAACTGGTCTGACATTTTTACAGTAAAAAGTGTTCATTTAATGCACGTTTAAGTGATTTTTTGTCCTATTCTCCCATGTTAAGAAAATCGTAAATTTCGAATAACTTACGAAGTTTTTAAAATCGAATGTTGCAAATGAATAGGGTTCTTGCTAGTGTCGAAAGTAATATTTTAAAACTGATCTGACCTCTCTGCAACAATTTGTTCTTGAGATATCGTGTACACAGACTAACAAACTAACGGACTGACCCACTAACAGACTAACACACTAACAGACTAACAGACTAACAGACTAACAGACACCCTACAGACAGACACCATAGAAATTTTGTAATTTTCGGATTCCTCACACCTGAAAACGTGTAGAAAAGTCAAAAAACCGAGGTCGAAATTTTTCACGATTACCTAAGTTCTCCATACCTATAGTATGATGGGGAACTAAAAGTAATATTTGAAATGTGATATGGTGGTAGCGTGTGTATATAGGGCTCTTACTTACTACATAATTTTTTATGTCTCTATACGGCGTGTAATTAGGGATATATAAAAGTTTCATTAAAAAAACTGCGAAAAGAAATTCACTTTTTGTACTATAATAAGCATGGTATTAAAACTCAGAGCAAGATCATTTTCATTAAACTTGACATACAATATTAGACACAGCATACTGCAATTAGAATGAAAAAATAAAAATAAGTATCTAATGAAATATGAGTATTTTACTAAATATTTTTTAACTGCGCATGCATAAAATTCAGTGAAATTTCATTTTCATAATTTAATAGCCAAATATATTAAGCTACTTAACCCCAAACATGTATCGGGTAAACTGAAAAAGTTGTAAGCGATAAAAGTAACTGTTATTCAGTTTCTCTCGAAAAAAAAAAAAAAAAAAAAAAACTGAACTATAAGTGGTTTTACTCAATTTTTTTATTTTGATTCAATAAATGGTAAAACAGTGTTCGACAACTGGAAATAAAAATTGTGAAAAACCACCTTATTATTTTCTTAATTTTAGGGGGCAGCTGAAATTCAATTCATTCTGTCACGTATAACTATTGGGGTTAAACGATACTGGTTTTTATATAAATAGTTCAATACATTTGACTATTAAATTATACAAATGATATTTTGCTAAATCTTGCGCATGCGCAATAAAATATTTTTTAGTAAAAATGCTCATATTTCATTAGATATTTATTTATTTATTTATTTTTCATTCTGATTGCAGTATGCTGTGTCTAATATTGTATCTCAATTTTACTGATAATAGCTCTGCACTGGGTTGAATACCTTGCATTTTATAACTAAAACAGTTAAAAAGTTTTCTGCAATTTTTAAAGAAACCGTTATATATACCTGAATATATGCGATAGAGGCATGAAAATTTATACAGGTAATAAGAGCGAGCCCGATAATCACATTATACAGCCAAATTGCATTTTAAGCATTACTTTTTACAGGGTGGTTCCAAACACTTTCCCTTTTCTTTAACTTTTTACTGATCCCACTTTCACTTTCGGGCAAAATTTTCACTGAAATATATGAGGCATAACACGTTCTTCCCACTCCTGAAGTTTCAAGTTGGTTTGCTTAGTTGTTTTTGAGATATTTCAATAAATGTCTTAAATCGAAAGTGTCCGGCCATTTATGGAAAAACAGTGTATAATATTGCAATTTTCGTAACTTAAAAAGTTTATTTCTGGGGAAGAATTTCTATGTTTAAAGTGTAGCATCTTTCTGCTACGTTTCTCTGCTTCGTATTTAGATGCAATTTCCGTATTTGTATTTTCGCACAAATCATCACTTCAGAGACAAATTTTTAAATGTTGATTTCTTACACAAATAGGTTCATTAACATGACACTATCTACCTTAGAAGGATCGCATTTTAAACACAGCAGTGCTATGTGGTTATAATTCTTAAATGTGCTATATACACCTTAACGAGCTTTGTCGGTGAGGTTTTTTACTCATACTGAAAGCTTAAAATTTAAAAACTTTTATTTTTATAAAATACAGAAAAACAAAATTGCTTTGCATTATGTAACAAACTGGAATGAATATATATATATATATATATATATATTGAACGTTTTAATGTTGAATACTGAAAATATTCGTGATTTTATAATTTTGTACGCTTTACTAATTAAAAAGTATTTGTCATTCCAATCAAAGTCTATAAAAGTAAATAGGAATTAGAATATGCGTCATTTCATATGCATTACACTAAGCTATTCCATTGCATGATAGAATCCCAAACAAGCATACACGACATGTAATTAATACTTGCAATAGTGTATTTAAACAATGTGTGTAAACTAAAATTATTCTGCTTGAGTAATAGTAAATTTCCAAGGCAAAATTTCAATCACGAAAGATGTAAATTCCTATCAGTGTTTCTAAACTTAACAAATTTTATAATCACGAAGTTTCACAGAAAATGCAAAATTACTTTAGATGTCTACCAAGAAACTTACTCTAGTTTCTGAAAGCTAAATTACATCGCAAATCTTAAGGACTTTCTAAATAAAGAGCCAAATTAAAATAACTTATATTGGGTTAATTTTAACATATTTTCCTAGGAAAAAAAAAAAAAACTTAATTCTGCACCTCGAGTTAAATTTTACTTAACTAAACATTTTAAAAGCAATGCATTAAATCATGACTTATTTAAAGTTATTCAGACATGTTGTTGAAAAGGAAAAGCATGATCTCATTGATCGACAATGAATCATGTTATCTATATATTGGATTATTATCATTGGTTAACCCGAGAGTAGTCGCGTCATTTTTTGAAACGCTAGTGGTCGCGTCTCGGTCTATTTTCCGCCGACCGTAGTGTTGGGGGAAAGCCGAAAGAAAGCCAGTAGAGAAAAAAGTGAAAATGCATCTATTTCATGCCAAGTTTTTCCGCAAAACATTGACCTGTTTGGAAAACCGAAAAAGAAGGGGAAAATGAATCAACGTTACTGGTCGGTTCGCGGTCAAATAGACCGATTTAAGAAGTAAAATGTTACTAACTGCTCGAAAAGTAGTAGAAATAACTTAAAAACATACTATGTGACAGGATACACACCCAACGTCAGTTACATAGAGTTACCCTCTTTTATCTTTAAGGGGTGATCCGTAGGATGAATTAATAAGTGATGGGCGGCGAAAATACCAATACGAGACTACTAACGGGTTAATAAAATATGAATGCATATAAATTGTCCAACAACTTAAGTACCTATTAAATATCGGGGTCCCTTAAGTCAGTACACTGTAAAAATTCTCTGTAGTAGATTACAACACAGCGTGCTGGTAAAAGTATTGCCAACTCAATGTGCTGTATTTTTACAATGCGCAGTAAAATTAATTTGCTGCGATTTTTACTCACATGTGCTGTAATTTTCCCAGTATGCTTTAAAAATATTTCCTGTAATTATTACACATGCGTGCAGGAAGTAATTCACAACAATAAGCAACTTATTTATTTTTTTTACACATATGATTTATTTATTTTTTCATGCAGAGCAAACGGTCTTGGATTGCCCAGGATTCGAACTCACAATCTCCTGTTCTAGAGGATACTACTTTGCCAATCGCGTCTTTCGGCTCGCAATGACTTTTTTTTTTTTCTTTTTACAAAACCAAATAAGATCAATATCTGCAGTGATTGGTTGATAAATCATATCATACGCACCAAATGACTTCTGGAAAAAGTTTGACACCGATTTACAGCACTATGTGAAGTAACCAGTCTTCAATTATTTTTACTGAACTAGCTGTAAAATCATACAGCAACCTATTCGCATTTATAATAAAAGAGTGCTTTATTTTTACAATTTTTTTTTTACAGTGTAGACATTTTAAAAATCCATAACTGTTGAAGGAATTGATACAACTGAATGCAGTTTGCGAAAAGATCATTCTCGTGAATGGGGAGTTTTTTGATAAAGAAAAAATATAGCTGAATTTTTTGTCGACGATAGTTAGACAAAAAGTTAAATTTTTCATGAATATGAAAGAGAAATGTGCAAATGAAATTCCTATAAATCGCACAATTTTGCGATTAGAACAGCTTATTTCTAATTTTGCTTCCTACTTGTGCATACATAAAGATTTAATTGGGATGATGGCTTTGTGGATAAAGCATTATTGGTGAAGATGTTTACCCTTAGGTAAGAACCGCCGACTGAAGCAGCAGTTAGCAGTGTTATAGCTCATTTCCACACAACAATTTATGGCAACGACGGACACATGGAACAGTACTTATATGCCTGTAAACATTTGCATGAGAATAAATACTTTTCTTCATGAAAATGTGTGATCTGGTCACGCACAGCGCCTTCTATCGACAAATAGCTTAATTATTATTTTTTCTTTTCCAAAAAAATCCCCCCTTCGCGAGAATGCCTTTTTAGCAAATTGTGTTGACTTCTATCAATTCCTTCAAAAGTCATGAATTTAAAGTGTCTACAGGCTTATGGGACACCCTGTATTTATGATTTAATTTAATATACAAAACTGTGATTTAACTGAAAAACACATATTTATCTTAAGCTGATTTTAACTATTATGGCACATGCTGAAGATGACAAATTAATACTTTATTTTAAGAGTGTAATGTGAGGGGGGAAATGTCTGAACGCGCCAACATAAAAAGCCGATAATAGTATATTAGGTCATTAAATATCAAGAAATAAATGAATATATACATTTAAGTAATTATCAAATAAAAGAATACTTTTCTTTTATGTTTATGAAATAATGCAGACAAACATTTAATTTTCATAAATAAATCTGGTGATGCTTAAAAAAAAGAAAAAAAAAGAATAAAATGTATATTTTTCTTATATAAATTTACTATTTAAAGTCACAAGTTACGTTCCCTGTGAATAATTATCAAGGATTAATATATATAACCATAAATGAAAATAATTAACATATTCTACCCCCCCCCCCCCAAAAAAATAATAATAGTAATAATAAAAAAAATAATATTAATAATACATTGAGAGTAACTCTTTTCTAATACACAGTATCAATTGTTTAATGTAAAATAATAATAATAATAATAATAAATTCCTTTTTTTTTTTTTTTTTTTCTTTTTAATAATATATATATATATATATATATATATATATATATATATATTTTTTTTTTTAGGATACTGGCATGAATATCATAGTCTATGATTTTTCCAATTTAAAAAATTCGTAAGTTATTTGGAATTTACGATTTATTTAACATGTCAGAATAAAGCAAAATTGAGCATAAACTTCCATTTTGAGGATCCTAAATACGTTAGACAACTTCAAAATTACGTTTATGATATTTGTTTGAACATGATTGAATACAAATATTCTAGTAGGAAAATTTCGTAAATTATTCATAATTTACGATTTTATCAACATAGCGAAATTGTAATTAGTTCCCCATCATACTATAGGTATGGGGAACTTAGGTAATCGTGAAAAATTTCGACCTGGGTTTTTTGACTTTTCTACACGTTTTCAGGTGTGAGGAATCCGAAAATGACAAAATTTCTATGGTGTCTGTTAGTCTGTTAGTCTGTTAGTCTGTTAGTGGGTCAGTCCGTTAGTTTGTTAGTCGGTGTACAAGATATCTCAAGAACAAATTGTCGCAGAGAGGTCAGATCAGTTTTAAAATACTACTTTCGACACTGGCAAGAACCCTATTCATTTGTAACATTCGATTTTAAAAATTGGAATTCGATTTTTATTGGAAATTTACGAATTTCTTAACATGGCTGAATAGAGCAAAATTTCACATAAACGTCAATCTTGAGGGATATTTTCATCGTAAAGATGTCAAAAAACCGAGGTCGAAATTTTTCACGATTACCTAAGTTCCCCATACCTATAGTATGATGGGGAACTAATTACAATTTCGCTATGTTGATAAAATCGTAAATTACGAATAATTTACGAAATTTTCCTACTAGAATATTTGTATTCAATCATGTTCAAACAAATATCATAAACGTAATTTTGAAGTTGTCTAACGTATTTAGGATCCTCAAAATGGAAGTTTATGCTCAATTTTGCTTTATTCTGACATGTTAAATAAATCGTAAATTCCAAATAACTTACGAATTTTTTAAATTGGAAAAATCATAGTCTATGATATTCATGCCAGTATCCTAAATATTATTTCGAAAGTGGTTTGACATCTTTACGATGAAAATATCCCTCAAGATTGACGTTTATGTGAAATTTTGCTCTATTCAGCCATGTTAAGAAATTCGTAAATTTCCAATAACTTACGAAATCTTTATATTGGAAAATTCATAGTCTTTAATATTCATGCCAGTGTCCTAAATAATGTTTCAAAAGTAGTCTGACATCTTTACGATGAAAATATCTCTCAAAATTGACGTTTATGTGAAATTTCCCCCTATACTGCCATGTTAAGAAATTCGTAAATTTCCAGTAACTTGCAAAATTTTCAAAGTAGCATATTTATAGTTACTGATGTTCATTCCGGCATCAAAACTGATATTTTAAAACTGGTCTGACATTTTTACAGTAAAAAGTGTTCATTTAATGCACGTTTAAGTGATTTTTTGTCCTATTCTCCCATGTTAAGAAAATCGTAAATTTCGAATAACTTACGAAGTTTTTAAAATCGAATGTTGCAAATGAATAGGGTTCTTGCCAGTGTCGAAAGTAATATTTTAAAACTGATCTGACCTCTCTGCGACAATTTGTTCTTGAGATATCGTGTACACAGACTAACAAACTAACGGACTGACCCACTAACAGACTAACAGACTAACAGACACCATAGAAATTTTGTTATTTTCGGATTCCTCACACCTGAAAACGTGTAGAAAAGTCAAAAAACCGAGGTTGAAATTTTTCACGATTACCTAAGTTCCCCATACCTATAGTATGATTTCGCTATGTTGATAAAATAGTAAATTACGAATAATTTACGAAATTTTCCTACTAGAATATTTGTATTCAATCATGTTCAAACAAATATCATAAACGTAATTTTGAAGTTGTCTAACGTATTTAGGATCCTCAAAATGGAAGTTTATGCTCAATTTTGCTTTATTCTGACATGTTAAATAAATCGTAAATTCCAAATAACTTACGAATTTTTTAAATTGGAAAAATCATAGTCTATGATATTCATGCCAGTATCCTATATATTATTTCGAAAGTGGTTTGACATCTTTACGATGAAAATATCCCTCAAGATTGACGTTTATGTGAAATTTTGCTCTATTCAGCCATGTTAAGAAATTCGTAAATTTCCAATAACTTACGAAATATTTTATTGGAAAATTCATAGTCATTAATATTCATGCCAGTGTCCTAAATAATGTTTCAAAAGAAGTCTGACATCTTTACGATGAAAATATCTCTCAAAATTGACGTTTATGTGAAATTTTCCCCTATACTGCCATGTTAAGAAATTCGTAAATTTCCAGTAACTTGCGAAATTTTCAAAGTAGCATATTTATAGTTACTGATGTTCATTCCGGCATCAAAACTGATATTTTAAAACTGGTCTGACATTTTTACAGTAAAAAGTGTTCATTTAATGCACGTTTAAGTGATTTTTTGTCCTATTCTCCCATGTTAAGAAAATCGTAAATTTCGAATAACTTACGAAGTTTTTAAAATCGAATGTTGCAAATGAATAGGGTTCTTGCTAGTGTCGAAAGTAATATTTTAAAACTGATCTGACCTCTCTGCAACAATTTGTTCTTGAGATATCGTGTACACAGACTAACAAACTAACGGACTGACCCACTAACAGACTAACACACTAACAGACTAACAGACTAACAGACTAACAGACACCCTACAGACAGACACCATAGAAATTTTGTAATTTTCGGATTCCTCACACCTGAAAACGTGTAGAAAAGTCAAAAAACCGAGGTCGAAATTTTTCACGATTACCTAAGTTCTCCATACCTATAGTATGATGGGGAACTAAAAGTAATATTTGAAATGTGATATGGTGGTAGCGTGTGTATATAGGGCTCTTACTTACTACATAATTTTTTATGTCTCTATACGGCGTGTAATTAGGGATATATAAAAGTTTCATTAAAAAAACTGCGAAAAGAAATTCACTTTTTGTACTATAATAAGCATGGTATTAAAACTCAGAGCAAGATCATTTTCATTAAACTTGACATACAATATTAGACACAGCATACTGCAATTAGAATGAAAAAATAAAAATAAGTATCTAATGAAATATGAGTATTTTACTAAATATTTTTTAACTGCGCATGCATAAAATTCAGTGAAATTTCATTTTCATAATTTAATAGCCAAATATATTAAGCTACTTAACCCCAAACATGTATCGGGTAAACTGAAAAAGTTGTAAGCGATAAAAGTAACTGTTATTCAGTTTCTCTCGAAAAAAAAAAAAAAAAAAAAAAACTGAACTATAAGTGGTTTTACTCAATTTTTTTATTTTGATTCAATAAATGGTAAAACAGTGTTCGACAACTGGAAATAAAAATTGTGAAAAACCACCTTATTATTTTCTTAATTTTAGGGGGCAGCTGAAATTCAATTCATTCTGTCACGTATAACTATTGGGGTTAAACGATACTGGTTTTTATATAAATAGTTCAATACATTTGACTATTAAATTATACAAATGATATTTTGCTAAATCTTGCGCATGCGCAATAAAATATTTTTTAGTAAAAATGCTCATATTTCATTAGATATTTATTTATTTATTTATTTTTCATTCTGATTGCAGTATGCTGTGTCTAATATTGTATCTCAATTTTACTGATAATAGCTCTGCACTGGGTTGAATACCTTGCATTTTATAACTAAAACAGTTAAAAAGTTTTCTGCAATTTTTAAAGAAACCGTTATATATACCTGAATATATGCGATAGAGGCATGAAAATTTATACAGGTAATAAGAGCGAGCCCGATAATCACATTATACAGCCAAATTGCATTTTAAGCATTACTTTTTACAGGGTGGTTCCAAACACTTTCCCTTTTCTTTAACTTTTTACTGATCCCACTTTCACTTTCGGGCAAAATTTTCACTGAAATATATGAGGCATAACACGTTCTTCCCACTCCTGAAGTTTCAAGTTGGTTTGCTTAGTTGTTTTTGAGATATTTCAATAAATGTCTTAAATCGAAAGTGTCCGGCCATTTATGGAAAAACAGTGTATAATATTGCAATTTTCGTAACTTAAAAAGTTTATTTCTGGGGAAGAATTTCTATGTTTAAAGTGTAGCATCTTTCTGCTACGTTTCTCTGCTTCGTATTTAGATGCAATTTCCGTATTTGTATTTTCGCACAAATCATCACTTCAGAGACAAATTTTTAAATGTTGATTTCTTACACAAATAGGTTCATTAACATGACACTATCTACCTTAGAAGGATCGCATTTTAAACACAGCAGTGCTATGTGGTTATAATTCTTAAATGTGCTATATACACCTTAACGAGCTTTGTCGGTGAGGTTTTTTACTCATACTGAAAGCTTAAAATTTAAAAACTTTTATTTTTATAAAATACAGAAAAACAAAATTGCTTTGCATTATGTAACAAACTGGAATGAATATATATATATATATATATATATATTGAACGTTTTAATGTTGAATACTGAAAATATTCGTGATTTTATAATTTTGTACGCTTTACTAATTAAAAAGTATTTGTCATTCCAATCAAAGTCTATAAAAGTAAATAGGAATTAGAATATGCGTCATTTCATATGCATTACACTAAGCTATTCCATTGCATGATAGAATCCCAAACAAGCATACACGACATGTAATTAATACTTGCAATAGTGTATTTAAACAATGTGTGTAAACTAAAATTATTCTGCTTGAGTAATAGTAAATTTCCAAGGCAAAATTTCAATCACGAAAGATGTAAATTCCTATCAGTGTTTCTAAACTTAACAAATTTTATAATCACGAAGTTTCACAGAAAATGCAAAATTACTTTAGATGTCTACCAAGAAACTTACTCTAGTTTCTGAAAGCTAAATTACATCGCAAATCTTAAGGACTTTCTAAATAAAGAGCCAAATTAAAATAACTTATATTGGGTTAATTTTAACATATTTTCCTAGGAAAAAAAAAAAAAACTTAATTCTGCACCTCGAGTTAAATTTTACTTAACTAAACATTTTAAAAGCAATGCATTAAATCATGACTTATTTAAAGTTATTCAGACATGTTGTTGAAAAGGAAAAGCATGATCTCATTGATCGACAATGAATCATGTTATCTATATATTGGATTATTATCATTGGTTAACCCGAGAGTAGTCGCGTCATTTTTTGAAACGCTAGTGGTCGCGTCTCGGTCTATTTTCCGCCGACCGTAGTGTTGGGGGAAAGCCGAAAGAAAGCCAGTAGAGAAAAAAGTGAAAATGCATCTATTTCATGCCAAGTTTTTCCGCAAAACATTGACCTGTTTGGAAAACCGAAAAAGAAGGGGAAAATGAATCAACGTTACTGGTCGGTTCGCGGTCAAATAGACCGATTTAAGAAGTAAAATGTTACTAACTGCTCGAAAAGTAGTAGAAATAACTTAAAAACATACTATGTGACAGGATACACACCCAACGTCAGTTACATAGAGTTACCCTCTTTTATCTTTAAGGGGTGATCCGTAGGATGAATTAATAAGTGATGGGCGGCGAAAATACCAATACGAGACTACTAACGGGTTAATAAAATATGAATGCATATAAATTGTCCAACAACTTAAGTACCTATTAAATATCGGGGTCCCTTAAGTCAGTACACTGTAAAAATTCTCTGTAGTAGATTACAACACAGCGTGCTGGTAAAAGTATTGCCAACTCAATGTGCTGTATTTTTACAATGCGCAGTAAAATTAATTTGCTGCGATTTTTACTCACATGTGCTGTAATTTTCCCAGTATGCTTTAAAAATATTTCCTGTAATTATTACACATGCGTGCAGGAAGTAATTCACAACAATAAGCAACTTATTTATTTTTTTTACACATATGATTTATTTATTTTTTCATGCAGAGCAAACGGTCTTGGATTGCCCAGGATTCGAACTCACAATCTCCTGTTCTAGAGGATACTACTTTGCCAATCGCGTCTTTCGGCTCGCAATGACTTTTTTTTTTTTCTTTTTACAAAACCAAATAAGATCAATATCTGCAGTGATTGGTTGATAAATCATATCATACGCACCAAATGACTTCTGGAAAAAGTTTGACACCGATTTACAGCACTATGTGAAGTAACCAGTCTTCAATTATTTTTACTGAACTAGCTGTAAAATCATACAGCAACCTATTCGCATTTATAATAAAAGAGTGCTTTATTTTTACAATTTTTTTTTTACAGTGTAGACATTTTAAAAATCCATAACTGTTGAAGGAATTGATACAACTGAATGCAGTTTGCGAAAAGATCATTCTCGTGAATGGGGAGTTTTTTGATAAAGAAAAAATATAGCTGAATTTTTTGTCGACGATAGTTAGACAAAAAGTTAAATTTTTCATGAATATGAAAGAGAAATGTGCAAATGAAATTCCTATAAATCGCACAATTTTGCGATTAGAACAGCTTATTTCTAATTTTGCTTCCTACTTGTGCATACATAAAGATTTAATTGGGATGATGGCTTTGTGGATAAAGCATTATTGGTGAAGATGTTTACCCTTAGGTAAGAACCGCCGACTGAAGCAGCAGTTAGCAGTGTTATAGCTCATTTCCACACAACAATTTATGGCAACGACGGACACATGGAACAGTACTTATATGCCTGTAAACATTTGCATGAGAATAAATACTTTTCTTCATGAAAATGTGTGATCTGGTCACGCACAGCGCCTTCTATCGACAAATAGCTTAATTATTATTTTTTCTTTTCCAAAAAAATCCCCCCTTCGCGAGAATGCCTTTTTAGCAAATTGTGTTGACTTCTATCAATTCCTTCAAAAGTCATGAATTTAAAGTGTCTACAGGCTTATGGGACACCCTGTATTTATGATTTAATTTAATATACAAAACTGTGATTTAACTGAAAAACACATATTTATCTTAAGCTGATTTTAACTATTATGGCACATGCTGAAGATGACAAATTAATACTTTATTTTAAGAGTGTAATGTGAGGGGGGAAATGTCTGAACGCGCCAACATAAAAAGCCGATAATAGTATATTAGGTCATTAAATATCAAGAAATAAATGAATATATACATTTAAGTAATTATCAAATAAAAGAATACTTTTCTTTTATGTTTATGAAATAATGCAGACAAACATTTAATTTTCATAAATAAATCTGGTGATGCTTAAAAAAAAGAAAAAAAAAGAATAAAATGTATATTTTTCTTATATAAATTTACTATTTAAAGTCACAAGTTACGTTCCCTGTGAATAATTATCAAGGATTAATATATATAACCATAAATGAAAATAATTAACATATTCTACCCCCCCCCCCCAAAAAAATAATAATAGTAATAATAAAAAAAATAATATTAATAATACATTGAGAGTAACTCTTTTCTAATACACAGTATCAATTGTTTAATGTAAAATAATAATAATAATAATAATAAATTCCTTTTTTTTTTTTTTTTTTTCTTTTTAATAATATATATATATATATATATATATATATATATATATATATTTTTTTTTTAATATACATGTTAGTATATTTATTCAACCGTTATCGTAGAAAGTTATTTTGCAAACCCTAAAACAAAAAATAACAATGTTACAGTTTTTTTAAGTCACATAAATTAACAAAAATAATTAAACAAAATTTGTTGTGTAAATAAAATAATTAAAAATTAAAATATTAATATTAAAGTTGTCATTTAAAAACACATACTAAAGGATTATTTCATTTTAAAATAATAATTAAGTTACAAAAATGCAACATTATTTGTTAATTTTTTCTAAGGGGTTAGTCAACTAAGAAAACCGAAATATATATATATATATATATTAACTTTAAGCGATAACATTCTTCATTCTTGCATTCATATAGTGTTTAGAATACTAAAAAAAATAATTTCATTCAATTACAATATTTATATATATTTATACTTTCCTATTTTTCAATTCCTACTATTAGTTCACACTTTCCCTCTTATACAAATCTTGCAATCGGTTTTTAACTAACTTCTCGACTAGCTAGAAATTTGAAACTTTCACAGTAGCTCAGAACCCGGTGACAACACAGTACTTCAAAGTCCGACTTACGAATTCTTTATTAGTTTTCTTATAATTAATTAAAGTATAAAAAAATAGCATCCTAATAGCGTTAAAATAGCCATTAAAATGTAACCTATAATTTTATTGTTACCAAAACAAAATTACGAGTTTATTTTCTTTCGACATAAATATACATACAATTAATTAAACGTCAACATTAAAAAAAAATAAAAAGTTAAATTATGCATCTCACAAAAATTGACGTCATTATCACTTTAAAAATTTTATGCACATTGATAAGAGCTCCATGATTCATCGGAAAATTTAAAACATGATACATAAAAAGTTTTATTATTATTATTATTATTATTATTATTATTATTATTATTATCTTATAATTATTTTTATTTCATTTTTCACGCGCGCTTTTTATTTCCTAATTCAAAATTGTAAAAAAAAAAAAAAAAAAAAAAAAAAACTTTTTCGATAGTGTTTGTAAGTAGGAATTGACTTAAAAAAATTCTTTTATATTACTTGTTTATAACTAAAATCATCTTTCATAGACTAAGTCACATAGGGAGCACTAATTAAAGAACAGTAACTTATTATATATTTATATCGGTAAAATTGTGTAAAAGAAAAGAAAAACTATCTTTATATACTTTATAAAAAGTGTATTGTGAGTAACCACACATTTTTCAAACCAAAGTTTTTGTAAAGCAATTATCCCCAGTATAAAAATGCAATAAAATGTGAAAGAAATTATTCTTAAAAACGTGGTGTAAAAAAGGGCGGGTACTAACAACATTAAAGTATAAATTAAAGAAATTAGCATCTATGTTTATATACCTATGTTATGTTTATATACCTGTTTTTGCATGCAACTCTTTCTCTCTCTCTTGATTTTTTGTACTTATCTGTATAGTTAGCGTACGTGCTCCAATGATTGACACTTTTAGAGCAATATCTGATGTTTTTAATGTTCTAGTCATCAGAAAATATTTTTATAACTCTTAAGTTAATACATTAGGCATAAAAGACATTCAGAACCACATATATGTTAAAATATATGCATTTGATAACAATCATTATTATTATTATTATTATTATTATTATTATTATTTATGAATTTTTGTTTGACACCCACTCTATGTAATAGTAATTGGCACTGCCAGTTTTTCAATTTATCAGTAATTGACACCCCATGTTCCAGTGTTTGACACTGCTGGTTATTCATTTTACCAGTTATTAGCACAACATGCTTTAATATTTGACATAAAATGCTAAAATTCTTATATGTAAAATATATGATTTTATTATTTTTCTTGTTTATTAATTATTCCGGGATAGATGGCAATTACTGGAGCATGCTAACCACTGGAGCACCTACCCTATCTGTACTTTTCAGTACTTAATAAAATTAAATGAAGTAGTTTCCTAATACAATTATGCAAAACCTCATCTGATTATATTCCATACAATTTGACCTATGATGGTATTATTATAATAATTATATTAGTAAAGCATGCATACATATATCTGCTTAATTCTAGTTTATGCGACATCCGTTGCGGTGGAAATGTGCACTTCGTCTCCCAGACATCCAAAGCAGACAGCAGAAGTTTATTACACAGTCGAGAGTCAGACATGTGTATAAAAGTGATATTTTAATGATCATGGTAAGTATTACTATAAGTATTCCTTTCATTACGTTAATAACGAATTTCATAACTACCGTACGTGTCTGTCTCACCTCGTATATTCGCAATCTCTCTCTCTCCCTCTTAAACAATTGCGCACAAAATCTTCGAAAATATGTTGCATAAAACTTATGAATGGGATTTTTGTTTTCTTTTTGAAATAAGAATTTAAATATTTATTCTGGAAATGACAATACAGAAAAAAAATACAAATATCAAAGCAAACATTTTTCACTTCAACATAATCTATATATTACTTCTCTAACGTGGCCCAATTTCAGTTAATTTTTGTCGAAACGATACGATAGTGGTGAAATTACTAAAATACGCGAGGATAAAAAATAATATTTAACAATGAACAATATTTAAGCACGCGGATTTAGCTCAATGAACTAATTCGATAACATGATGACATTTCTATGATGGCATTATTTTATGGAAAATATATTTTTAAAATGTATTTCTTCAGAATCTTTGCAAGCGTTAATTAAACCTAGTAATATTTTAAAGATAAAAACTAAATATGAATTATTATCATAAATTGACTAAAAAACGCAATCATAAAAAAGTATAATCTTTTTTTTTTTTTTTTTTTTTTTTTTTTGTTTAAGCAAAAATTTACGCCAAATTAAGTAAAATGTCGTTGCATACTTGGCGATAAAAATTTAAAAGACGTCATGCGGGTCTTTTAATAAAAATGTGCTGCCTGCGGAAGTATGAAAACTGAGTCGTCAACCATGAATTTTATTTTGAAACTTTTCTTTGAATGATTTTGGTTTCACTATTGCGTAATATTTCTTTGGTTATAATAATAATTTGGCTTCTGGTAATATAAAATTTTAATTAGGTTGTGAAATTGTATAGTATTTATTAGTTTCAAATTTTAAGGTTAAATAACAAAATAAATAAAGCACGAAATTTTCACACGGGTTTGCTTGTTAGTTAATAATTCTGGAAATCCTAGTTAAATAAATTTATTCACACCAGAAACCTTTGTCTTAACCTGCGGATGTTCTAATGTTGAGCTATTCCGTATAATTACTGACCGACATATATCCTTCAAATTCGATTTACATTTCAACTAATTTGAAAAGGAAAATGGAATCTACCAATAACACAGGATTCTAATACGTATTAATAAATAGTAACTTGTATCTCTCCTTGTTAGGGTCTATTAAATTGCAAAATATAAGGATGAAACATATCTAGAGCAAATGAATCAGTAAGAAAATATTAAACAGTTTTTTTTTTTTTTTTTTTTTTTCTTGTAGAAACAAAAGGAAATTACAATTACAAAACAATTACAATTTTCTTGTAGAAACAGAAACAAAAGGAAAATATCGGGTCAAGCACAAGAACTTTTGAAACTAACATTATTGAAAACCATTAAAAAATTCTTGTCATCATGATTACCGTATATCCCATTTTTTACTTTAAAATTAATCAATAAATCAATCAATAAATCATTAAATCAATAAATAAGCAAATATATTTATTTTTGTGACGAAACGTGAACATGCAAATATTCTTCCTTTTTAATAATTAAAATAAAATTGAGAAAAAATCGTGCAAAAGAAATGGAACAACTTCATTATAGAACCCCTTAGCGAATTTTGAAATCTTGCGCCAAAGTAGCTCGGACGAAACTCGCCAAAATCATTACTTACGCAATTGTGATAGTCATTTTAATTCAACATCGAAATGTAAACAAAAATTTTAAAGCCACCAAGGAGCGCACATATAATAAAGCTAAACCAAGCAAATTTTAAGAAACGATTACAGTAACCTATGCTATGGAATTCAACACACTTACTTTATATGGAAGAATAGATTAAAATAAGTCCTTTTGTAGCAAATTAAATTCCACTTTGTCCAAATTTTTATATTAACCCCTTAAAAAACAAAAATAGGCTTAGAGTTCTCTTCAATGTTAAATTAGCCTAGTGGTTGGTACATAGAAAAATAAATATGTAAACTTGATCATGGTACAGTGTTATTATAGCACCTTCTTTACGAATTTTGATTTTTAGTCGTCACTTTGTCATCGGATCTTTTCGTATAGTTTATTGTATAAAAAAGGGGAATTTTCTCTTTTTAAAATACGGCTGAATATAAAATAGTGCATGTAGAAATAGGTTTTCCATATTTAAAAGTGCAATATTTCTATAAATGATGCAGTCACACATAAAGAGATAATGTATGTGATTAATGTTTCTGCTTCATTATTTTTTTTCTATATTTTTCAAATTTATTTATATTTTTTGATGTGCTACTTGACTTAAAATGGCTGTTGTCATCCTTTGGCGAAAAACGACCAGTCTACTTAATTTAAGAAATGAACTAGGAAAACATAAAAGTAAAGCCCTTTCTATAGAGATTTAATATAGACCCCATTGGCAATTTTTAAATATATGTTGCCATTTTAGAGATCGATTAAAGTGACTGTCGCAGTTGCATTAGTAAAGACATTGGCGAGAAATCTCCTTGCTACTTCTCTGCCGAAATACAAATTTCGCCAAGGGGGGCCCTATACTAAAGCTGTTCTGATGTTTGCAATATGATTAATTAACTTTTATTCCAAGCATACTATTTGTGCCAAAGCATACTATTTTTAAAGATCTAAAATTGAAGTATGCTTAAAAGGGGGGGAGGGGAGGAAGAGAGAACTAATTATTATAAAATATATCATCAGAAAAATAGACACTTTTATAGCTATAATGACGTCAGTTTTATTCTGCAAGTTTATATTTTCACAAAGCAATTTTTTTTTTTTTTTTTAATTATATGCATTATTATTTTTTTTTTATATCAAAGTAAAGTAAAAAGAAACAAAGGAAGAAAAATAAATACAGAAAAAAAGTACGTGTAATTGTTATTATTTTTATTATTGTTTTTTTTTAGAAAAGCAACAGCTAGATTTTTTTTATATTTCCTTATTTCATGGTTTTTATGAGAATTTTAATTATAATATTGAAATTTCGAACTAAATAATTCATTTCGTCATCAGTCCAGTGACATTATTATTATTATTATTATTATTATTATTATGTAATTATTTAATTTATTTTTTTATTTTTTTATTTTTTTATGTAGCAATGTATAATATTAATGTATACGAATTAGTCGTACAGAAATATTTATAATGCCATTTTTTTTTTTTTTTTTTTTTTTTTTTTTTTTTCTGTCAGTGTTGTCCACGAAAAAAAAAATGTGTTCGGAAGGTTACGAAAAATTTCCGTCCAAAATTTTTCCCGTATCATACAGATATTTTCTGGCGATTTTCGCTGACAGAAATTTTCTGAAATATGACAAGATTATATTTCTATTTTATTTATTAATTTATTTTAATTCATTTAAATATAGTGACCGTGAAGCAGGCAAATTCATTTAGTTATTAATCAAGAAAATTAGACCATTCTGGAATTGAATTTGTATGAAAGATAAACATCTATTATAATTATTATTATTATTTTAATACTCAACTAGTTACGGTGACGTGTTCAATGACTAATTAAAAAGAAAAAAAAAAAACTTTATTGTTTTATGACATAAGCATATAATACGAAACTTCAAAAAACTCCTAAAATAACATTGAAAGAAAGAAAAGAGAAATCTTGTTGATGTGCATTCTTAAGTAATTTTGGTTTTACATATATTTTTTATTAGAAACTACAATATACAAATGAATGACAAAATAAAATAATCCGAAACATATTATTTTACACGCATAATAACGTTAAATCAGCCTATTAGTCAATAAATTTTACCATACAATATAATAAATGTGTAATTGTAAAAGGTTTCATTGCATACAAAATGCTATTTCCAAAATAGTTTTTAAAGATACTGTCATTATGAAGCGATATCATTGGCCTTCCTTAAAGAAATGCATCATAAATCTCTTTGTAATTTTATTTTGATCTCCTACATTATATCAAATATAATCTTATTATTTTAATATTTTACATTATATCAAACTGTCCATTTTATTGTGTCTGTTTTTAGCGTAATTTACTTTAGATTAACATAAATACTCTTGATTATTTATCTTGCGAACAGGCAAATAATGTTTTAAAAACACTGGCATTTCTTATGTATAAGACTTGTATTCTGCAAGTATTGGGGATAGATTTCTTTTTTTTTTTACTTCAATGATAAAATTTTAAGTTTAGTGAGGATTTTTTAAATATCACTAATGCATAAATAATTTTTTACACAAGACGAGTTCATACCGCCCGCAAAACATCCGAATAAACAAACAGTTTTGTCGTTATGGCAGCAAACCCTCCAACAAGTGCCTCCACAGGCTCAAATACCCTAGCCGCTGCAACTACGTCCCGCCTCATTGAAG
Source organism: Salticus scenicus (assembly GCA_963930645.1). Classification (NCBI taxonomy): domain Eukaryota; kingdom Metazoa; phylum Arthropoda; class Arachnida; order Araneae; family Salticidae; genus Salticus; species Salticus scenicus. Next base: position 209,911,777 of record OZ005659.1, on the reverse strand, counting down.
CATTCAAGGGACCAAGCAAAAGCACGGCTCCACCGCCACTGCAGGTGCAACATGCCGCTCCCCCCGCCAGCAAACAACCCGGGCAAAGCCTAGGCCCCGCCGCAGAGAACATCACCACGTCGCAACCCACAAGGAGACAGCCTCCAACGGGAAGTAAATAAATAAATAAATAAATAATAAAAATAAGAATAAAAATCAATTGTTAATTTAAAATTAAAAATTCCTATTTATTGTGGGCTGAAGAAGTGGCTGAAGATATGCTTCTTAACTTGCAAGTAAAAGTTAATGCTTCATCATATAAATAATTTAAATGTTTAGTCCAATTAAACTTGTAATGAATTATAATACTAAAGTATTTAATTGCTTTCTCATATTTAACATTTAAGTTCTTTTAGCGTATCCTAGGTATATTTGTGATTAATTTCGCACCTTTTCTAATCATCGTAAAATGAGATTTATTTTTATTTATTTCTAATTCTTTATTAGGAACCATGTTCCCGATTTTCTGAAGTATAAAGTTATCAATAGAACTGTATAAATATGAAATCTTTGCATTTAGTACAACAAGAATATCATCCGCAAACGCATGAATAAAGCCGCCAAGGTCTCTGTCTTCGAATAATGTATTAATTACAATATTCCATAACATTGGACCTAAACACGAACATTGTGGAACTCCTCTATTATAACCTAACTGTACATCTTCATATATAACATTCCTATCATTTAAAAAATCCGTAATAATGTAAAAGAAACTTGCCAGTACCTTGTATTTTATTAAGGATTCTTGAATTGAATCCCAAGAAATACTGTTAAATGCATTCTTGAAATATATTGATAATAATAATGCAACTTCATTTCTTCCATCAATATTATTTATAATGTTCGTTAAGTTCTTTAATGCATCAGAAGTAGATCTATTTTTCGTAAATCCATATTGGTTATCAACTATTATTTTGTTTTTATTCAAGTAATAATCTAAACGATTAATAATAATCTTATCCAATATTTTTCCCGATATGGCTAATAAACAAATAGGCCTGTAGCTTAAAGGATTCTTCCCTTCTTTTACAATTAAAGCAACTTTAGCAATCTTCGAAATTTTCGGAAACATTCCTTCAAGAAAACAAAAAATTTAAAGTCTAGTAAACCAGTCTTTATTTAATAGGCTACTCCTTGAACTGTAATAGGTTTATAATTTTATTCTAGTTTAATCTTTTCCCTATTATACAAGAAGAGATAAAGCTAAAGTCAATAAATTAATGAGAGTCTATTAATTTCTCTCTCTCTTTTTCTCTAATAATAATAAAATAATAATAATAATAATTCATTATTACAATGATCAACCACTAAGGACGAAGGCGTAAATTAATCAACAAACAAACACATATGAAACTGAAGCCTTATACAAAGACTTATACTATTTTTAAAATGTTCATATGAATTGTTTCTGAAACATTGGTGGAGGAAATCATATATAGCAAATATGATCAAAGTAAAACAGAAAGATAACAATAATAAAGAGAAAAAGGACAATTGGAGATTTGCTGCTGACAATTCCACTCGCAAATAGACAAGTGAGATAACACTAATTCTTATCTGGATCACGTGAATAGGTTTCTTATCTACTACGTGTATAACTACGGGTATCTCTACTCCACGGATTAAGACGGTTGGAGTATATTATTTCTTTATTATACTGTTCAAAAAGAAGGAAGAAAATCCAGGATAAGGAATATTACGAAATTAAAAAATACAAACAAACATTAGCATTTTTAATTAATTGCCTAAAATTAGACATAGTCAGTACAATTTAATAGAAAAAAGATACACTCCTTCTCATATTTGTACGGACACTTTATGTTTTGAAATAACTAATGTAAAAATAATTGTGAACAAGATTGTACTAAGTGCACTTAATATATCTTGTATTCTAAAAACCAAAACTGTTATAAATTTTTTACATGAAACAAAATTAATAAAAAATAGTGGAAAATATTTTTTTCTCCACGTTTTTCGATGTTTATAATTATAGGGGCAATCAAGATTTTTTCGTTTTACTTAACTTACTAGCGGATAAATTACAGCTGGCATGCGAAAATATGTATGTGTATATATACTAGAGAGAATGTCTGACTGTTTCACCCTAAAAATAGTTCCATAAAATGTTAACTTAAAGAATAACTGAAAAACATTATAAGATTCGATCTGCCCTTATAACTCTGAACACCTGAAAAAAAAAAAAAAAAAATGACCGCATTTAAAGTTTTTACTTTCTCTTACCCATAAGGTAGAGAAAGTATTGTTTTTGGGTCAAATTTTCGAACGCGAGATTTTGTTATATTTACACGTTTTGAGGTCCCCTGAATACGAAAATCATGTTTTTAGCAAATGGTCTGTGTGTCTGTGTGTCTGTGAGTCTGTGTGTCTGTGTGTGTGTCTGTGTGTCTGTGTGTGTGTGTCTGTCTGTTATCAGCATATCTCAAAAACAAATTATGGCAGAAAGTTCAAACTTGGTATTCTAAATGTGTATCATATAGGGATGCTACAGTAAGCTTTTCATTAAGATCAAGCAAATGGTTCGTGTACAGGGACAATCAAGAGAATTCTAATACATTACGTCTATGGGGGAAATTGCAGGTAAGTAGAGTTTAACGTCTATAGACTGCACTAAACCAAATGAAACGAACATATATTTTTTGTAATAGAGATAGTTAATTGGGAAAAAAATTTTGTGTATGTAGGAGCCTCCCCTCCCCCCCCCCCTGGGGGGGGAAGTCCCCCCTCGAGGGTAGTAAATTTTCATGATGGGTATCATTCAAAAGAGCTTGCGAATACCTTTAAAACGAATGGTTGAACTATAAATCTGTGATAATTTAAAACAAAGTTATAGATTTTTTTTAATTTTAACGAAAAAAAAACTTAGAAAAAAAAATCGTATTTTTTTTTTTTTTTTTTTTTTTTTTTTTTAATATTGAGAGTAAAATGGACTTTTTTTGGATATTTAGTATTACACTACCTCTCTAATATGGAAATACTCTGCATTATCATAAAAAATATTTTTTTTAAATAATAATTTTAATAAATTATTTTTTAAAAACAGAATTTTTTTTTAATAACCGAATTAAATTCTATATAAATGTAGGTGCATTAATGAAACGGGGGGTTGAGGGGGGCGGTAGCCCCCCTCACACAGAATTAATTATCGTATAAAACTCTTCTGAAGCCTAATTTGAATTGTATAGCATAGGTTTACATGACAGTTCTCGTTATCTAACCTCTTAATCTGCAAACTGTATTTATAGTATTAAATTTCAGGGTAAGAGAAAGTCGTGTGAGTGACACACCAGATTATTTAAGATAGAAAAACGATAAACTTTTTAAATATCGTCTGTTAATGAAATTCAAATTAATAAAAAATATATTTGTTTAAATACTAATGTTCAGTATTTAGTTAATATAGAAAAACGGTCGTCCTTATAATTATGAGAACTAGTGTATATGGGAAAATAGCAACAAAATATAATTAGGATAAATAATTTCTTTATACATGCATGGCCTGTCCAGAAAATAATGAGATTAATTCCATTTTTTTTTAAAGGTAATTTTAATAAAATTCTCATTTTAATTTTAATAAAAGACTCATAAAATTCTTCCAAATAACCTCCTTCTGCATTAATACACTGTTGATAACGACTCTATCACACATTGTTGGCAGTTTAGAAGTCTTCAACTGGAATTTTGTACAGAATACGCATTAAATTCCTTTGCAAGTTCTTTAGATTGTCAAAACGATTAAAAACAATCCCAAAACAACCTCTTAAGATAAATTTTTACCGAGGGAATAGAACAATGCCCGTTAATGATATATCGAAGCTGCACGGTGGTTGGAGTAGCGTTTCGACGCTGTGTTTTGCCACTGCTCCACGCTCTAATTCTAAAAACCTAACGCCACTTCCAAACATGCGCCTGCTTCATAAGCGATCTGTGCGCTACAAAGGCTCAAGGCTGACTGACTTCCACAAAACTTTGTTGATGACAGTCCCCACCACCTATACCACCTGTTAACTTTGCCTCTTTGGCATTCTGCTTGGCGCAAATAATTCAGTCTCTTTACTTTTTGAACAGAATTTGTAAATATATATACAGTTGGTAACAAAACTATCTGAACACTAGCAAAAATTCCTATATAAAAAAGTAGAATTAATACTGTTTTGTTAAATAAATCCTTGTAGAATCATGTTCTTAGTCAGTCTAGCAACACAAGGATTTAGAAGACAAGGATTTATTTAACAAAACAGTATTAACTCTACTTTTTTATATAGGAATTTTTGACAGTGTTTGGATACTTTTGTTACCGACTGTATATATATATATATATATATGTGTGTGTGTGCTGGTAAAAGCGTTCAAATTTATACAAAGTATGTGATTTTAAATTTTCTAACACAAATTTATTCCTTTTCAGGAACTGCGAAAAGCGAAAATAGCCGTGATTGAAACGAAGTATGAAACTGCTTTCTTTGGAAAGAATTCATCCACTTCGTTCAACCGTTTAACTGTGTTCTTGCCACACACGGTAACGGACACACAAAACGGCCCGGTAAGTTCAACTATACATAGATCACCATGAATTATATCAATGTTAAACCTTTATCTACTTTACAGATGATACTTTAAAGTACCATTAGTTTAAACAGGTTATAATATTTAATTTATGTTAAAAATGCCAAAGATATTTATAAGAATAGAGTATATATACATCACTTCAGTCTCACTATAAGGCACTAGACAATATAGCTATTTCCATTCCAGAAAGGTTTATATTGAGTGCTCTCGTTGTTTTTGCTTGCAATTTTTTCAAGATCTTCACGTGTGTTATAATTGATTCTTATATTACTTAAGAAACCTCTTAACAATCTCAGAAAAAAAATACAGAGTGTGCATAAACTCTTTCTATATATTATAATTATGTTTTAATTTCAATATCTTTGTGTGTGCTCTGAAACAATGCTGTTAACACAGGAAAGAATCGTATTTTATGTGCCATTGTTGTGTAATTATCTTAATGTAACTTTTCCTGATAGGTGGATTGGTCGTGACTCTCAACAGCTTTGGGCTACACGAACACCAGACTTAACTTCCCTAGACTTTTTCGTATGGGATTTTTTCAAATCTAAAGTTTACGGAGTGAATGTTCGCAGCATTGAACAATTAAAACAGCGGATTATGGCTGCAATAGCTGAAATTACACCAAGAATCTTACAGAAGTTCGGGTGTCTAATGGAACGGTGGCTATTGTGCCTAGACACACAGGAAGGGGAGGGGAACATTGAATTGCACTAATTTAGAGTTCTACACGTATTTTGTTGCGTTTTCGTGTAAATAATATACTGAACACAAAAAGTATTTTTTTGAACATTTCTAAGGCCGAAAAACTTTCTTTCGACCTCTGTGTGCCTGTGGTACACAAAAGTTCCTACGAATTGTAAACACTGATATATATATATAGGGTATCCCATAAATCTGTAGACAACATTTTAAAAATCCATAACTATTGAATGAGTTCAACGCAGTTTGCGAAAAATTCATTCTCGTGAAGAGGATTTTTTTTTTTTTTTTTTTTTTTTTTTGGTTAATAAAAAATAATAATAAAGCTATTTTGTCTATAGAGAACGCTGTGCATGATCAGATAACACATTTTCATGAAAAACTGTACTTATTTGCTTGCAAATGTTTACAGGCTCATAAAACCTATTCTATGTGTCCGTCGTCACCACAAATTAAAGTTTGCAAACGAGATGTCACATTGTTAACTGCAGCTTGAGTCGGCGGTTCTTGAATGAGGGAAAATATCTTCACGAATAACGCTTTATCCACCAAGCCAGCATAGCAATTAAAACTTCAAGTATGCGCAAGTTGGAGGCAAAATAAGAAATAAACGCAAAATTATGCAATTTATAGGAATTTCACATCCATGCGAAAAAAATAACTATTTGTCTAACTATCTTCGACAAAAAATTAACTATATTTTTTCTTTACAATATATATATATATATATACATATATCCCTTCACGAGAATGAATTTTCGCAAATCGCGTTCAATTGTATCACTTCATTCAATATTTATGAATTATTAAAATGTTTACAGACATATGGGGCACCCTGTATATATATTGGTACAATTTGCGTTTCTCATATATATCTATATATATTATATATAGATATATAAGAAACACACATTTATTGCATTTCAAAATATTCCCGTATTTTCATTTCTTGATAGGATGAAGTAACCTATTCTAACCTAGCAGTCAAAATATATACTATTTTAAATGCAAAAATTTTGCTCTCTCTCTCTCTCTCTCACTCTCTGTCTATCTCTATCTATTTATCTATCTGCATGCATACATAAATACACTTATGTTTTTGAAAATTGAAAAATCATGTAGGAATTGCCAGAACTTAAGGAAATTTAAATGACTGGTATTGGTACAAATAAATGATTAAATTTTCAATACAACAATATTAAGTATCTAAAATATGCGTTATATATAGCTACCACATGCTGCAATAAGCGCTACTATACGACGGATCGGAAAGTCAAACAGATTTTTAATGTATGCCTGGTCCATATTATTCTATATATGTGTACCCAAAGTTCACCTTTAAAAGCTTTAAAACAAGAACCATGAGCGAGACGCCGACCAATAAAATACAGCACATGTTCAATAGGCAACGTATTCAGCGAATAAACAAGACAAGGAAGAAAGTGTTTGTTTTGTGCTGAAAAGAAGTCTTGAAGTATGTATGGTCGGGCAGTATCTTCTTGACAGTTAGTTCCAGGAATACATTAAAGGAAAAGGGCAATTTCGGGCTCCAAGATTTCACTGATTACCTGTTGCTGTTAAGATTACCCATAGTTCGCAGCAGCTGAGATCGTCTATGATACTCAGTCGCACCGCAGACCATAAAATCAGATATTCGCCACTAGGAAATTCGATATTTCACTCCGATTTGTAGCGTTCACCGGAATAATGCATAAAACGTATACGGCCATCCTGGTAACACAAAATTAAAGTGGGATTCGTCAGAAAGAGCCATTTATTGCCAATCTGCATGCAAGTCTCTATGTGTATGAATCTATTGCAGCTGCATAGACAGTCAGTGGTTTTGCGTGGAATATTTGCATGCAGCCAACGGTGTAGCTGACGTCAACGAATTTGTGAAGTATACTATGATACACCTGTAGCAGCGCTGCTAAGTGTCTAGATGAAGCAGTGCGGTCTGTTGGCGCATTTCGGACCAGGTGCTTATCGTCGTGCGGTAAAGTCATCTTTCAAAGTCCACAGCCGAATTTTCAAGTTTTGGATTCTCGTTGGCCCACTGTTTCCAAATTCGCATCAAGGAACCGCTGTTACACTGCACACAAACTGCTATTGTAGGATAGTAAAATCCTCCTTCACAAAGGTCAATGATTCTCTGTCGTTCAATCTCCGTAAGTTGTTGAAATGTCACTCATTTTAGTCGAAGAAGCATTGTTACGTCTCACCTAACGTTAACCATAAGCAGATAATTGTAAATAGTTTTCAACATCCCGCTATAGCTCTATTCATACGGTTTCAGCAGTAATTCAGAGTGCACAGCTCAGCCCACGCATGCGTGAAATGTTAATAAGTGTTAATCAATGTTAATCATTTGTTAATAATTTTAATCAATGTTTTATCATGTTCATCAGACTATAATTTGCATTTGGTAAAAATTTCAGCACAATCGCATCATTCCTTCATTTTGTTGCAATTTTCCCAATCATAAGTGTATTTATTTTTTATAGCGTGTTGTATCAATTTGTTTATTATAAATATGTATAATATTCTTTTTTTTTCTTTCAGGAACTCTATTCTAGAAATAAAAAAGAAAGGTTTGAGACTTTAGAAAAATCTCCAGATTTACTCTATAGCAAACCTCGAAGGCTGCCTTATAACTATACGACGACTTTCTGCACAAACATTCTAGCTCATGCCATGCACTGGGCCAGTTGCGGCATTTCGCAAAAGTTGTCAAATATCATATTTACATAGAAAAATTTAAGAAGCTTGTATAAAATATGTATCATGTGATACTGCCTATTCATTGTAATTATCATTTTTATACAGATTTGATTATCTATTTGGTAATAAAAAAAATACAGACGTTCGAAAGAGTTCCTTTTTTTATGCTTATGCAGTGATTCTTTTGTACCAGAATTTTTTAACTTATTACTTTGTGACAGATTTATATATATATATATATATATATATATATATATATATGTGTGTGTGTGTGTGTGTGTGTTATTTTTATTAATTATTTTTGTTTTATTTATTTATTTATTTATTTTTACACAACACCTTAACTGTCATGGAAATTAAACCTTTTAGAATTATTGCTTTAGAAAAACTCTTGAATGTTTATGGTAACATAATTATTATGATCTGTTTGAGTATAATATATATATATATATATATATATATATGTGTGTGTGTGTGTGTGTGTGTGTGTGTGTGTGTGTTGTACGCGTTTAATGTTAATTTAATAATATGTAATATATGGTATCTCAATCCAAAATCCCCAAGTGCGATTCTTAAAATCCCCGGAAGCTCAAAATAAACAGGAAGCTCAAAAAATAATTCAGGGCATATTGCTAGACTACTTGCTATTTATCCACATAGTTACCAAGGGACCCACGTAAAAATTCGATTTTTTTATTATTTATTTATTTAATTATTTATTTATTTTTTAAGTATATGAGTCGTGTTATTTATTTTCACATATTTTATATGCTTTAAAACTTTTTGTTAAGTATAGTGAGCTACCAAATTTAGGTAATCCAACGAATGTGATAGGGATGTTTGATTCAGAAAAGTTGCATATTTTAATATACCAGATAAAGAAATTTCTTAAAAGATGCTATTAATAAAAATTTTTATTTTCGTATTTATATTAATATCCATATTCTCAGAGAAAATATGTAAATTCTTTTACATATATACATAGAGTGTTTATTAGATTATACCTGCATATTTTATTTTATGGAATCGTTTTAGGTCACAGCCTACTTTGACAATCACCCCTCACCAGAGAATACTCTCGCAATAATTCTTCAAGGGAAGTTCCCCTTTACACAACATTAAAACATGTCCGATTTTTTTCATATTCTATTAAATGTAAAAATAAATTTAATAATTTGGATTTATTATTTACTTCTTTTTTTTTTTTTTTTTTTTTTTGAGTGTTCATTTCTTTCTATCAAAAAAAGGAAAAGAATCATTATAAAATTTCGCGAAATAAATTCAAGCATTGCTCGTTACAAAGCACGAAAATCATGAAAAAATGTCATCTAGCATCATAAAACTATACATGAAGACAAGTTATTTGAAAATTGGTGACTAACTGTCCTTGTAATCTTTAAACAAAAGGTCGTCAAAATAAATAATAAGGGAAAAAATGCATTAGTTTAAAAACTTAATAGGTTGATAGTTTAAGAACAGGAGTGATATATCAAATAAACTATGTATATTGCAGATATCTGAGCATTGTTATTGACATAAAACAACTTTTTAATCTAAGAATTTGTTGACATCGATGTCATCTAGCATCATGAAGTTATACATGAAAACAAGTTATTTGGAAATTGGTAACTAACTGTCCTTGTAATCTTTAAAAAGAAGGTCGTCATAATAAAAAATAAGAAAAAAAACTACATTAGTTTAAAAACGTAAGCTGTTGATAGTTTAAGGAAAGGGCGATATATCAAATAAACTATGTATATTGTAGATATCTGAACATTATTATTGACATTAAAAAAATAAAAATAAAAACTTTTTAGAATCTAAGAATTTGTTGACATCGATGCCATCTAGCATTATAAAATTATACAAAAAAACAATTTATTTGGAAATTGGTGACTAACTGTTCTTGTAATCTTTAAACAAAAGGTCGTCATAATAAATATAAGAAAAAAAAATACATTAGTTTAAAAACTTAAACTGTTGATTGTTTAAGAAAAGGGCGATATATCAAATAAACTATGTATATTGTAGATATCTGAGCATTATTATTGACATAAAACAACTTTTTAATCTAAGAATTTGTTGACATCGATGTCATCTAGCATCATAAAATTATACATGAAATGAAAACAAGTTATTTGAAAATTTGTGACTAACTGTCCTTGTAATCTTTAAACAAAAAGTCGTCATAGTAAAAAAAAAGGAAAAAAAAATGCATTAGTTTAAAAACTTAATAGGTTGATAGTTTAAGAACAGGGGTGATGTATCAAAGAAACAATGTATATTACAGGTATCTCAGCATTATTATTGGCATAAAACAACTTCTTAATTTAAGAACTTGTTGACATCGATGTGATCTAGCATTATAAAATTATACATGAAAACAAGTTATTTGGAAATTGGTGACTAACTGTTCCTGTAATCTTTAAACAAAAGGTCCTCATAACAAATAATAATAATAATAAAAAATTAATTAGTTTAAAAACTTAATCTGTTGATAGCTTAAGAACAAGGGTGCTATATATCGAATAAACTATGCACATTGCAGATATCTGAGCATTATTATTGACATAAAACAACTTTTAAATTTAAGAATTTGTCTTCTATCCCAAAATATTTGCCATTATTTTTGCATTATCTATAATTCAACTATAGATAACAAATAGTTTATCCATATTTCCCACATCCACATTATCCTCACTAATCCGTGACAAATATGACTGAATCTTACGCTATTGTAACACATTTTACCTGCCTTTATACTATTTTCCCTAACACATAACAAATATTGGTCATTTGTGACTGGAATATATATTGCTTTATGGATTAAAGCAGGGATGGGACACGGGAGCAGAATTCATTCCGGTATTTCTTTAAGAAATTTCTCTAGCTATAATATCGTTGATTTAAGAAATAGAAAACTGTCTTACATTGCTAGTGGTATGAATTCTGCGCCCGTGTTCCATCTCTGATTAAAGCCAACATATTACTAGTCGAGTTATTGTAAACCACATATTACTATAGAGATAGGACAGTGGAGCTAAAACGCGAACCGCAAATATAGTGGCACCACTAGTGTCAACAGAAGGAAACTGCATGTGTGAAGTCTACATGATTAGCATCTTTGATTAAACATTGTTTTTCATTTTCGCGATTAGTTAGTAGCTGGTTAGTATGTAAAGTTTTCTTTTTCTTTCTTTTTTATTATTTTTGAATTCACAAAATCATAATAAAAACATTCACAGTTATTCTTCTAAGAAAAAAAAAATTAACTTTTATTATGTTTTAAAATATATTTTGCCAAACATATTCTTATTCAAGTACAGATTAAAATAACAAACTGTAACTCTGAAATAGCAGTGAGAAATCTTAAATATTTAACATTTCTTGGTTTTAAATAATACAAAATGCTTTAAAATGAAAAATACATTATCGATTTATATATTTTTTCGAAAATTATTTGCTAAATATTTAGTACTTGCTTCTTAAAATAAATTGCTTTCGACAATCAAGTTCGTAAACAATAACAAAGTTGTCAAACGTAAACATCAATACAATGGTTAGTTGGTTGGATGTTTGGTTTAACGTTGAACTAATATTACGATATGAACATAGATACAATAAAAATAAGACGACCGATTGTGTAAGCTGGAGAGTTTAAGAAAATTACAGCCGTTGACAATAGGGTCGTTGCAGTCCAATTTTGGTTACCGAAGAATTACGGGAGTGTCCTCTCTGTATAATAATATGTGTTGTAGACAGACATAGGAAGATTGATTGCAGAATCCATGTAATATAAAACTTCGCACAGATTAGGAACCCTTCATTCCCAACTTAAATTTAATCCAGCAGTAAACTTTGAACTCAATTATTTCTTTCAATATAATGGATAGAAAATTTTTAAAAAACACTCACAAAACATTCAAATTTTGTTCTTAATTTAAATATCCATCATTATTTTTTCTGTTTGTTATACTAGAAAAATAAGAGTTTTCATTTTCCTTGCAAAATCTTATGACCCTTCCTTTCTCCCCACCCTATAAAGAAATTTATTTATTTTTATTTTTTTATTTTTGTTTATTTTTGGTAGCCTTTTTTCCCTGACGAGTTAATAGTCCTTTAAAATTCATTCTTTACTATTATATTGTTCGATATTATATATATATAATATCACATATATTATGTATTATATACAACTGCATTTTAGAATGTAGAAAAAACAGTGGTTAAAGTCAAAAATCCATAAAAAAAAATAAAAAAATACCGTGAAAAAAAAATAATACAATCACATGTGTTTGAAAAAAATAATTATTAAAACCAGTCAGCAAAAAGAAAAAAAAAAAAAAAAAAAAAAAAAAAAAGGAACACACACACACACACACAGAGAAAGAGATACCAAAGCATGGAAAAAGAAAGATTATGCTCTATTTCTAAAGCCATCGACAAGGCTCCGCTACGGTCGCACCTAATAATAGACTGAATAAACTGAATAAAAAACGGTATTAGGCTGCATTAGACTCAATAGCATGTTTTATGAAATATAAATTTAAAAAATGTAACTCCATTTATTTCCTCAAAAGTGGTACAGTTTCATTTCAAACCGAATTTTTTCAACAAATTTTACAGCAACGATAACTTGTACCGATTTTCTGATTGTATACCTTTCACAAAATAACCCCCTGTCATGAGAGTTTTCTACTTTTAATTCTCAGAGTTATTATCATAATTATTATTTACAAACATATTGCAAGAAACACCTTTATTTATGGGATAATACATATCCTTAACGCATGTCTACTGACAGTCAATCAGATTTCCTGTTTCAACTTTCCCATGTAATCCAATATTTGTTGCATCGTATCATATCTCATTCAAAAAATAAGGTTTTCATATACAGGGTTTGTCCGGAAAGTAATAGGACTGATTTTCTTCCGCCGCGACTGTACTTCGGAGCGTGCGCGCACCGACTGGATCCGGTAGAGGGCGTTCCTAGCTAACGAACGAGCGGCTGGTCAGTTATCTCCGAGCACCTGGAGAGTCAGGACAGGCTTTTTCGCGCGACGTGTTTCTGTGAGTGGTGCAAGCCGAAAGTGCAGCATTCGTTAGAGCAGAGGTACGCGATTAAATTCTGTGTGAAACTCGGTAAATCTGCGACAGAGACGTTTGATATGATCAAGCAGGCTTACCCAGATGATGCTTTAGCAAGAAGTGGTGTGTTTCGGCGGCACAGGGGAAGAATGAGCAAATCCAAAGTGAAAACGATGCTCATTGTCTTTTTTGACATCAAAGGCATCGTCCACCATCAATTTGTTCCTCCAGGACAAACCGTCAACGCCAAGTTTTACGTGGAAGTGCTCAAGAGACTCAAACGAAGGGTCAATCGGGTCCGACAACACATCGCAGCCGACTGGAAGCTGCACCACGACAACGCCCCGGCTCACACCGCCTTTCTTGTGAACAGCTACCTGACCAAGGCCGGCATCCCAACGCTTCTGCAGCCGCCCTACAGCCCAGATGTGGCCTCCCCGGACTTCTTTTCGTTTCCTCGCCTGAAAAGGCCGATGAAAGGCAAGCATTTTGAGACGACAGAGGGATCCAAGCAGCTTGCACCGCGGCTCTCAAGGCTATTCCGGAGAATGCCTTCCGTGACGCCTTCAATGCTTGGAAATCGCGCTGGCAGCGCTGCATCGACGCAGAAGGAGCCTATTTTAAAAGTTTTTAAAGAATTGTAACGATTGGCTCAATAATTTTTTTTTAATCGACTCAGTCCTATTTATTTCCGGTCAAACCCTGTATCTATTTTTCTTTCATTATTCCTTTTTTTTTTTTTTTTTTTACTTTTTAAGAATGTTGTTTTTCCTCTTAAAGAGCATTCTTAAAAGCAAACTTAAATATTTCTTTTTCAGATACTATATTGGAGCCATAAGTTATAGTTAAAGATATTTTTTTCTAAATTCTCACTAAAGTAAAAGCAACATGTTCAAGAAGCTTAAAACAAAGATCAAAATTTTAAAATCTTCATTTATAAGATATCCTAATAATACGAAGAGACAAAAATCCCCTGCAATAACACTGAGAAAAAAAAAAATATACCGCCTTCATCTAGAATGAATATATGATCATTTTCTAAATCCTTAAACTAGAAATATACATTTCCGAGCTATGCGCATAAGGGACGTCAATAAACTGAATAGATGAAATGGTCGAGAATTTATAGTCTACACATTTCTAGATGGTAAAACAATATTCTGAATATTCTGAATCTTTTGTATTACGAGAAATTCCCGCTTAATTTTCTAGAATTGGGTCATAAAGAAGATTATAGCTGCTGAAACCCGTATACCTCTTGTATTCAGATTTATTCGGAGATATTTTGAAATAGGTTTGTCCTCGATAGTACAGGCAAACACTAAAAATTCACATACAGGTCTCTAGAATTCGCTTTCGAAAAAGATTATCAAATATTTTATAAGAAATTTATAAGTATGACATGGAACTATTTTTTATAGAGCCACAATTTACATTCTAGATGTCAGTTATGGAATTTTTTCTCAGTGTATTGGCGTGCCTTATACTCATAGCTCCGAAATCTATATTTCTAGTTTAGGGATTTAGAAAAGGACCATCTATTCGTTCTAGATGAAAGCGGTATATCTTTTTCTCTCAGTGTACATTTGCAAAAAGAGTTGGGAAAATATGACTTTAAAATATATTGCAGCACACACAATAAATCTTTTAATCGTATTTTTCAATACTCTATATAAACATTTTCCTATTTTCGACTTGAAGCATTGAATCTCAGGGCGTGACTGGGCGATAGACAAGCGAAGCAACTTACTTCGTCCCCCATTCGGAAGTGAGTCCTTGAACCAAATATAAAATAATCTGGTGTGTCACTCACACGACTTTCTCTTTCCCTGAAATTTAATACTATAAATACAGTTTGGAGATTAAGAGGTAAGATAACGAGTACTGTTACTTAAACCTATGTTAAACAATTCAAATTAGGCTTCAGAAGAGTTTTATATGGTAATTAGTTCTGTGTGAGGGGGGGCGGTAGCCCCTCAACCCCTTGTTTCATAATGCACCTGAATTTATATAGAATTTAATTCGATTATTAAAAAAATATTCTCTTTTTAAAAAATAATTTAATAAAATTATAATTAAAAAAAAATTATCGACGATTTCCATATTAGAGTGGTAGTATAACACTAAATATCCAAAAAAAGTTGAATTTATTCTCAATATTACATCAAAAGAAAAAAAAAAAATATAACTTTATTTTAAATTATCGCAGATCGATGGTTCAACCATTCGTTTTATAGGTATTGGCGAGCTCTTTTGAAAGATACCCATCATGGAAAATTACTCCCCTCGAGGGGGGACTTCCTCCCAGGGGGAAGGCGAGGCTTCTACATACACATTTTTTCCCCTGTTGACTATTTCTATTACAAAATAATATATATTCGTTTCATTTGGTTTAGTGCACTCTATAGATGTTAAACTCTACTTACCTGTTATTTTCCCCATAGACGTAATGTATTTGAATATATTTCAGTGTTCCTGTACACGAACCATTTGGTTGATCTTAACGAAAAATTTAGTGTAGCATCCTTATATGATACACATTTAGAATACAAAGTTTGAACTTTCTGCCATAATTTGTTTCTGAGATATGCTGATAACAGACAGACACACACACAGACATACACATATACCAACAGCTAAAAACATGATTTTCGTATTCAGGCGACCTCAAAACGTGTAAATATAATAAAATCTCACTTTCGAAAATTTGAATCAAAAGTAATACTTTCTCTACCTTATGGTTAAGAGAAAGTAAACATATTTTAAAGCTCTTTATCGGTTTTAAGCTTAAGGGGACTGATTAAAGATTTCATTAGATATTATTTCCATTTAATATTCAGAAATTAAACTATATTAGGTTTGTTCAATAAAATTAAAATTCGGGTGACAATTCTTATGGTCTTTTGTATATTTTTTTGAGATTTGAAATTTTTATATTGCTATTTCTCTCTCTGCATTTTGCGCGAATTCGTAACCTTCAAAATACTAAAATTTCTACAAATATTTAAAAAAAGACATTTTTTTTTTCGAGTGTTTCATAAAATTTACTTAAAAGAATAAGAATGGAATTAGTAATATCTATAAGTGAAAAAAAATATATCAATAATACATGTATTTTTTTTTTCTCCAAAATTTTATGTAAACACATTTTATTTTTTCCAAAAACTACTTAATAATTTTCAAAATCTATCCCAAATCATTTTAAGTATGTTCCATTAAGCATTATATATATATATATATATATATATATATATATATATATATATATATAAATGTCACGTAAACGTATTTTTTTTTAATAGCCTTTTAAACCTTTACTCTAAAAAATATTTCCTCTAGTATTTTATTTTAAAATACAATTTTCGTATTCTTGTATGTTGTAAGTCTCTATATATATACCCCAAACGCATTTGTATAGAATATATATATATATATATATATGTATTACGTAAAAAAATACTTTAAAAACGTAAAAGTAAAACTTTTATACATTTTCGAAGTGTGTTAACACTAATAATGGCATGATTATCACATGGTTATCATACTTTAATTGCAGAAATATAAAGCAATATTTTAATATGTATATTCTAGATTCGTACAAATGTAAAAGAGAGGATACTAGTCTTTAGAAACATTTTCTTTTTCTATAAGTTTCTAAAGAAATTATATATATATATTTTTAATTAGAAATAACTATATTTTAAAATAAATATTTTATTTAATAATTAAAGAAAGTCTTGAAATATTTAATTCATATAAAAATTTTATGATATATATTAAAACATTTAATTAAAGCCATTTTAATTTATTATTACAGAAGAACATCCATGTATCAAAGTTGATAGTTCTGCAAAAACAATTCTTTATATAGAAAATTCGATATATGGGAAAAAGCCTTTGTGAATGAGCATCAATCACGTCATGAATGAATTATGTTCATACAGACGCATAATTACATACAAGAAAAAGGAATAATTGAGCATATGTACATACTCTAAAACCAGTGATGACAAATTTAGGGATTTTTTATTGAATTTAGGGATTTATTATATTGAATTTAGGAATTTATTTCATTTATTTAGCGATTTTTGTCTTGATTTTTTTAGTAAAATTTAATTGCAACTGTTGTCTTATAACTTTGAAGATTAATCGTCTATTACGTATATATATATATATATAGGGGAGAGTTGTCTAAAACGGGGACGGCGGGTCAAATGGGGACGTTCAGTTTCTCATACATTATTGCCTTCATTGAATCCAATGGTCTATGATATTTCTAATTCAGCTATACGCAAGTTTGAATCTAGTTGTTGACATATGATGCCGAATCTGTTATTTTCTACAAAGTTTTCAATTTTTTGCGATTTTAATTTCGATTGTGGCCGTACACTGTATTGGATTTTATCAAGTGACCTTTGAGCGTTCGATTTTGGTAAGTATGTTATGGATTCGTCTAGATTTAATTTACATTTTAACATATTGCTTTATAGTTTTGTCTGACACGTGTGCGAAGAGACGCCACGTTTTAAGCATACGTCATGGTTGGTTCAAACGGGGACATTGACGGTAGTCCAAAACGGGGTCGTCCCCATTTTGGACGCCATGGAAGTAGGACAAATTTGTAATAGTAATGTTGTTTTTAAAGTGTTTTAAATGAGTACTAGTGCTTATTTATGTGTGTAATACATAAGTAGAGATGTTCTAAAAAACTATTTTTCAAATTAAGAAAATGGCTCATACATCACCCTCGACGTTATGTGACAATTTACGCGGTCGGAAAACTTTGCGGAAATGCATTTTCAAGAACAGCTACTGTGGAAAATGCTAAGAATGGATAATAAAAAAAAATCATATATCCTTTTGACAGAGATGTGTTCCCTGAACATTTATTTTGCGCCTTCAAAAACAACTGAAAAACCTGCTTACATCTCATAGATCCTCAGTTAGCATCAAGGTGTGAAAACGTCACACCCCAATCTTCCACTTCATCATTTGAAATATCTCCAGCTATAGAACCTCAGAAATGTTCAGCTTTTAACACTTCGCCTAAAATAATAATGAATTTACCACAAGAAACCGAACGTTTGCAAAAATAGAGTAAATGAGAAGAAGAGAGGTAAAATTGTCATATTCACTTCATCACCTTACAAAGCAGTGGAAGCTGTAGAACAGAAGAAAAATGTAAAGCAGAATAAACAGAAAAGAAAATTGGTCAAGAAACCCACCGAACTTAATCCTAGATATACAAAATATAAAAAAGAGAAGAAAATATTTTTTTTTTTCAAAACCCAATGTTATCATCTGAGGAGGAACAGAATAGCGAGGAATCTTGAATTTTTTGTAATGAACTTTACATTGACTCAAAATACAAAGAGGGGTGGACTCAATGTAGCAACTGTCGAGATTGGGCACATGCAGCCTGTTCAAGTGTTGAAGAAAGCGATATCAATTTCGTATGTGACTTTTGTATTTGATTATTTTTTGTATCATGCTGGTAACTGTTGAAAAAGATAACAAAATACTTTATCTGCATTTTGATTTTGTATTAACTTCACTTTTTCTTTGTAATTAAAGTTTTTCTAGTAAAATTTCTCATTAGGACTTGGAATTTATGTTATTTCTTATGAGTACCCTATTTTACCCAACCGGTTGTCCAAAACGGGGACTTTGCACATTTTTCAGAAAAATGTTTTTTTTCTGTCTATACTAACGATATTTTTTTTAAAGATAGCTTTGCCATCTGATAGTCTAAGACATGCTCTAAACAGGAAATGCTTTGTCGAATTTTCATTATTTATAGATTTTTTTTTTTTTTTCGGACAGAGATACGTTAACGTCCCTGTTTTGGACAACTTTCCCCTATATATATATATATATGTATATATATATATATATATATATATATATATATATATATATATATATATATATATACAAGAAAGTCTTCAAAATTACACTGCGCTGCAAAAAAAAAAAAAAAAAAAAAAAAAAAAAGTTTTTTTCGAGCCCTGGTACCATTCCTGCTGATTCTTATGTAAAATGACCTCCTGAATCCGAATATACTACCATTTTGCCCAGTCACCCATCGTTTTCTCGGGACACCACCCCTTCCCCAATGTTTATCACTGTTCAGTAATTTTATGGCCATGAATGTGATTTTGAGAATGTAAAAGAATTAATTTAACGCTTAAATATATATGTATATATATATATATATATATATATATATATATAATGTTTAATAAATAACATTAGTAATAGATTAAGAAAACGTGAGAAATGTAATATATAATTTCAGTGGAAAATCCCCCCTTAAATTTTCCCCTTTCGGCAGATGTTGATGTTTTAGAATTTCCCAATTCTGTAGCCCCTCAGAAGGTATTTAGCAGTTAAAATAATTCTCCAACCCCCCCCCCCCCCCCAAAAAAAAAAAAAAAATATATATATATATATATATATAGCCATAAAATTACCAAAAATTGACAAAAAAAGTCCGTAAAATGTCCGTAGAAAGCGGGAGGTGATAGGGCAAAATGGCAAGCGTATTCGAATTTAGGAGGTCATTTTACATAAGAAATTGCCAAAATGGTGTTGGGGGCAATTCTCATGCCGAGCTATGACCTTTGACAAATTGGGTGGATATCATTGACAAATTTCCCAATACAGTACTGAATTTAATAAATTAAGTATGTAAGCATTGTACAGCATTATTAACTCATTATATTTAAATGTATAATATGTGTATTCTTCTACTTTATTGACAACCATCTTAAACTTTACCACTTATTTTCTCCTCAATTTACGATAGCGTCCGTGTCATCCAAGTTTAATTTTCGTTGTATATTTTCAATGCTAAAATTTCCGAAATGTTTTTCTAAAAATTTGAATTATTCGAATAAAAATTTTTAGTTAGTTTAACAAAATATTCGATATAGAGATTTTATCGTTATAAAGAAATATTTTTGTATGGAGATTCCTAAAGATTTCAATAGATGAAGATTTTAATATGTAAAAGTTCGATATACGGAGTTTCCACTGTATTTAAACAATATCTATAAAATCTATAAGAAAAGGTTTTGTACTTAAAATAAATTTATATATTTAAATAAAAACGTTAAAATTTATTTTAAATGCTATAGATGAATGCAAAATTTTTAAAATTATAATATTACATAATGAATATTAAGGAACTACGTACTATATTAAAAGGCCAATTCAGCTGACCCCAATCACCATTATTAACCGATGTGTGAAAATTTTAAATATATCATTAAAGGTAACATTTGCTTATAAATGGAGTTATTAATACACTGAACAAGCTGAAATTGCCTTTTATAATAATTTTATTTTAATCAATTTTGCTTAATCTCTTTCATTATAAATTAATGCGCTGAATATTTTCAGAATAATGTTTCGATATTATTATAAGATAATTTGGTCTAACTCTGGTAGTTTATATATTAAATATATTTTAATCATAACAGTAGTTATTTAATCAATGTAAAATCTTATTAAGTTTTATTTGTAAAATTTTAAATTAACCAAAACTAGCAGCTTCTAAAAAAGTTACTCATTGAAATATATATTAGATTTTGCATTAGAGATTATTTAAATTTATACAGATAATAAAGTACAAATTAGGAATAATATAACTTATTTTACATTATTTATATATATCGGGGAAAAGAGTTTTTATACAGCATCAAAAAATACGTTAATTAATTAATTAATTCATCTAAACAGCCTTTTCTTTAAAGTTAAAATAAAACAAAATGAAATAAATATAACATATCAAAAAGCGTGTTAATTTACACTGAGCAATTTAAACATTAAATTACCCGCTATTTACAAGTAGAACAAAGCAGGTATATTTTTTTTTTCTCCAAATTTAAGTATTGTTCAAAGAATGGAAATAATTTAGAAAGGCTAAGATACATTGAAACACTTAAACTAACTTTTGTACTAGATAAAATTAAGATTTTAAAAAATCTGATAATTTAAGCATGCATTATATTTTGCTTAGCTGCGTATTAGTTAGTATAATAAGAATTTACCAAAAAATAAGTCACATTTTGCTTTTAAAATAGTATTTTATTAGTTTTCAATATAAAATTAATTAAAATATACACACATTTAGATTAACAAACATTAATAATTCTTCTGATAAGTAACAAATTTTTATGAAAGTTTGAATTTTTATAAAGGAGTTTTAGAATCTTTTAAAAACTACATTTTGAAATAATGAGTTCCTTTGATTTAATTACCTTTGAAGTTTAAGAAAATTATCTTCATAAAATTTAACAATAAACACACTTAACTCAAAATTTCTTCTTTTATTATTTAAGCGTTTGATAAATCAAAGCGTAAACAATCGAACTTATCGTTGTAACAACTTTATTTATTGCAAGGACGATCTTCTCCCAGAACTTCACTGACTGCTGTTAATTCTAAAGTAAAGTCGATTGCAAAATACTCTGCGTTATTTCTTTAATTATCAAAAATAAAACAAAAAGAATACTTTTATAAATTATAATAGTGGTGTTAGTAACATCATTAGAAAATCATTAAGTAATCATAAGACACTGAATTGTAAAATAACTATATAATGCTGTAATTCACATGGATATTCATTGAGTTTGCAGATATTTTATTCTTTACCATGATATATTGAATGCATCATGACCAAACAATAAGCTGATAAAGAATAATTTATTTAAAAGTCATTCACACTGTGATATGTATAATTAAAACTCAAAAGAAAAAAAAAAAAAAAAAGAAAAAAAAGGGGGGGGGGTTAGGGAGTTTAGAATTTTGTTCATTGCATATATCTGGATAAGGGAAAAAAAAATAAGAAATTTTGAATTTGTACTTGTTGAGTTGAAATTTGCTTGCCCCAGAAAGAGTTTACAACCGAACATTTTCTTCTCCTCTAGCTTCTCACTGAAATATCATGTAAGATAAAAGTAATCTTTATTAAGATGCATAAACAATTCCAATAATAAAAAATATTATAGTAAAAAAAGGGGGAAAAAAGCCTTCATTAGTTTGGTATTAGTAGAAAGTAAAGTCTAAAATTTTAAAAATACTTTTTTTTTAAACTACATTTTAAAGTTGAAAACTTTTTACCCTAACAATTAAATAAGTATCTATCTATAAATAAATAAAAATATAAAAAATATTATATCTCTAAGTATAGCTTATAATAAATATTTTTGTTTTATAAGGATTTTTTTTATTATTTTATATGTAAGTGAACTTTTATTTTTAAATCAAATATCCTCTTCCTTTTGTCAGTACAAACAAAAAATATAAAATAAAATAAACTCCTTAATTTTAAGTGCACTTCTTCTGAAAAGAATTATTGAAATTGAAAAGCAAAGTTTTTCCTGAGTAGCTAAACTAAAGAAAAAATATACCTAATTAAAAAATAATAATTAAAAAAAAAAAAAAAAAAAAAAAAAAAAAAAAAAAAAACAGTAAACTATAAAGCATCTGTATGCATTTAATTATAACAATCTCCTTTATTAATTGTTGTAAGTTTTAATGTGGTTAATAAATCTAATTTAACAGTTTGTACGGTTTACATTGGTAAAAAGAAAAAACAATCATTATTAGAAGGCTAGAAGGCCTTTTTTTGTTTTTTACATACGTTATTTTCAATATTTTCAATTGGCTTTAATTATGTTTTACTTATTTATTTATTCGTGTTTTTTCCTTTTAACAAACATTTTAATTAAAACTAGAAATAATTATTTAATTCTATAATTTTTCTCGCAAATTTTAGTAACCTATTAAACGTTTATTTTTTATTTTTATTTTTATTTATTTATTTATTTTTATGGGGGGGGGGGATACATTATATATTTCAAAGTCAACTGTCAATTCAGTTTCTCTTAAATATAAATATGTATATAAATTTAAAGTTAGATTTTGCCTTTCTTACTTATTCCACAAGAAAATGAAATGTAATAATGATAATGATAATAATAATAATTTGAAACAGACATAAAACATACGTGCAATTTATCAACAATATTATTTAAGCGTTTTTATTTACTTATTTATTCTCCTGTGTTTACCTTATTTTATTTAATACTTATTACACATCACCGAGAACTTTCTTCAAAAATATTTTGTGTTTCTATTTTCAAATGTTTTTTCTCGCCTTATTTAACTTTGGAAGAATATTGATGATGTTTACAAACTGAAAATTTTTGTGTTAAAGAAAATCGAATGTCGCTGCGCTTTTCCAGGGCTAACTACTTTACTTTTACCGTAGACATTCATAAAAGAGTCTTTATATTATATACACTATGGGACAAAGGCTATGGACGGATAGGACCACCAGCGACCAAGCGGTTCTGCGCTCAAAACTGGTAGACGTGAGTTGCTGGTTTCGATTCCAGGTTGCGCTCTTGGACCTAGCCGTTCGGTCATTTCCGTGGTTTTTTTTTAAACTTGCGCAAGTACGGGCTAGGATGCTTTAGAGAGATCCCCAAGAAGGGTACTTCCCCTTAGAATGCAGTCAATCGGCCTTAATCCTAACAACAGCAACCTAAGGACGAATGATAATTGATAAACTACCAAATTTTTTTATCTAATTAATTAATCTATTTATTTATTTATTTTTTCACGAATAGCTAAAGAAATACAGCCTCTTTCTCTCGAAACTTTAGGTATAAAAAGAACGTTTTATGTCACGTATATTCCTACGAAATTTTTGAACGTGGGCAGAGAGATATACAAACCGAAATCATTAACACTTTTGAACATTGCTGGGAAGTGTTAAAATAAAAAAACCATTATTGTTTCTAAAGCATATCTTTTATATAAATTACAGAATATTGCAATGATATATACAGAATATTAATTTAATATTTCAATTAATAAGTTTACAAAAAGTGTACAGTAATTGTAAAAAGAGGTAGAACAAAAATGCATAGTCAGTATTATTGCCTATAAAAAATTTTAAGGATTGCATAAAACATTGATAAATTTCACGATACAGTTCTGCATTTTATAAATTAAGTATGTAAGCATTGTACAGCATTCTAAAATCATTATATTTAAATGTGTAATATGTGTATTCTTCTACATTATTCCATCTTAAACTTTACATATTTTCTCCTCAATTTACGATAGCGTCATCCAAGTTTAATTTTCGTTGTACCTTCTTAATGCTAAAATTTCCGAAAATGTTTCCAAAAATTTGAATTATTCGAATAAAAATTTTTAGTTACTTTAACAAAATATTCGATATATAGATTCTATCTTAGATTCCTCAAGATTTCGCTAGATGAAGATTTACATATGTAAACGTTCGATATACGGAGTTTCAATTAGCAATATCTATAAAATCTAAGTTAAACAATATCTATAAAATCTATAGGAAAATGTTATGTACTTAAAAGAAACTTTTATATTTAAATAAAAACGTTAAAATATATTTTAAATTCTCTAGATAAATGCAAATTCTCTCAAAGTTATAATATTACATAACCAATATTAAGGAACTACGTATTATATCAAAAGGCCAATTTAGCTGACCCCAATCGCCATTGTTAACTGATCTGTGAAATTTTAAAATATATCATTAAGATAACATTTGCTTATAAATGAAGATTATTAATACACTGGAGAATCTGAAAATGCCTTTTATAATAATTTTATTTTAAACAATTTTGCATAGTCTCTTTCATTACAAATTAATGCGCTGAATATTCCCAGAATAATGTTCCGATATTATTTTAAGATAATTTGCTCTAAATCTGATAGTTTGTATATTAAATTTATTTTAATTATAGCATTGGTTATTTAATCATTGTAAAGTGCTTATTAAGCTTTATTTGTAAAATTTTTAATAAACCAAAGCTAGCAGATTCAAAACAAGTTAATCTTTGAAATATATTAGATTTTGCATAAGAGATATTTTAAATTTGTAAAGATATTAAAGTAGAAATTAGGAATAACGTAACTTAATTTACAAGATTTACATATATCGTGCAAAATAGTTTTTATACAGCATCAAAAAATAAATAAATTGATTAATTAATTTAAACAGCTTTTTCTTTAAAGTTAAAATAAAATAAAATAAAAATAACTTATCAAAAAGCGTGTTGATTTACACTAAACAATTTAAACGTTAAATTATCTGCTATCTACCAGTATAGCAAACGACATACCCCCCCCCCCCCCCCCCCCTAAATTTAAGTATTATTGAAAGAATGGGAATAATGTAGGAAGTCTAAGATACATTGCAACACTTAAACTAACTTTTGTACTAGATTAAAATATAATTAAAAAAAATCTGATAATTTAAGTATGTGTTATATTTTGTTTATCTGCGTATTAGTTAGTGTAATAAGAATTTACCAAAAATTAAGTCAAATTTTGCTTTTAAAATAGTATTTTATTAGTTTTGCAATATAAAATTAGTTAAAATATACACACATTTACATAAACAAACATTAATAATTCTTCTGATAAGTTACATACTTTTATTAAAGTTTGAATTCATTTAAAGGAGTTTTAGAATAACCTTTTTAAAACTACATTTTGAAATAATGAGTTTCTTTAATTTAATTACCTTTGAAGTTTAAGAAAACTATCTTCATAAAATCTAACAATAAACACACTTAACTTAACTCAAAACTTCTTTTTTATTATTTAAGCGCTTGATAAATCAAAGCGTAAATAATCGAGCTTATCGTTATAACAACGTAATTTATTGCATGGATGACTTTCTCTCAGAACTTCACTAACTGTTGTTAGTTCAAAAGTAAAGTCGATTGCATAATATTCTGCGTTATTTCTTTAATTATCAAAAAATAAAAGAAGAAGAATATTTTTGTAAATTATAATAATGGTGTTAGTAACATCACTAGAAAATCATTAAAAAATCATAAGGCACTGAATTGCAAAATAAGTATATATTGTTGTAATTCGCTTAGATATTCATTGAATTTACAGATAGTTTACTCTTTAACATAATATATTGAATGCATCATGACCAAACAAGAAACTTGTAAAAAATAATTTATTTTTAAGTCTTTCACACTGTGATATTATAATTGAAACTGAAATTTAAAAAACAAATCTGGTTTAGGAAGTTTAGAATTTCGCTTAATGCACATATCCGGATGAGAAAAAAAATGATACTGAGACAAACTTAATAATGATTGTCTGCTTAACATGAAAACTAACAAATTCTATTAACAAAATATTAACAAATAATTATTGCTTTGAGAAAGAATATTATTAGCGCACGTGGTGTGCGAACCTAACAGGCACATGGCCGATACAGGTAGCTAGCTGTGCAAGTTCCGGAGTGCAAGTGACTCTGCTGAGAGAGGGAGAAAATGTTCTCTCTTCTGGGTTGCCATGCCATAACGCGGTCGCCAAATCGGCGATTGTTCATAGTTCTTTGTACCAGAGTTGGCTGTACAGTTCACACTTGGCATGATTCACCGCACACTCCCCCCGCAGTTACATCCTATGTGGTGTAACGTTTAGGAAAGCGAACTCTCCTACCTGTTCGTGTAGTGACAGTTCTTGGAGGTGTCTGGATTACAGTTGAAGGAGGACTATCTGGAGTAGTGGGGAGGAATGTTGGTTTTAACCGATCAATTGAAATGGTACACTTTTTATTGTTTATTTCCACATCAAAAGTTTTTGAGTGGCGATTCAACACTTTAAAAGGTCCATTGTATGGTGGTTGTAGTGGTTTCCGTACTGCATCGTTACGCACAAACACATGGGAACAGTCCTTTAGGTGAGGGTGCACGAATGTCCGTGTACTGCTATGTGATGATGTGGGAACAGGTCGAATGTGCTGGAAATGCTGTTTCAGCTCCTCTACCAGTTGCTTCGGTGATGCTTCAGTGGGAGTAGTGGTGAAGAATTCTCCAGGGAGTCGGAGGCTGGTGCCATACACCAAGTCAGCTGTCGTGGCTTGCAGGCCTTCTCTGAAAACTGACCGAAACCCCAGAAGGATGGTTGGTAAAGCAGCAGCCCACCGGTCGGTGTCATAGGCTTTCAGGGCTTGCTTCAGTGGCCTATGGAATTCCTCCACCAACCCATTGGCCTGCGGGTGGTATGGTGACGACCGTATTCGCTGAATGCCGAGCAGCTGTGCTAAGGATCGAAACAAAGAGCTTTCGAACTGTCGTCCCTGGTCGGTGGTGATCATTGATGGAACTCCGAAGCGGGTAATCCATGTGTTGTAAAAAACTGTGGAGACAGTTTCGGCACTCATATCTGGGATAGGAACTGCTTCCGGCCACCTCGTGAAACGGTCAATCATCGTTAGTACATAATAATTTCCACCAGATGGCGGTAAAGGGCCGACGATGTCAAGATGTATATGATCGAACCTCTGTGATTGGTCAGGGAAAGAACCTAGAGGGGATTTTGTATGCCGAGTGATTTTTGATTTTTGACATGCTAAACACTGTCTTGCCCAGTTATTACAATCCTTATTGATTGATGGCCATATAAAACGTGATCGAACTAATTTTGTACTAGCGCGAATGCCTGGGTGAGAAACAGCATGCAATGTATCAAAAACATGTTTGCGATACTGTTGCGGTATATACGGTCTTATATTGCCAGTTGAGATGTCGCAAAACAAAGATGTGCTAGAATCTGGTAATGTCATTTTCTTAATTTGCAATGTTTGAGAATTAGTTATTAGATGTTGCAATTCAGAATCATGCTTTTGTGCCTTAGCAATGCTGTCATAATCAATAGGGTTAGGCATAGTTATTGAATTTATCCGCGAAAGTGCATCAGCAGCAATATTTTGAGTTCCTTTGATATGAATGATATCTGTTGTAAATTGTGATATGAAATCAAGGTGTCTTTGCTGTCTAGGGGAGCATTTATCAAGATTTTGTCGAAAAGCGTAAACTAAGGGTTTGTGGTCGGTATATAACGAGAATTTCCTACCCTCCACCATGTGTCTAAAATGTTTAATTGAAGCGTATGCCGCTAATAATTCTCTATCATATGTGCTATAATTCTTTTCGGTTGGTGATAGCTTTCTGGAAAAGAATGCAAGCGGTTGGAGGGAATCTCCAGCTACCTGAAATAATGCAGCTCCAATTGCGAAGTCAGAGGCATCTGCCTGCAGGACTAATTTAGCATCAGGCTTTGGATGAGCTAAAAGGGTTGCATTAGCGATTAGAGTTTTACAGGCGTCGAATTCTTGATTAGCTTGGTCTGTCCAATATATTTCACGATTGTCATTTTTCTTTGAATTTTTTAAATAATCATTAAGTGTGGTTTGACTGTGTGCTGCATGCGGCAAAAACCGACGAAAGAAATTCAACAGACCAAGAAATCGTCTAAGATCTTTGATTGTTTTAGGGCGGGGATAGTTTAAAATTGGCTCTACCTTGTCTGGCAAAGGTTTTGTTCCTTCAGCAGAAATTAAATGGCCTAAAAATGAAATGTGTGGGACACCAAACACACATTTTGAAACATTAATTGTTAAACCATATGAATTAAGTCTGTTAAAAATAATGCGCAAATGCTCTTTATGCTCCGCCTCATTTTTACTATAAATCAACACATCATCTATATAGACATAACAAAATGGAAGGTCACCTAAAATTTCATTCATAAATCTCTGGAATGTTTGTGCTGCTCCACAGAGGCCAAAATTTAAAAATGGGAATTCGAACAAGCCAAATGGTGTACAGACTGCTGTTTTTGGGATATGGTCTGGGTGTACAGGAATGTGAAAGTAAGCTCGCACAATATCAATTTTAGAAAATATGGTATTGCCATAAAGTGCATTTGAAAAATCCTGAATATGAGGAATGGGGTACCTATCTGGTATTGTGCAAGCGTTAAGTCTTCTATAGTCGCCAACTGGGCGGATACTTCCACAACTCTTCGAGACTACATGTATAGGGGAAGACCATGGAGATTTACAAGGTCTGCAAATGCCCTGATCTAACATGTACTGAAATTCTTTCCGTACACTTTCGTAAAGCTTGGGGTTCAAGCGCCTTGGCCTACTATGTACCGGTGGGCCAGATGTTTCAATGTAATGAACTGTATTGTGTGAAACGGGACCACGTTTTGGATTGACTTTTGTCAAATTTGGGAATTTGGACAAGATTTTATGATATTCAGAATTACCTGAGATAAGTTTTATGGAGCTATTTTGGGTATGTTTTGCAAATATTCCTATTTGTGAAAGTTTAGTTATACTATCAATAACTTTACGATGCTTGAGATCAATTATAAGACCAAAGTTTTCTAAGAAATCAGCTCCAATAATAGGCATGGGCACATTAGCAAATAAAAATTTCCATTCAAAACTACGCCTTAAGCCTAAATCTATGTTCATTAATTTAGAGCCATAAGTAAGTATGCTTGTATTATTAGCAGCAAATAATTTTAAAGCAGTTGGATGTAGTTTTTTTGAATTTTTAGGAGGGGGTATACAACTGACATCAGAGCCAGAATCGACCAGAAATTTTAAGTGAGAGCGCTTGTCGTACACGTATAAGCGACATGATTTTGCGGCTATCGGTGAAGCTGTCGCGAAAATACTAGCATCGACAGCCGAATTTAGTTTCCCGAATCCTCATTTTCAGAAAAAGTGCAAGGTGAATTACACTTGCGCGCGTCCTTACCGAATCTTTTATGATAATAACAAATGCCTGGTTTGTATTGCGACCTGTTACGGGGATGCGGCGATTTACCACGTGATGCACGAGAATTACTGCGATCGCGTGCTAATAAACGCGATACTTGGCGAGTTAAAGCGGCGATTTCCGCCCGCAGGGCCGTAATTTCGCTCCGTTCACCGTCCGCGGACGAACCAGCAGCCGCGGTCGCTTGACTACGAGAGCGTCTCTCCTCCGCGGCGTGCGTATCGTGACTCACGGCGCAAACACCAGAAGCGGCAGCTTCGCCGCGCCAATCCGCGATCTTATCGGCTAGCTTCGCTAAATTCTCCAACGGCTCAGAGCTTACAGAGAGGATAGCTTGAATGTCCGATGGCAGGCGCTGTAGCCATAATGTTTGTAAAAAATCGTCATTCAACGCACCGTTGGCTAATTCCTTCATTTTACGCAATAAATGGGACGGTTTATCATCGCCGAGTTGAATTTCCGAAACTAGACGCCGAATCTGCTGCATCGCGGAATCGGAAAATTCGTCTATAAGACGATCTTTAAGAGCTTTATATTTTTCAGTCGCGGGAGGGCTTAAAAGGATATCGGAGACTGCCGTTAAGGTTTCCGGATCGATTGCAGCGATAACATTATTATATTTAGTTTCATCTGCCGTAATTCTGGAAAGTGCAAAGTTACTTTCAACGCGTACGAACCAAAGTTTGATGTTGTTTTTCCACAATGGCGGCAGCTTGACGCCGACACCGTACACGTGTTGTTCGGGAACTTTTGTTTCGTCGTCAGACGGCATTTTTAAATAATAACATACAAGGGTTTGAAGGAAAGTGCAAAAAATGGAAAAGGGAATAATATACTGACCAAATCACAGAGGAATCAATCAAAATTACATACCTGGAACATCATGGCAGAAGGGCGCATTTTTTCTTGCCGGGTCACCAGTGAGACAAACTTAATAATGATTGTCTGCTTAACATGAAAACTAACAAATTTTATTAACAAAATATTAACAAATAATTATTGCTTTGAGAAAGAATATTATTAGCGCACGTGGTGTGCGAACCTAACAGGCACATGGCCGATACAGGTAGCTAGCTGTGCAAGTTCCGGAGTGCAAGTGACTCTGCTGAGAGAGGGAGAAAATGTTCTCTCTTCTGGGTTGCCATGCCATAACGCGGTCGCCAAATCGGCGATTGTTCATAGTTCTTTGTACCAGAGTTGGCTGTACAGTTCACACTTGGCATGATTCACCGCAATACTTTTTAAATAAGAGATTTTGAATTTTTACTTTTGGAGCTTCCTTGGGAGGTCATGCAAAGTTACAAAGCCAAACAACCTAGCAGTGATTTCTAGACACGATAAGGCAACAGGAATGGAGAAATAATTAGATTTCTTGAACTCAACAGACCTGTGAATATCTGTAGGCCACATGCCTCAAGTCTGGTAATTACTCTACATTAGCAACAGACTCCTTGTGATACAGCGAACGTAACAGGGGGCAGAGTGTGCGTTCGCTAGATACGTAATGCCCCACTTTAATAAGCTTTGTGTTAATCACGTTTTGTAAGCAAGTATTTCATTATAGTTCGAAAGTGTGCTCTGGAGTTTTCAGCAAAGTGCTTACGACCCGTTATATTGAGCATTAGCGTTCGTATGTGAGGCGGGTTTACACATTTTGCGAAAAAAAAAAACACAAGTGTGATAATGCACCAAAAAAGAGCTTTACGGTGAATTAATAGTTAAATCACATGAAGACTCTATTATTCTTCTCCAATTCTGAAGAATGAGGGCATGGGTTTCTTCCTCATTAATGGATATTTAATTGTCAATAGGTCGTAAAATATCCGTTCGGATGTTCGTCATGTCGCTCAAATCTCTGACAATCATATATCTGTATTCCATTGTGAATTATTCCACTGATCGTATGATTATGATCCCATGCAATGGATGCAGGTATGAACTCATTGAGCTGTAGACAACAGAAAACATTCAGAGTCTCCCGATGATAATAAAGTTACTAAACTAAAGTGTCTCGAACTAAACCTTCGCGCTACTTTTTTCTTAAACCGAGGATGTAATATACAACGAATATGCTCACTGCGAACATTTTATAGAGTATTTTAGACTTCTTCTTAACTTTCCCGTTATAAATTTATTCTCCAGTGCGAGTACTTACTGATTTCAATTTACACATGGATGTAAATATGAGATAAATCAAAACAAGAATTTCACTTGAATTTTTCTCTATAGGTGTAAGTTTTAGTGACAGGCCTCAACTGTTCGTGGTTGACGTCTCAGAGATTTCCCATCACGAATATACAGGGACTAACCAAATAAAATCCATTGAGCATATGTCTCGGTTTTAGATGCTTCGTATCCTTTCCGTGCGCGTATTTATTAGCCAATGTGGTTAAAATAATTCTCATTATACTAGTTTTTTTTTTTTTTTCTTCGTATTATTCAAATTTTAAATTTTAACGTAACTATTCATACAGCATTTTTTTTTCTTTTCTGATATTTTCAAAAAAGAAATGAAACATTTAATATTTTTGCCTTTATTAATCATTGGTATCGTCGTCTTCTTTTCAAATGGGGTTTTCATTATCCGGCACTTGCCTTCAAATATTTCATATTTCAAAATGTAATTTTAATATATGTCATTTGAAAATACACAATATGCATTGATATTAAGCTTATAATTTTAATCAACACGAAGAAGAATATCAACCGAATCTTTGGGAAATGACATAAGAGAATTTGGCATGACCAGATTACCTGGAAGCCAAAATCGCAACTTTAGAAGCCAATGAATAACGTAGCAGGACTGTAAAATTGGTGCAGAGCATATACTAGTACTTATGTACCTATAAAATCGCTAGTTTAATAAGAAGAAAATTTTATTTTGTTTAATGTGTTAAGAATTTAGCGCAAATTTTCCACCCGTGAACATAGTACTAGCTAATATAATATTTTGGTAGACTAAATATGGATTCGGCTACATAGTGCTACTATAGCAGCATCCATCTTGAATGGACAGCATTTAACTTCAATTACTTTGCATATTGATACTCTGTATCCCAGCTTCTCTTACACCATTTTTTTAAGAGCTGGCTGACACGAATCTGGTTTCTGGAACAGAAGATTTTGTTTTCAAAATTTAATTGTGGATGTTTTATTAAAGCCTTATATACGCAGTTAAATTGTGGAATGAATTTATGAATATCAATTACACAGTCCTGATATATATTATAAAGATGATGCGTTTTTCTTGTGAATGTTTGGATGCTTACTAAGGAAAATCTGTTCAAAAATTTCCATTTTTGACAAACATTGGATTATTTGGGCTTAATGTTCCACTTCTTAAACTCCAATCAATTTCCCGTAAAATATGGGTGATGTGAGGGATGAACAAAGATAACTACTCCATCAAGACATCAAACAAATAAAGACGATGTAACAAGGATGATAGTGAGGTAACATGTAAGCAGATTATTGTGAGATGCTGCATAGGGAAGCCTCCCTCTTGAATTCTCTCAAGCCGTACACACGCACGCACACACACACACACACACAAAAGAAAAAAAACCATTAAAGGGAACTTTGATGTAAATAAACACATTTAAAATTTAATGATAGCCTATTTTAATGTACTTTATATAAAAATAATTTCGAATTTATTGCAGCCGCAGTGTGACATTTTTCGATCTTCATCCTTACTTTGTGAAAAACCCTTACGTGATATGAAAAAACTACAAGCATTTCTGAAGTCAGCATATCAAAACTTATTAGAGATACCCAACGCTGTGGGAAAAAAAAAAAAAAAATGGAAAGCATGATTTTGCAAACGTGTGTTATAAAAGAAAACAGTCATTCTGGCTATAGATATAAAAGCTATCTGCCAAATAAAAATACTGAATTATTTCGGTATTTTTTGCTCTACAGTTCTATTTATTTATTTATTTTATTATTTCTCTTATTTAATGTTGATCAGGTGATTACCTTTTTGTAGGGATCTGTACAAATTATAACAAATATGAATAAAAGTTATACCGATTCCTTTTTACATTTGACAGTAAAAATACAACATAATGAGATTAATTTTATTTATACGGAAGATTTTATATTGTTTTGGACATTGTTATTGCGATGAATTAAATTTGCTTGCACCTGAAAGGGTTAACAACCGAACACTTTTTTTCTTCTTGCTTCTCATTAAAATATCATGAACAAAATAAACGTGATATTTATTAAGAATCATAAGTGATTCCAATAATGGAAATATTATAGGAAAAAGGAAAAAAAAATAACTCATTACTTTGGTATTAGTAGAAAGTAAAGTCTAAAATATTCAAAACATATTTTTTTAAACTACATTTTACAGCTGAAAAGTTTTACCTTTACAAATAAATAAATAAATGTATAAATAAATAAAAAATAATAAAAATATTATATCTCTAATTATAGCTTAGAATGATTATTTTTGTTTTGTAAAGTTTTTTTTTTTTTTTTTTTTTTTTTTTTTTTTTTAATGTAAGTGTGCTTTTATTTTTAAATCAAATATACGCTTCCTTTCGTCAGAACAAACATAAAAAATTAAAATAAAATCCTTCATTTTAAGTGCACTTCTTCTGAAAAGAATTATTGAAATTGAAAAGCAAAGTTTTTCTGAGTAGCTAAACTAAAGAAAAAAATTACCTGATAAAAAAAAAAAAAAAAAGCAGTAAGCTTTAAAGCATTTGTATGCATTTAATTAGAACAATTTCCTTTAAAAATTATTCTAAGTTTTAATGTGGTTAATAAATCAGGGGTCATTTTGTGTTTTTTACATACGTTCTTTCCAATATTTTCATTTGGTTTCATTATAATTTACTTATTTATTATTTTTATCCTTTTAACAAACATTTTATTAATTGAAACTACAAATAATAATTTAATTTTATAAATTTTTTTCACAAATATTAGCCCCTATTATCTGTTTAATAAATATTACCTGTATATATATTTGGGGGGGGGGGGTGTAAAATATATATTTCAAAGTCAACTGTTATTTACTTTTCATTTTTAGAATTTCTTACATATTTATTTATTTATTCTACCAAAAAAAAAAAAAAAAAAAAAAAAAATTAAGATTAAAATTAAATAAATAAATAATAATAATAATAATAATAATAATAAAGATAAACGTAAATGCAATTTATCAACAATGTTATTTAAGTGTTTTTACTTATTTATTTATTTACTTAATTTTAAATTGTTTTATTTAATACTTATTACACATCGCCAAGAATTGTCATGAAGCATATTTTGCATATTATTATCTCCAAATGATTTTCTGGCCTTATTTAACCTTGCAAAATTATTGATAATTTTCACAAACTTAAAATTTTACTGTTAAAGAAAATCGAATGCCGCTGCTCTTTTCCAGAACTAACTACTTTTCTTTTACCGTAGACATTCATAAAAGAGGATTCACATTATATACACTGTGGGACAAAGGCTATGGGACCACCAGCGGCCAAGAAATTCTGTGCTCAAAACTGGTAGACGTGAGGTGCTGGTTTAGATCCCAGGCTGCGCTCGTCGACCAAGCCGTTCGGACGTTTCTGTGGTTTTTCTTCTAAACTTGCGCAAATACGGGCTAGAACGCTTTAGAATAATCCCCACGGAGGGTACTTCCCTTCAGGCCTAGGACCTGAATGCAGTCAATCGGCCTTAATCCTTACAACAGCAACCTAAGGACGAATGACAATAGCTAAACTCCCTAATTTTTTATCTAATTAATTAAACTATTTATTTATTTATTTTACGAATAGCTAAAGAAATACAGCGACCTTTTATAGAAACTTTACGGATAAAAAGAACATGTTATGTCAAGTATATTCCAACGAAATTTTTAAGCGTTGACAGACATATAGACAAACCGAACTCATTAACACTTTTCAACATTGTTGGAAAGTGTTAAAATATAAAAAGCATTATTGTTGCTAAAACATATCTTTTATATAAATTTCAGAATATTATAACGAAATCTACAGAATATTAATTTAATATTTCAATTAATAAGTTTACAAAAAATGTACAGTAATTGAAAAAATAGTTAGAACAAAATGCATAGTCAATATTATTGCCTATAAAAGGTTTTGAAGATTGCATAAAACATTGATAAATTTCACGATACAGTGCTGTATTTTATAAATTACGTATGTATACATTATACAGCCTTATTAACTCATTATATTTAAATGTATAATATTTGTATTCTTCTACTTTATTGACAACTATCTTAAACTTTACCGTATAATTCCTCCTCAATTTACGATAGCGTCCGTGTCATCCAAGTTTAATTTTCGTTGTACATTTTCAATGCTAAAATTTCCGAAAATTTTTCCAAAAATTTGA
This sequence comes from Salticus scenicus, assembly GCA_963930645.1. Classification (NCBI taxonomy): domain Eukaryota; kingdom Metazoa; phylum Arthropoda; class Arachnida; order Araneae; family Salticidae; genus Salticus; species Salticus scenicus. Next base: position 209,875,592 of record OZ005659.1, on the reverse strand, counting down.
AATATTCGAATAAATATTTTCAGTTAGTTTAACAAAATATTCTACATATAGATTTTATCGTTATAAAGAAATAGTTTTGTATGGAGATTCCTCAAGATTTCGCTAGATGAAGATTTCAATATGTAAAAGTTAAATACACGGAGTTTCCACTGTATTTAAACAATATCTATAAAATCTATGAGAAAAGATTGTGTACTTAAAAAAAAATTATATTAAAGTAAAACGTTAAAATATAATTTTAAATTCTATAGATAAATGCAAAATTTCCAAAGTTATAATATTACATAATGGATATTAAGGAACTACGTATTATATTAAAAGACCAATTTAGCTGACCCCTATCGCCATTATTAACCGATCTGTGAAAATTTAAAATAGATCATTAAGGTAATATTTGCTTATAAATTAAGATTATTAATACACTGAACATGCTGAAAATGCCTTTTATAATATTTTTATTTTAAACAATTTTGCGTAATCTCTTTCATTATAAAGTAATGCGCTGAAAATTATCAGAATAATGTTTCGTTATTATTTTAAGATAATTTGCTATAAATCTGGTAGTTTATACATTAAATATATTTCAATTACAGCAGTGGATATTTAATCAATGTAAAGTGCTTATTAAGCTTTATTTGTAAAATTTTAAATAAACTAAAACTAGCAGCTTCAAAACAAGTTCTCTTTGAAATATATTAGATTTTGCATTAGAGCATTTAAATTTAGAAAGATATTAAAGTACAAATCTGTACTGATAAGTATAAAGTCCAAAAATGTCGATTTTGTGTTAAGTACATAGTCAGACTCAGAAAAAAAATTTTTTATAGATTGGTATAAAGGATTAAAACCCATGCCATTTATTCTTTGAGAAAATCCGTTGGTAAAAAAAGATTCAAGTTAGAAATTTAGTATTAATCTTTAGTATAAAATATTTAATTCATTTTTTCCCTTTATTAAATGAAGATTGGCAATCACTGAATTGTATAAAGGATATAAATCAACCTAATCCCTTTTTCCTAATCGATTCTTCTGATTAGTTTTTAGTTAGTTTAACTTTAGTTTTTGTCTCCAGAAAAATCAAGAATATTGACTTGAATTCTTTATACTTATCAGTACAGAAATTAGGAATAACATAACTTATTTTAAACGATTTGCACATATCGTACAAAAGAGTTTTTATACAGCATCAAAAAATGTAATTAATTAAATAATTAATACAAAAATATTTCTCTTTGAAGTTAAAATACAGAATAACATATCAAAGAGCGTGTTTACTTACACTGGAAAATTTAAACGTTAAACTATCTGCTATTACAAGTAAAACAAACGAAATGTTTTTTTTTTTTTTTTTTCTAATTATTTTTAAAGTATTGTTAAAGTAATGGAAATAATTTAGAAAGTTTAAGATACATTGCAAAAGAAAAACTAACATTTGTACTAGGAAAACTAAGATAAATTAGAAAAAAAAATTCAAAATGTAATCATAAGTACAGTCGGCAGCAAATGTCGGTAACATGTTCTTAGACTGACTAAAAACATGATTCGACAAGAATTTATTTTACAAAACAGTATTAAGTGTACTTTTTTTTATATAGGAATTATTGCTAGCGCTCGAATAATTTCGCTGCCGACTGTATGTGTTATATTTTGCTTATCTGCGTATAAGTGCAATAAGAATTTATTATAAATTAAGTCAAATTTTGTTTTACAAATAGCATTTTATTAAATTTTCAATATAAAATTTAGGTAGAATATGCATACATTTATATTAGAAAACATTAATCATTCTTCTGATAAGAAACAAACTTTTCTTAAAGTTTGATTTCTTTTAGCAGTCTTAGAATAATCTTTTAAAAACTGCAATTTGAAATAAGTAGTTTCTTTGATTTAATTATCTTTGAAGTTTAAGAAAACTATCTTCATAAAATCGAACAATAAACACACTTAACTCAAAACTTCTTTTACATTATTTTAGCGCTTGATAAATCAAAGCGTAAACAATCGAGCTTATCGTTATAACAACGTAATTTATTGCATGGACTAGCTGGCTTCGCCCGCTAGCGGGTCAGTATTTTCAAATGAATCACTAAAATTAATGAATCACTAACAGTAATTTTTAGTGTTAAGAAAAGAAATTAAAAAAAAAAAAAATCATTTCTGATTGGGTAAAAAGTCGGCCCGGGTCCCCACTGCCTTCGGCAGCTCAGTCACGTGCGCGTTGCGCGCGCACAACTTAAGGGATACACGCGCTGCGCGCGCGTATTCCTTACTCACCCTTCGTGGTTATATAAAAACCTTTCCTTACCTGACCTTTCGTGCCCCCTAAAAAAATCATTTCTGATCGGGTAAAAACTCGCACCGGGTCCCCACTGCCTTCGGCAGCGCAGACCCATGCGCGCGCACGTGTGAAGGTATACGTGCGCTGCGCGCACATATTCCTCCTGAAGTCATATTTTTATTCTTAAGAAAAGAAAATTTAAAAAATCATTTCTCATCGGGAGCAAAGTCGGACCGGGTCCCCACTGCCTTCGGCAGCACAGTCACGTGCGCGCTGCGCACGCACAAGTTCACGGATACACGCGCTGCGCTCGCGTATTCCTTCCCTGACCCTTCGTGTCCCCTAAAAAAAATCATTTCTCATCGGTTAAAAACTCACGCCGGGTCCCCACTGCCTTCGGCAGCTCAGTCACGTGCGCGTTGCGCGCGCACAACTTAAGGGATACACGCGCTGCGCGCGCGTATTCCTTACTCACCCTTCGTGGTTATATAAAAACCTTTCCTTACCTGACCTTTCGTGCCCCCTAAAAAAATCATTTCTGATCGGGTAAAAACTCGCACCGGGTCCCCACTGCCTTCGGCAGCGCAGACCCATGCGCGCGCACGTGTGAAGGTATACGTGCGCTGCGCGCACATATTCCTCCTGAAGTCATATTTTTATTCTTAAGAAAAGAAAATTTAAAAAATCATTTCTCATCGGGTACAAAGTCGGACCGGGTCCCCACTGCCTTCGGCAGCACAGTCACGTGCGCGCTGCGCACGCACAAGTTCACGGATACACGCGCTGCGCTCGCGCATTCCTTCCCTGACCCTTCGTGCCCCCTAAAAAAAAATCATTTCTGATCGGTTAAAAACTCACGCCGGGTCCCCACTGCCTTCGGCAGCGCAAACCCATGCGCGCTGCGCGCGCACGTGTGAAGGTATACGCGCGCTGCGCGCATATACTCCTTCTCAAATCAAATTTTTATTCTTAAGAAAGAAAATGAAAAAAATTATTTCTCATCGGTTAAAAAGTCGGACCTGGTCCCCACTGCCTTCGGCCGCGCAGTCCCGTGCGCGCTGCGCGCACAAGTTAGGGGATACGCGCGCGGTGCACGCCTATCTCTTCCCCACCCTTTCAGCCCCTCCTAATTAACCTACGTATACCAATTTTGAACGGTCTAACTCAATTAGCTGAGATGCAAAGGAAAACGTAATCAGGACACCTCAAAACGTGTAAATCTGGTGAAAACTTTCGATAATTTAAAAGAACTTTAAAATATATTTCGAATGATGTATTAAAAATAATTTAATCATAATTAGAAATTGAAATATTGAAATTTTAAAATATTACAGCGCCATCTGTCGGTAGAAATTTCTGTATTCCACTGTTCCATTCCAAATCAAAAACGCTTTTTAATGATGTATTACTTATGAAATTATTTTAATTAGTAGCTGAGATACAAAGAAAACTAATTCAGGACACCTCAAAACGTGTAAATCTGGTGAAAACTTTCGATAATATAAAAGAACTTTAAAATATCTTTCGAATGATGTATTAAAAAAAATTTAATCATAATTAGAAATTGAAATTTTGAAATTTCAAAATATTACAGCACCATCTGTCGGTAGGAATTTCTGTCTTCCACTGTTCCATTCCAATTCTAAAACGCTTTCTAATGATGTATTACTTATGAAATTATTTTAATTAGAAATTGAAATATTGAAATTTGAAAATAATACAGCACCATAAGAGAAAACTGATTCAGGACACCTCAAAACGTGTAAATATCGTGAAAACTTTCGATAATTTAAAAGAACTTTAAAATATCTTTCGAGTGATGCATTAAAAATAATTTAATTATAATTAGAAATTGAAATATTGAAATTTGAAAAATTTACAGCGCCATCTGGCGGTAGAAATTTCTGTATTCCACTGTTCGATTCCAAATCAAAAAAGCTTTCTAATGATGTATCACTTATGAAATTATTATAATTAGTATCTGAGATACAAAAGAAAACTCATTCGGGACACCTCAAAACGTGTAAATCTGGTGAAAACTTTCGATAATGTAAAAGAACTTTAAGATATCTTTCGAATTAAGTATTAAAAATAATTTATTCATAATTAGAAATTGTAATATTAAAATTTGAATATATTACAACGCCATAAAAGAAAACTGATTCAGGAGACCTCAAAACGTGTAATTCTGGTAAAAACTTTCGATAATTTAAAAGAACTTTAAAATATCTTTCGAATGATGTATTAAAAATAATTTAATCCTAATTAGAAATTGAAATATTGAAATTTGAAAATATTACAGCGCCATGAAAGAACACTGATTCAGGAGACCTCAAAACGTGTAAATCTGTTGAAAACTTTGAATTATGTGAAAGAACTTTAAAATATCTTTCGTATGATGTATAAAAAATAAATCAATCGTAATTAGAAATTGAAATACGCGTATTAGAATATTGCAAAAATGTCCGGCGTGTAAACATAAAATTTAATTTGCAATTAAAATGTAAATCTTTTGTTTATTGACGAAAATCGATGAAATTTGAAATGCAAGTTTGTTTTGTGGTGTAAATAATATATACTAAATAAAATGTGTAAAATTTGAAAAATTGAAGAAAATAGAAATTTGCAATTTTTAATCGCACTACGAAACACGTGACTCCATTAAATACCAGATGTGTTTCCGTTGAAGACTGCTGTAGACGAAAAGTCTGCAAAGCTAAGATTCTTGTGATTTGTTGCCAATATTTTTTTATAGTTTAGTTAATTTTAAAAAACCTAATTGTCCGATCGATAAGCCGTTTAAACCATCGGTTTCAGAAAAAAAAAGCCCTTTCCAATGGTATCTTGTTTCTAACGATACGACTGATATTTCTACTTTATTTTCCACTTTTTCCGTAAAAATGTCGCTTTTTAAGCATTTAATCGTGAATTCTGGGTCATTTTTCGGTAGACAATGGTCAACGTTTTAATTAATATCTCCGCTAATTAGGGTCGCATCGTTTAGCAAATTAGATAACCCTGATCTGCGATAAATTCTCTGTCCGACGGTACCTGTTCGAAGTCCGTGCGACCTTTAGCGGCGGAGCCTTAGCTGCGTCAAGCCGTTTCTCACAGACAGACAGACAGACACACACACACACACACGCGTACAGATTTTAATAATATAAGGAGATGACTTTCTCTCAGAACTTCACTAACTGTTGTTAGTTCAAAAGTAAAGTCGATTGCATAATATTCTGCGTTATTTCTTTAATTATCAAAAAAATAAAAGAAAAAGAATATTTTTGTAAATTATAATAATGGTGTTAGTAACATCACTAGAAAATCATTAAACAATTATAAGGCACTAAATTGTAAAATAAGTATATATTGTTGTAATTCGCTTAGATATTCAATGAATTTACAGATAGTTTATTCTTTACCATAATATATTGAATGCATCATGACCAAACAATAAGCTGATAAAGAATAATGCATTTATAACTTATTCACACTGTGATATTATAATTGAAACTAAACTTTAAAGAAACAAATGTGGTTTAGGAAGTTTAGAATTTCGCTTAATGCACATATCTGGATGAGGGAAAAAAATGATACTTTTTAAAAAAGACATTTTGAATTTTTACTTGTGAGACTTCATTGGGAAGTCATGCAAAATTGCCCAGCCATACGACCTAGTGGTGATTTTTAAACACCATAAGGCAACAGGAAATGGAGAAATAATTAGATTTCTTCGTTGTAATAACATTACTAGAACAACAAACTCAACAGACCTGTGAATATCTGTAGGCCACATGCCTCAAGTCTGGTAATTACTCTACATTAGCTACAGACTCCTTGTGATGAAGCGAACGTAACAGGGGGCAGAATGTACGTTTGCTATATCCGTAATGCCCCACTTTAAAAAGGTTTGTGTTAAGCACGTTTTGTAAGCATGCATTGCATTATAGTTGGGAGGTGTGCTCGGGAGTTTTCAGGAAAGTGCCTACGACCCGTTATATATAGCGTTAGCGTTCGTATCTGAGACAGTTTTACTCATTATGCAACTAAAACACAAGTGTGATAATTCACCAAAAATGAACTCTACGGTGAATCAATAGTTTAATCACATGAAGAATCTATTTTTATTCTCCAATTCTGAGGAATGAGGACATGGGTTTTTTCCTCATTAATGAATATTTTATTGTAAATAGATTGCAAAATATCCATTCGGACGTTCATTCGGTCGCTCAATTCTCTGACAATCATACATATGTTTTCATTGTGAATTATTCCACTGATCGTATGATAATGAACCCATGCAATGGATGCAGGTTATTTAACATACTCGTTGAGATGTAGACAACGGAATACTTTCTGAGTCCCCCGATGATAATAAAGTTACTACAGTAAATTGTCTCGAACTAAACCTTCGCGCTACTAATTTCTTAAACCGAGGGTTTATATGCAACGCTCACTGCGAACATTTTGTTGAGTATTTTAGACTTATTCTTAACTTTCCCGTTATTAAATTATTCTCCAGTGCGATTTCTTACTGATTTCAATTTACATATGAATGTAGATATGAGATAAATCAAACCAAGGATTTCAGCATAATTTTTCTCTATAGGTGTAAGTTTAAGCATAGCCTCCTAAACTAGATGCCTGTCACGTGGCTAGGAAACTTGGCAACATTTCAAGCGATAGGCAGCGCCACCTGGTACTGATTGTGCGACTTTTTTATTCAACCGTCACCAATAATTTTAAGAAGTCATATATGATATATATAATCGACGTTTCTTCAATTCTATTCGCCTTTTATGTATATCAATTCCCACTTTTAAAAATTTTTGGTGAAAGTTAATAAAAAAAGTCACGCAATATGTACAGATGGCACTGTCTACCGTTTGAACTGTTGCCAAGTTTCTGAGCCACGCGACAGGCATCTAGTTTAGGAGAAATGGTTTTAATGATAGACCTCGACTGTTCGTGGTTGATGTCTCAGAGATTTCCGATCACGAAGATACAGGGATTAACCAAATAAAATCCTTCGAGCATATGTCTGTTGTTTTTAGATGCTTCGAGTCCTTTCCGTACGCGTATTTATTAGCCAATGTGTTTAAAATTTTTTCCTTACACTTGTTTTATTTTTTCGTATTATTTATATTTTAAATTTTTAATTAACTGTTCATACAACAGTTTGTTTTCTATTTTTTTCTCATATTTTCAAAAAAAGAAAAGAAACACTTATAAAACATTTAATATTTTTGCCTTTATTAATCATTGTTATCATCGACCTCTATTAAAACTAGCTGGCATAGGTGGACTCTGCTCAGTTCCCCATTATATTTATATTCTCGTAAATTTCTAGTGCGAAACATATTATAATCATGTTAACAGAAATGAATTTGACCAAAGCTTGATACAGTGACAGAATGAAATCCCCGCCTAATAGGCTATCCACCGTTCATTTCGATATATTTATCTTATTCTAACCTATTAATTTATTTTATCAGGGTCCGTTCCGCTGTTTAGATTTCATGCTACTATTTCCAATGCAATAATCCTCAAAATTTATATTTATATGAAAAATTTGCAATTTCGCTATGTTGATAAAATCGTAAATTACGAATAATTTATGAAATTTTCCTATTAGAATAATTGTATTCAATCATGTTCAAACAAATATCATGTTAAGAAATTCGTAAATTTCAAATAACATACGAAATTTTTATATTGGAAAATTCATAGTCATAAATATTCATGCCAGTGTCCTAAATAATATTTCAAAAGTAGTCTGACTTCTTTACGAGGAAAATATCTCTCAAAATTGACGTTTATGTGAAATTTCGCCGTATACCGCCATGTTAAGAAATTCGTAAATTCCCAGTAACTTGCGAAATTTTCAAAGTAGCATATTTATAGTTACCGATGTTCATTCCGACATCAAAACTGATATTTTAAAACTGGTCTGACATTTTTACAGTAAAAAGTTTCCATTCAATGCACGTTTAAGTGAATTTTTGTCCTATTCTCCCATGTTAAGGAAATCGTAAATTTCTAATAACTTACGAAGTTTTTTAATCCAAATGTTGCAAATAAATAGAGTTCTTGCCAGTGTCGAAAGTAATATTTTAAAGCTGATCTGACCTCACTGCGACAATTTGTTCGTGAGATATCGTGCACACAGACTAACAAACTAACGGACTAACGGACTAACACACTAACAGACACCCTACAGACAGACACCATACAAATTTTGTCATTTTCGGATTCCTCACACCTGAAAACGTGTAAAAAAGTCAAAAAACCGAGGACGAAAATTTTCACGATTACCTAAGTTCCCCATACCTATAGTATGATGGAGAACTAATAGGGTTTTCTTTTTCCAATACTTTAGCCTTCAAATAATGCAAATTTTAAACTGTCATTTTTATATGAGTCATTTGTAAATAAACAACATGCATTCACCTTAACCTTATATCCAATTTAATCAACACAAATAAAGAGTGAAGAATATCAACCGGATCGTTGGGGAATGACATAGGAGAATTTGGCGTAAACAGAATACCTGGAAGCCAAAATCGCAATTCTAGAAGCCAATGAACAACGTAGCAGGGCTGTAAAATTGGTGCAAAGCATATACTAGTATTTCTGTACCTATAAAATCGCTAGTTGATAAGAAAAAAAAAATATTTTGTTTAATGTGGTACAAATTTGGCGCACATTTTCCACCCGTGAACATAGTACTAGCTAATGTAATATTTTGGTAGACTAAATATGACTTCGGTCACATAGCGCTACTATAACAGCATCCGTCTTTAATGAAAACATTTAACTTCAATTACTTTGCATATTGATAATCTATATCCCAGCTTCTCTTACATCATTTCTCCAAAAGCTGGCTAGCAAGAAGCTGGTTTCTGTAACAGAATATTCTGTTTTCGAAATTTAAGTATGGATGTTTTATTAAAATCTCATACTCGTAACTAAATTGTGGAATGAATTTATGAATGTATATTACACAGGTCTGCGAAAAAAAAAATCTTAAAGATAATGCGTTTTCCTTGTGTATGGTTGGATTCTGATTAAGGAAAATTTATTCAAAATTTTCATCACGCACAATTTTGACAAAAGGTTGGATTGTTTGACTTTAATGTCTCCAATCTAAGTTATTTCCTGGAAAGTATGGGTTATGTGAGTGATGAACAAAGATAAATATTTCATCAAGACATAAAAAAAAAGAAAAATGTAGAGGAAGTATCAGGGATGGTGGAGAGATAACATGACAGCATATTATTGTTAGTGCTGCATAGGAAGTCCTCCCTTTTAACCCTGCTGTTCTGTTTCCATTTGTACCATTTTTAAAAATATAAAACTATATAAATAAAATAAAAATATTTTCAGGAACTTGATGTATGTCGCACACTAACAGAGTCACAAAATGGCTAAAAAATATACGTAAACTGACATTTCTTTATAAAAAAATTGAAAAACGTTTCGGGTCAAATAGACCCGAACAAAATAGCAGAGTGAAATGCTCTCAAGCCATGCACAGAAAAAAAAACCTTTAAATGGAGCTCCGATTGAAAAAAATCCTTTAAATAGAGCTCCGATGGAAAAAAAAAAAAAAAAAAACTTTAAATGGAGCTCCGATTCAAAAAAAAACTTTAAATAGAGCTCCGATGAAAAAAAAAAAAAAAAAAAACTTTAAAGGGAGCTCCGATGGAAAAAAAAATAAAAGATAATGATAGCCTATTTTAATGTAAAAAATAGATAAATAAATTAATTAATAAATTTAATAAATTTAATATTAAAAAAAAAAATCGAGTTTATTACAGCCACAGTGTGACATTTTTCGATCTTTATCCTTACTTTGTGAAAAATCCTTACTTGATAGGAAAAAACTACAAGCATTTCTGAATTCCACGTATCAAAACACATTAGAGACACCCAACGCAGTGAAAAAAAAATTAAAATCATGATTTTGCTTGCTTGTGTTGTAAGAGATAACAGTCATTCTAGCTATAGATATAAAATCTACATGTCAAAAAAAAAAAAAAAAAAAAAAAGGGACTGAATCATTTCGGTAATTTTTTCTCCAGATTTCTATTTATTTATTTATTATTTCTTTTATTTAAATTAGGGCAGCCGATTATCTATTTGGTGCAATCTGTACAAATTATAACAAACGTGACTATAGAAGTTATACGAATTGTTTTTTACGTTTGACAGTAAAAATACATCATAGTGAATAGATATTGGTTTTATCATTATGGAAGATTTTATATTATGTTGTTTTGGACATTCTTATTGTAATTTAAGATTTTCCCATTTCAAAACCACATTTTCTGAATAGTTGCAAGAATTAGCCTTATTCTTTCTAACAACCGAACACCATTTTTTCTTCTAGATTCTCACAGAAATATCATGAAAAGTAAACGTAATATTTATTAAGATGTATAAACAATTCCAATAATTAAAATATTATAGTAAAAAATCTGGAGTGACTCCACTCGACTTTCCGAACATTGAGTAACTAACAGTTTTGTAGATAAAATAAAGAAAGAGGAGTTGCTAAACAAACAAAAAAGAGAAAACCATAACAGAGTGTTTGAGTATTTTTCTCCATATATCACACGAGGTTTTATTTAACGCTACTGAACTTTGAGCCCTTAGATCAAAATGATAAAGAATTTTTTGTTGTGTCCCTGTAAAAATCTATAAATGCTAGATTCACCAAAATGCTTATAGTTAGTGCAACAGTGATTTATAATATTCATACAAATTTTCAGCTCAATTGAATAAGGCGTTTAGATGCTATCGCTGGTCTCATAGGCCATGAAGATAAAGAATGTTTCTTTGTGTCCCTGTAAAAAAACTGTAAGTGCTAGATTCACCAAAATCTATACAGTTGGTTCAAATGTGACCTATAACATGTGTACAAATTCTTTGCTGAGATTAATAAGGCGTTTAGAAGCTATCACACTTTTAAAAATTTGGCAAAGAATTGTTCTTTTTGTCCCTGTAAAAAAACTATAAGTGCTAGATTCTCCAAAATCTATACAGATTGAGTATCTGTGACCTATAATATGTGTATAAAGTTTTTGCTCAATTGAATAAGGCGTTTAGATGCTATCGCACTTTTAAGATTTTGGTCCCTTGGCCATAATGATAAAGAATTTTTCTTTGTGTCCCTGTAAAAAAAACTATAAGTGCTAGATTCACCAAAATCTATAGGGTTCGTACTATGGTGACTTACAATATACGTACCAACTTTCAGCTTATTCGAACAAAGCGTTTAGACGCTAGCGTGTTCACTCACAGACATACACACATACATACACACATACATACACACATACATACACACACACATACATACATCATCGTAAAAATAGTGAAAACGGACTCGTTGGACCTCGAAACGTATAGAAACATCAAAATCTCGAATTCGGATTTTTGACATGATTACAATACTTTCCTCACTATAGTGTTCGGAAAGTAAAAAGGGGGTAAAAAAAGCCCTCATTATTTTCGTAGTAGTGGAAAGTAAAGTCTAAAATTTTCAAAGTGCATTTTTTAATACTACATTTTACAGCTGAAAATTTTTACCTTAACAACAACAATATATATATATATATATATATATATATATATATATATATATATATATATATATATATATATATATATATATATATATATATATATATATATATACATATATATATATATAATAAATAAATATATAAATAAATAAAAATAATAAAAATAATAATACTCTGTATAAAGCTTGAAATAAATATTTTTGTTTTATAAAAATTTTTATTATTATTATTTTTTTTTTTTTATGTAAGTGTATTTTTATTTTTAAATCAAATATCCTCTTCCTTTTGTCAGAACAAATGTTAAAAAAAAAAAAAAAAAAAAAACTTCATTTTAAGTGCACTTCTTTTGAAAAGAATTATTGAAAATGAAAAGTAAAGCTTTTCCTGAGCAGCTAAATTAAAAAAAAAAAAAATAAATAACTAATTAAAAAAGAAAAAGTAAACTGTAAAGCATTTCCATGCATTTAATTATACAAATTTCCTTTATTAGTTATTGTAAGTTTTAATGTGGTTAATAAGTCTAATTTAACAGTTCTTGCGGTTTTCATTGGAAAACAAAATGTCATTATTAGAGGACATTTTGGGTTTTTTACATACGGTCTTTCCAATATTTTCAATTGACTTTAATTATGTTTTACTTATTTTTTTAGTCGACTGTCATTTATTTTTCACCTTTCTTACTTATTTATATATTTATTCGACGAAAAAAAAAAAAAAAAAAAAAAGAAACAAAGAAACAAAGATAAACATAAATTCACACTTAAATGCATATCAGCAATGATGTTTAAGTGTTTTTAGTTCCCCATCATACTATAGGTATGGGGAACTTAGGTAATCGTGAAAATTTTCGACTTCGGTTTTTTGACTTTTTTATACGTTTTCAGGTGTGAGGAATCCGAAAATGACAAAATTTGTATGGTGTCTGTCTGTAGGGTGTCTGTTAGTCTGTTAGTCCGTTAGTTTGTTAGTCTGCGTACACGATATCTCAAGAATAAATTGTCGCAGAGAGGTCAGATCAGTTTTAAAATATTACTTTCGACACTGGCAAGAACCCTATTCATTTGCAACATTCGATTTTGAAAACTTCGTAAGTTATTAGAAATTTACGATTTTCTTAACATGGGAGAATAGGACAAAAATTCACTTAAACGTGCATTAAATGGAAACTGTTTACTGTAAAAATGTCAGGCCAGTTTTAAAATATCCGTTTTGATGCTTTAATGAACATCATAATCTATAAATATGCTACTTTGAAAATTTCACAAGTTATTGGAAATTTACGAATTTCTTAACATGGCAGCATAGGGCAAAATTTCACATAAACGTCAATTTTTAGCGATATTTTCATCGTAAAGATGTCAGACTACTTTTGAAATATTATTTAGGACACTGGCATGAATATTAATGACTATGAATTTTCAAATATAAAAATTTCGTAAGTTATTAGAAATTTACAAATTTCTTAACATGGAAGAATAGAGCAAAATTTCACATACACGTCAATTTTGAGGGATATTTTCATCGTAAAGATGTCAAACCACGTTCGAAATATTATTTAGGTTACTGGCATGAATATCATAGTTATTTGGAATTTACGATTTACTTAACTTGTCAGAATAAGGCAAATTTGAGCATAAAGTTCCATTTTGAGGATCATAAATACATTACACAACTTCAAAATATACATTTATGATATTTTTTTGAACATGATTGAATACAAATATTGTAATAGGAAAATTTCGTAAATTATTCGTAATTTACGATTTTATCAACATAGCGAAATTGTAATTTTTTCATATAAATATGAATTTTGAGGATTATTGCATTGGAAATAGTAGCATGAAACAGAAACAACGGAATTGACCTTGATAAAATAAATTAATAGATTAGAATAAGATAAATATATCGAAGTGAACGATGGATAGCCTATTAGGCGGGGATTTCGTTCTGTCACTGTATCAAGCTTTGGACAAATTCATTTCTTTTAACATGATTATAATATGTCTCGCGTTAGAAATTTATGAGACCATATATATGGTCGGGAACTGAGCAGAGTCCACCTATGCCAACTAGTTATTTATTTATTTATTTAATTTTACCATGTTTTATTTAATACTTATTACACATCGCCATGAAATGTCACGAAATTTGTTTTGTAAGTTACTATCTTCAAATCATTTTCTGACGTTATTAAAACTTTGAAAATTATTGATAATGGTTACAAACTGAAAATTTTAGTGTTAAAAAAAAATCGAATGGGGCTGTTCTTTTCCAGAACTAACTACTTTATGCTAAATTAATACATGAAAAAAAAACCTTTACTAACTTCGTTGTTTGCCGTAAACTTTTCCATCGGGATCCCGATTCTCGTCAGACGGCCTTCTCTGTGTGTGACTTGGACTGTTGTTAACTACTTTATTTTTACCTTATACATTCGTAAAACATTTACATTATTTACACTGTGAGACAAAGCTTATAGACCGATGGGCCCACCAACGGCCAAGTGGTTTTGCGCTCAAACCGGGTGGAAGTGTAGATTTCAACTCCAGACAGCTCTCGTCATTTTAGATGTTCGGAGTTTTCTGTAGTTTTCTCCGAAACTTACGCAAATACAGGCTAGGATTCTTTAGAAAGATTCCCACGGAAGGTACTTTCCTTCAGTCGTAGTACCTTAATGCATTCAATCGGCAATTATCCTAACAACAACAACGTATGGACAGATAACAATAACTAAACTATCTATTTTTTTTTTTTTTTTTTTTTTTTTTTTTTCGAATAGCTAATGAAATACTGCCTGATTCTCTTGAAACTTTAGGGATAAAAGAACATGTTATTTCACATATATTCCAATGAAATTTTTGAGCGCAGAATTAGAGCGTGGATAGACAGACAGACAAACCGAAATCATTAACACTTTTCAACCTTGTTGGAAAGCGTTAAAATATAAAAACCATAAATGCTGCTAAAACATATCGTTTATATAAACTTTAGAATATTATAACGATATCTACAGAATATTAAATTAATATTTAAATAATAAATTTACAAAAAAAAAAAAAAAAAAAAAAAAAAAAAAGTACAGTAATTGTAAAAACAGTTAGAGTAAAATGTGTTTGAATATTATTGTCTGTACGTAAGGTTTTAAAGATTGCATCAAAAGTATATTTTAGTTCAAAAAAATAGTTTTTAATTATTTTCACCATTTTTTTGAAAACTGCAAAATTAACTTTCACTTATGTTCTTGACCATGCAACAATTTGAAGAAAAGAAATATGAATAAATTCTTTTGGCATTTGTAATCTTAATGTTTCCTCAGATAATACACGCACACACACACACACACACACACACACACATATATATATATGTATGTTACATTTACCTTATATTAATATACATTCTTTCTTTACCTTTAAATTTTCAATTTCTGTATTGTTGAGTTGTCAACAATTCTTAAAATTAGTAATCATACTCTTACACACATGATAATCAATCAATCAATATCCATGTTGCTGTATAGTTTCATTATCCTTTATGAGAGATGAAACACTAAACCTTGAATTTTGCTTCTTTTATTCCATTAATAACAAAACCCCCTGATTTATTATGCTTGCTTTAATCCATGCGACCCCAAATGCATCATCCTGAAAGTCTTGGTTTTTTTTTTTTTTTTTTTTTTTTTTTTTTTTTTTTTATGGTTTTTCACTCTTAGATTCTCTGTTATTTTGAACTTAATAGTTTATTCTAGTTTAAATTTAACTTCAATTATTTTTATGTACGATAGGGCGCCCACTAGTGATTTGCTATTATAGCCACTAGTGCACGAAGTCGTACATTGGTGCTCAACTGTGAAAAAAATTCCCTGATAATTTACTTTTCGAATTTCTGAGCTTCTCCTACTTGAAAAATATCCATTCCTATTTGTCTACGTGGTTTCATTGATCTTGCATCTGTTGCTTGACTTTTACTACGTTTGATAATTTATTATTAATAATTCATTATTATAAATATGTATAGGAAAAATTAAGCGTTTAAATAGCAAAACACATACAAATAATACAAATTTTTAATATATATATATAAATATATATATATGATACATTTGCAGTGCTTAGGACAAATTTAAACATTCTCGTTTGTCATTGCCAAATGTAAAAAGAAAAAAAAAACTTATTACCTTAAGTAAAATCCATAGAATAATAATAAAGGAAAAAGGAGCACACCAATACTCTAATGCTTACAAACCCCTTCTAGTGAAATGTCAGCGAAAGCTACTTTAACTCCTCTCAAAGTTGAAGGAGGGCACCCATCCTCAGCGAATTTAAATCTGTTTGTTGTGGGTGCTGCCTCACAGACTGATTGACAGAGAGACGTTTCAAAAAT
The DNA here is from genome assembly GCA_963930645.1 of Salticus scenicus. NCBI lineage: Eukaryota > Metazoa > Arthropoda > Arachnida > Araneae > Salticidae > Salticus > Salticus scenicus. The sequence goes on along the minus strand of OZ005659.1, from coordinate 209,859,341 downwards.
CGTGCCAACCAATCACATGGAAGCACTGTTACAACCCTATACCCGGCACTCCTGGATTTTACAAACCGAAAACAAAACACTTCCGCTCCTTCTTCCTTTATTATTATTCTATGGTAAAACCACAGTTCCAAAATTCAATATATACATACAAAAGACTTTATTTACTTTCAAAAACCAAGGAGTTCACTTCACAAGGACAGCAGTAGCAAATTCTGCAATTTCGATCGAGCCGCTGTGTCAGAAGAAACGTACACAATTTTACAAACTTTAAAAAATATGATTGTTTCTTTACTGATTTTGTTTTCTAAGGCTAAAAATAACAAAAAGAAAAAAAAAAAAGATTAAAACAATGGAGTTAATAACGATTCCATCCAAATTTACTGTAACAGTTGAGTTATGAGTCGATGTTACACTAGCTCAGTTCCATCCTATAGAAAAAGGTGTTAAATGGTACGATATTAAAAATTCAGAGTTTGTATCGTATTCCATTACTGTGCGCTTCATCGAAGATTTTTTTTTTTTTTTTTGGATCATTTTCATTTATCTAAAAATTAGAATTTTTAAATGTTTAATTAAAAATCAATTGTAATTATTTAAAAATTTAAAAATATCTAAAAAAAAAACTTTAAAAATATTACCGCAAAGAAAATTTCTGTTTTAAATTAAAAACTATTTTTAAAAAAAGTTAAAATATATTTTAAGTTATCTATCTAAATATTAAATTTCCATATTTCAAATATTACAAAAAACAATATTAAGAAACTACATACCATACAAAAAGGCAAATTTTGCTGACCACAATTTCCATTATTAACCGATCTGTGAAATTTTTACGTCGATCATTAAGGTAACACTTGCTTATAAATGTGCATTATTAATACGCTGCATTATTAGCATCTTAAACAAGCACTAACTGCCTTTTGTAATGATTTTATTTAAAACTACTTTGCATAATCTTTCTATTATAAATTTATGCTCTAAAAATTCTCAGAATAACGTTTCTATATTATTTTAGGATATTCTGTTATAAATGTGATAGTTTGTATATTAAATTGGCTTTAATTAGGCCTGTGATTCTTTAATCATTGTAAAGTGTTTATTAATTTTTATTTGTGCAATTTCAAATAAAGAAAAAGTAACAGCTTCAAAATCAGTTACTCTTCAAAATGTATTTGATTTTGCTTCAGAGAATATTTAAATTCTTGAAAATATTAAGATGCTAATTATTAATTACGTATGTTTTTGTACAGGTTTTACGTATTTAGTGAAAAAAAAGAAAAAATCTTTATTTTCTACCTCACATAATGAGACTCTTATGTGTGTGTACATATCTATCTATCTATCTCTCTCTCTATCTCTCTCTCTCTATATATATATATATCCATGTGAAATTTTCTAAAATAATTTAATATGTATATGTACATATATATATATATATATATATATATATATATATATATATATATATATATATATAAATTTTAGAGATACTGATGGTTGATTAAATTAAACTAAGAAATAAATATGACATTATAATTTATATAATATAAGTGAATTAGACCAAATTTCAAATACTTTTTTAAAATGAACCAAATTTCTTGCGACATGTATAGTGGCATAAGGCAAATACGCACAAATAAATAAATAAATAAATAAACGTGGTATGAAAGTTTATTTATTTTCATACCTATTTTTCTTCCTATTTATAGTAATTATATATATAAAACAATTCTCTAAAAGCAGAAATATATAAATAAATAAATAATAATAATAATAATAATAATAAAATGATGACTAAAAATGCTCCGAAATTAATTATAAATATTACCTGGTATGAGATGTGAGGCGTATCCGAGCAGAATGCTATTATTATATAAAAGAGGCATGTACAGAAGGTAGTATGCCACTGAAAGAATAAATATGTGAATAAAAATGCAGATTCATTCCTTCTTCTAACTCCTATTTTTATAAAATTATAACAAACCTGATGCATGATTAATACAGTGTACGTTTGTCTGTTACAAAATTAAACAGAAGATACAGATATATAAATACAATACACAAACTTAAAGCAGGCTCATATAGCCACACTGGACCTTTACGGACATCCAATCAAAAATTTTAAAAATTACGTATGTTTCATATTATTTTTTTTATTTACATCGGCGTTTTCGAGTATTTTTAAAATTATAACAATATAAATTATAACTGCATTAAAACCCATTTTTCAAAACGGGTATTTAAAATTACATTTGTAACTCAAATCACAAACTTGCCTGTATTTCTAAATTTTCAACACCAATATTTTATTTATCAATTCGTTTATTTCTAATTTCAAGATTTCTCTCATTAAATCTAGATAATATATGTATTTAGAATACGTGATAATGAAATAATAAGTATACAATTTTAAATAAAACACCATGAAATGTAATAAACTCGATAAAATTGTTTCCAGTCGAAAGAACACACGACCTTTAGTCAGGCGAACAAAGTAGCCACGAATGCTGTAATCAAAGCGGCACTTTCTGAAAGTAATTCCTTTACTTTAACTGTCTGTCCTCTCATTCAGGACACTACCTTCTTAATAGTAATTCCCTTACTTTATATGTTTCCCCTCTCCTTCTGGACGCTGTCAGGGACCGATTTATTCACTTGGAGGCCCAGGGCACTCATGTTCAATGTGCCTCTTTTTCTCGTACTTTAATATTACAAAAAAAAAAAAAAACGCTTATTTCCAATTTAGTCGTCTAAAGATTCACTACACTTTTCATTTTGTTGGTAAGAGTATAAGGTTAAACATGATACGTCGCTTGTCTATCGGATCAACGTACGTTGCTCCAGTGTTTATACATTGCGGTGCGTGCCTCGGATATAGTTAGCCTTAGTAAAAGTTTGGAATTCAAGTATCAGTAGTATGCATCTGTATTTACGTTTAGCGAAAATATTGCAATTTTCCCGATGAGTTGATAGTTTCCTTGAAAGATCATCACGCCGATTTATGAAACAGCGCAGTAATTCCTCCATCCGTTGTCGAAAAAAAAAAACAACGATCATTATAGCAAAATTTGGAAATTTTTCATTTTAACTTTTTAAAAAAATGTATGATGGAATTTCTTGGGGGCCCCTTCACTGTAAGGTCTCAGGGCACGTGCCCCGAATGCCCTTCCTTAAATCATGCACTGGACGCTGTTATTAATCTCCTTACTTCACATATTTCCCCTCTCGTTCAGGACACTATTTTTTCTCCCTTCGCACCTACTGATTGGTGCTGAACGTAATGTGCTCTATTTGGGTCATAATTTTACTCATGCTTCCAGACCCTCTATTCTCTACATCATTGTTCCCATTGGAAATTCCTTTAGAAATAGCAAAATTTCTTCCGGTCAGTTAGAATCTCTTCATTTCGTTTTATCTAACACTGTTTCCACTTTGATTGCAGCACTCGTGCCTGCTTTGTTCGCCTGACGCAGGGTCGTGTGTTCATTCGATCCGAAACAATTGTTTATTGTATTTTATGGTGTTCATTCAAAGTTTTCTGTTTATTATTTTGTGAGGTAGTAGTAGCGTCGAGTTAAGGAAGTAAAAGTCACCGAGGGAAGTCAATATTGAAAATAGCGTAAAGTGATAGCGTAGATTTGGGATAGATTGTTAGTTGAGATTGGGAAAGTTTCTAGCTGGCTCCAGCATAGTTCGGTGATGTTGTGGGTGAGATTGCTAGTTGAAGGTGTCGAGCAGAGATGAATTTAGGTTAGCATAGAGTTTCTAGTTATTGGATAGTTAGTTGGATAGATTGAAAACAGGATTTACGTAGATTATGTTTGAAATGTGTTTAAGATTTGAATGTGGATAGTCTTTAAAGTAGTAATTTAGCAAAATGAGGTGAATTGTATTTTTATTTTTTATTTTTGCAGCCTTTAAATAGAGCAATTAATGGAGCACTGCCGTGTCGTTGAAGAGTGTCTTTGATGTGTGTCATTAGAGTGGTGTCGTTAGAGTTATGATGTGTTTGTTGATAGATGTGCTATTTGGAGATTGAAATATTGTGTGTTAATATTAGATTTTGCGAAAGTGCCGTTGGCGCCTAAAGTTTGATGATGGTGGTGATATAAAGTGTATCTCACCGCTCTCAAAAGTCCTTCATGAATTCATTCATCTATTAGTACTTGCAAGGTACAAGTGGAAATTTATATATATATTTTTTATGACAGTTTAAAATTGCCTAGTTTAAATTATTAGTGAGTTCTTTTCTTGTTCCACGCCCCTCTACCTTCCTCAGTTAAAATAAAATTGGTTGTCTCGTTACTATAAGTCTCTTAATTGTCTCTTACATTAAATATAAGTAAATGCACCAAGTAGAAGTCGGAACGGAGACTTCAAAACTTTAAAACGCCAGTTCAGTGATGCTTTCTTATTAACTTGATAATGAGTTTGCTGAATGCTCTGAATGTAAGAAAATTATTTTAATATAGCATTAGCAGAGTTGCCAACTTTTATAATTTATTCCGTAGCATTGTTAGCCCCGCCCTTTTCACAAACCGGAAATTTTAAAGAATTATTTTTTCCCTTATTTAACCGTTGTCACACATTAAAGAAAAATATTCTATAAAATTTCTGATGTGAAAAGAAAACGGGGCTAAAATTGCTCCGGAATAAATTATAAAAGTTGCCAACTCTGCATTAGAATCCCAATATAATGATTCTAAACCAATAAATTGGATGAATTTGAGCAAAAATAATAGTTAAAAAAATAATTTCGCATCAGTTCTTTACTTGCTTTTTGTTTCACACACTTTGTTTTATTTTCAGAAGAGTTAAAATAAAATTCAAATAAAAAACAAAAACAAAAAGCGTGTTGATTGTAATTTCCATAAGACAATTTATACGTTAAATTATTAACCATCAGAACAAAGGTTTTTTTTTTTTTTTTTTTTTGCAAATTGAATTATTCTTCATGTAAATGATTCAGGAAGTCTGAGTTACATTTCAACAGATAAACTAACATTTTCATTCGATAACACTAACATAATTTCAGTATGTGTTATATTTTGCTTATTTGTGTATTAATGTGATAAGAAGTTACTAAAAATAATAACTCTATTTTTATTTTTCAAATAATATTTTATTAAAGTTTTAATATGAAAATTAATTAACATATATACGCATTTACATTAACGAACATAAAGTAATCTTCTGATAAGAAACAAAATTTTATTAAAGTTTGAATTCTTTTTAACGAGTTTTAAAATGATCTTTTTAAAACTACACTTTAAAATAATGAGATACTTTAATTTAATTTTCTTTGAAATTTAAGAAATCTGTCTTCTTAAAATCTAACAATAAATACACTTAACTTAACTCAAAACTTCTTCTTTTATTATTTAAGCGCTTGATAAATCAAAGAGCAAATAATCAAGCTTATCGTTATAACAACATAATTTACTGCATGGACGATCTTCTAACTGAACTTTAGTAACTGCTATTAATTCAAAAGTAAAATAAAATCGATTGTAAAATACTATGCGTTATTTCTTTAATCATACAAAAAAAAAAAAAATGTAAATACAAATTAATAAGTTAGTAAACATTATCATGAAAACATTAAATAATCATAAATCACTAAATTGTAATATGTATGTATATATATATATAAAGTTGTAATTGGCTGCTTTTTGAATTTGTTATTCTCCATCCTAATAAAGTGAATGTATCTTGACCAAACAATAAGCTGATTAAAAATAACTTATTAATAAGTCATTAAAATCCGACTATGCAGATTTAAAACTCAAATTAATAAAACTTTTGGTTTAATAAATGTAGCATATCATTTTAATGCACGTATTTAAATAAGAAAATTAAAACTTTTTAACGAAGTCGTGTTGAAATTGTAGATATGTTAAAAATATATTTACGTATATTAATTATATTTTCAACATTTTATTCACCGAGATTTCCAGTAGAAATCATGCTCAGATGCCAAGACATAGGTGCCAAGACTGGTGGCTTTTAGACACAGTTAGGCAAAAAGAGCTGCGAAATAACCAATTTGATTGGTGATAATAACGTTTGCTAGACACGAAATACACTATTTTAACCTATATTTAGTCATACTCCTGTACACAGAACGCAATAAACATCAAATGTATGGACTGTTTTGAAAGCTTTTGCCTTATTATTTTGAATGAAAATCAAACTGGCGGTAAGCCAAATTATATCTGGATGAATAATATATATATATATATATATATATATATATATATATATATATATACATATACTTATATATAAATTTATTTCTTAGAACCAAATAATGAATATATTATACACTTAAAGTGTAATTTGTGAAAAAAATAAAAGCTTGGCTTAAAATGGGTTAATACAGACTCATACCATTTTTAGAACCAGTTTTTTTAATAAGTATTTCAAATTTATCATCTTATTGAAAATAGTACAATTCATTTGATTAAATCATTGTTGCTAAATACACAGCTGTAAATATTTAGGTATTTCTTAAGGACTTGTAACCAGAATTTTTAATAACATTTTTTCACTTTTACGACTTCTGTTAAAGTTGTACAAAAGTATACTGCATAAATATAGTAGTAATGATAGCTATAGCGAAACCGGAACTCTTAACTCCTTTGTAATTTTTAATATTAATCAGTAACAAGGGTCATTCAACCAGTGGAAAACTGCAAACTCAATACCGCGATTGATATGAATTATGAAATTTTAAAATATTTCTCAAATGACTACACTCGACTCCGTTTGGAAAATTTAACTTATCCTAATCTGCTGCATGATTTCATTAGTTCCAGTTTCTATTGTTCCAACGTTTTTCCTTGTTCGTATTTTTAAGATTTTTTAAGTCGCGATGATACATGCAATCTGCATAAACACAGCTACCATTATTTCCATTTTTTAATTAAAATTAAATAAGTTAGTTTTTAATAAAAATCTCTTATTTTAATTTTCTGCTATTATAAAATTCCTGTGAAAAATCCCACGTAAAACTCGGAAAAGATGGAAGCTGTATAAAGAAATGCATGCACCCTGTGACTATACTATGTAGTTAAAATATTTCAACAAATAACGATCACACGATTACACGATTACACACGAAGAAAGTTTGCATGTGATGGGTTCCGATTTCATTTCCGAAATCGTTCATTTTGCTTAAAAAAAATAGAAAAAAAAAAAAAAGAAAAAAAAAAAAAAAAAAGAAAAAAAAAATGTTTATACTTTTGATAGTTTCCTTCGTGTGTACTAAGAATAATAAGAAGAAAATCAGTTTTATCTATATTTTGTCGTCGTAGAAGTGTTTTATTAATAATAGATTAGAATAATCGAAACAATCTTGAAATTTTATATTCGATTATTTTTCAGAGTAAATTAAATTAAAGATAAACTTTAATGACAGTCTTTGTAAGCATCTGTCGTTCATACACTGCCCTTTCCTACCTTTAATATTTTTAAATGTTAAACATATAATGTTAAGCTTAAACTACAAAGTATTTTTGATCATTATTGTAACGTTATTGAAGTATAAATTAATGAAAAATGCTGATACTATTATTACCAATCTTTCTCCCTAAAAAAAGTTACACACTTAAAAAAATAAAGCACCAGATAGCGGTGAAATCCGAGATTTCCATATAATGGTGGCTGGTGCACGTAAAATCTGTCGTGGCCGCAATGTCCTCCATGTTCCCATCAAAAATTATACCTCTGGGGGTCACCGAAGCGGGAGAGCCATACGTACCGTGGAGGATCAAAATTGTGATGCCATGTCTCCGGACAACCTCTAGGGGTGTGTCCCAGACCGTCGCCAATTGCCCATCTGCGCAGCACTAGTGCGACGTAAAACCCAACTACCCAACTACCCTACCCGAGATTTCCATGCCATATACTGAGACAATAGTTTCCGGGGCACCTCTTACAGAACAGTGTTTCCGCTATGGACTGATTGAATATCCGAATTCAGAGAACAGCCTGAAAAGTGTTCTGATAGCTTCATCTCTTGTTGAACTTTCAAAATGTGTTATTCCTGTGAGAGTCGCAAATATAAGCAATAAAGTAAAGATAGTAAAGAAAAATGAGGTAAGTAAACTGCATTCAGGTGACATGCATTAACTGACACGCACAATCAATCAAGGTCTTCAGAGATTTTAACAATGGGATTCCTCAAGAATGCAGAGTTAAAAATTGAACAGAGACGTGCTGCAGAAAATCAATCATCTTACAATCAAGCAACATCCAAGCAGACTTCTATTTGCTAAGCTTTGGAGAAGGGGTTGTGCTACTAAACGAGATGCAGCGTAATAACGTCATCGAATGAATTAGGAGACCAAGGATCTCTCCGAAGATTTGGTGCGAAAGAAGGATTATTTAGTGAGATTCAGCTTAGATTATCATCGTCTGAATCACATCACAGCGAAAGATACTTACCCTCTTCGTAGAAGTGATGACAATTTAGACACACTTTCTGTCGATCAAACTTTGGATCTGGTGAGCATCTATGGTCAAATAGAGTTACATTCTGATGACAGTAAGAAGACTGCTTTCACTAAGGGACAAGGACTGTTGTAATTTAAAGGTATACCATTTAATGCACTTGCAAATTTTGGACACCTGAAGAAGACAGTGTTAAAATCACTTTCCTATGAAAACTCTTTTCTGTACCTTGACGATATTATCATTGTGGGGGGTACCTTTGAAGAACATTTAAAAAACGTCCGTAACGTGCTGAAAAACTCAAAATCGCAAACCTTAAATTGAATTCTAACAAGTGCAACGTGTTCCGTCATGAAGTGAGTTATCTCAGCCATGTAATCTTAGCTAAAAGTGTTAGAATTGATCCAGAGAAGATTTTTGCAGTCGAGAATTGGAGTCTCTCTGAAAACGTCCATCAATTACGAAGGTTCCTTTGATTATGTACATACTACACGACGTTCGTGAAGGGTTTTTCAAGTATTAAAAGACCTTTCCACAACTTTTCCACACTTTTATTGCTTCAGGGCAAGGGGGGGGGGCGTGAAGAAATGGTACAAATCTTGTGACGCTTGTGCAGCACGTAAAGGCCTGAAGAAACGAAGCCGAGGAAGATTGCGTAGGTATAATGCGAGAGCACCATTTGAACGGATTGCCCTAGATATCCTGGATCTTTTGCCCCGAACCTCCATAGGCAATAGGTACATCCTTGTTGTGATGGACTATTCCACAAAGAGGCCTGAGGTGTATCCCATTCCCGATCAAAAGACATGCTCAGTTTCAGATATTCTATGGCAACAATGGGTGTCAAGGTGTGGCACACCCCTTCAGCGTCATACCGACGAAGGTACGAACTTCACTTCTGCGGTATTCAAAGGACTAGGTCAGCTACTCGGCATAGACAAAACTCAGACAAGGCACCTACATCCCCAGTCGGATGGCATGGTCGAGAGTTTTAACTGCACCATCCTGAATATCCTCTCTCTTCTAGTATCAAGGAACCAGGAAGATTGGGACTTGAATTGCCGATGTTCTTTCTGCAGTATCGAAGTATTGTCTAAAGAACCACTGGCTATACTCCAGCATAGATGCTTTAGTATGTTAACTTCGTCTCCTGTCTGATCTTCTGTTTGGTTGCCCACCGGATGTGTTTTCATCGTCAGAGGAGTACATCGAAGATCTCCAGGCCCGATTTACCGAGGTACACAATTTTGCTCGGGAGCAGATTTACATGGCAACGTAGAAAATGAAAACGAGATATGACCTGAAATCTACACGTTACGAATAGAAAGAAAGAGACAATGTTTGGTTATGGAACGCTTTTCAATGCAAATTACTCTCTCCCAAACTACAGTGCAACTGAGACGGTACTTATACAGTCTTAAAAAGACTGTATGACGTCATTTTTTGAATTACTAAAACATCTGAATGAAAACAGATTTTAGATAGGCTAGCCTTATACCATGGTTAACGGTAAATTTAATTTTGTCTATGTGTAATGTAAATATTTGTATATAAATATTTGTAACTATATGTAAATTTTGTAAATATTTCAATTACTTGGTTTTGCGATCTGTATTGATTGATATACGCAACTTAGTTTTTGTATTCTATATTGTATATTTTGTTTAGTTTTTATCTCCTGACCAAAGCATTATTCTACCAGGAACGTGCAGTCCCTAGGAGATGAATTTATAAAAAATTGCAGTTATTTTTATATAATTTCATTCAAAGTTACTTGGTGAGTGTATAAAACGTTAATTTTCTGCGTATCTAGCTTGTTTTCGCGTCAAAATAGCTGAATTACCTTAATAAAAAGCTTCGCCAGGGCAGATAATAAATTTGTAGACAAATTCGGCGAGTATTTTACTCCTTGGAGACCGTTTAGCGATGTTGGTAAGAAAATACTTATTATCGATAGCTCGAATATCTAAGCTCTAATTTCATTAATCAAGAAGTTACAAGAAATTTCTCGATTAATAGGAATCTATAAAAGGAATCCCTACCTGGCCATGTTAGTCATTATTCTTATAACTTGCTAACTGTGAAGAGCTCTACTTGACAAAGTCTCTGAAAATGATTACAGCCTGTAGCTGTACGATAATGCTAGAGTACAGTTTATACGGTGAAGTTTATGTTGTCAGATGTTGTTTAAGCTGTGTTTTCTGGTGAGACTGAAGTTGATACTTTGCTTACAGAGCTGGAATTTTCCAGAAAATTCAGTAAATAAAAATTGAGGCTTCTACATGATTCACTTTTCATTCACAGACAATCCATATACCTCGAATACGCAACACGTTTTATCTACACTTTTAAAACTGAAGGTAACAAATTGGTGACATTTCGCATTTGGTGTGGGGGAGGAGGGAGATGGCGGTTCCATTTGGCATGTTAGGGCTTAGAAATGAAGTTGGGGTGCCGATTGGACTCTCACTAAGTGATTGGAGTTTCTACCTTTCAAAGTTAGTGTTCTCGCGGCGAGGATGCAATTATTAATCATATGTACTAAGTTTACGTTGAAAAAAACGGAATGTTTTATAAATGCTTCCAGTTTATCTAATTTGATTTATTTGGCGAAATTATATGCGCTACATTCTTTTTAAAAAATACTGATGATGAATCGCATTTAAAAATTAGTAATGTTGGCAGGTATGATACTAACTTCAAAAATTTATCCTGAATTAAAAAGAAAATAAATTGAAAAAAGTGTTTAAAATTTAGGAGGAAAATCTCATTTATTACTTTTACTTTACCTCTACTCGTAAATTACTGTGACAGTCTAATTTCAATGACCTCATTTATCAAGCGTCTTAAGGGCTTGTCAGAGAAGGCAACTTTTACAACAATTAATTTTAGAGCCGATTTTAGCGGGGATTTTTCTTCGAGAAATCACCGAAATTATAACAACAGACAGGTGAAAATTTGGATAAAAGAAGGCTAGCCTTTGACGCTTATCACTTCTTTTGGCGCGAATAAAATACGAAATGATTAGTGTTAATACTTGCTTTCGCTTGTGTAGTACAGTCGGTCACAAAAGTGTCCGAACACTAGCAAAAATTCCTATAGAAAAAAAGTACACTTAATACTGTTTTGTTAAATAAATCCTTGTCGAATCCTGTTCTTAGTCAGTTTAAGAACATGATTCGACAAGGATTTACTTAGCAAAGCTGTATTAAGCGTCCTTTTATTATACAGAAACTTTTGTTAGCGTTCGGACACTTTTGTTACCGACTGTATATCACAATACAAATTCTGCTTTGATTTTTGTTACAGCTATTCTCATATCGCCGTATAAAAATTAAAACGATTAATTCATTCTTATCATTAGACGACAAAATAAATGTGCTTAGCGATAATATTTCTCGTTAAAATGTCCAATCGAAATGATTTCCGTGTTCTGCCATATTGGAAAATGACACATCAAAAGAATGCCCCCTGATTGGATGAAACTGAGAAGAGATTTAGTATAGAAACAACTTTATAAAGACAGCACTGAAAAGAAATGGGCATGCCCAGTATGCACTACCACACTGGGAATATATGTAATTTCTTCCAGAAAATCGGCTCTAATCTCAATGGCTGCTTCTGAAATCGTCTGTAAAGTTGCCGTATGTGATAAGTGCTTTAAAGAATTAAATACGCTTGATATGTAAAATTTGAGTTTATTATTTATTTATTTTCCGAAGACGCAACACACCAGTGCCTAATTTAGATTGCTGCGAATGATTGGAATACGTTTAACGATATTTGTCGTAAAAATTATAGCGCCAATTTTAGATGGCTACGTATTATAGAAACGTGGATTTACTCGAGTGTATTACCCTGAAAGGTAAAACTTCACTATCTACAGGATGCTAGAATTAAATGTCCTCTATGAACATTATACGTTAGCCATAACTAGCATGTGAATTGACATCATAATTGAAATGTAGATGATTCCTTATATACACACATAAAATTTAAACTCACAGTTCAAGAAACTTACGCCAGATGGTGCTTTACATGGAAGAATGGCAAATTCTACAAATGAAATTTAGATTCTTATATTATCGAAATGAATATAGAAATATGATAATAATAATAATAACTCTTTTTTTTTATTATTCGGCTTTCTACAGTTTTTATTTTAACATGTTACATCGTAAAAATTATTTTAGCCCACATTTAAGCTTATAAAAGTTATCTAGGAGAATATACTTCTAAATGCTCTTTTTCGTGATAAAAGAAATACCTAAAGCATATAAATGAGTCACATATTGCATTTCTGAACATTGAATCGTTCTTCTGAATAGAATTTCTTTTTTCCTGTAGTTAAGAATAGAGAAAATCTTACTTTTTTCTTTATGAAGATCTCCGAAAAAAAGTATATGTCTGGATAAGATTTCACAAACTTCACGTCTTATATATAAATGAGGATAAGTGGTGATACTTAAAAAATAGATAAGAAACTTCTGATGACATAAGTGTTGCAAAAATATATTATTTTTATAAATAGAAATATATCTTGAAAAATTGCTGTTTAATATTAATTTTTAACTATGCTTTTATATCAGTTTTGTAAATAAGAATTTAAGAGTAACATTTAAAAAGCAACACCTTTCAAATAAATTTCAAAACAGTCATGAGTTACAACGTGACTCATAAAACAAATATTTAAAATGAAAATTTTAAATTTATTATATTTTAAAAATACAAGTAGTTAAAGTGTTCACGTGATAAATTAATTTATAAGACCTGAAATATTGCAGTTAAGGAGTGTATTGTACTATAAATGGACTTTATAATTAAAAATCAACCAATAACAATTTTCTTTAGCTGACACGAGCGGCAGGATATGCGCCAAATTTTGTATGCTATCGATTAATGAGATGAAGCAAAAATCTTTTAGATGATTCCATGTATATTTAATGTCAATCAAATAGAGGAATATCTACATTTGTGCCAGTATTTTTTATCAACAATTACCCTCTTATTTAATAACGAAAATCGACTGTGAACTCCATAAGTGCCACCTTGTAAGGTTTTTCAATGCCACTGTTTCTTTTTGAAAAATTTCACCATATTTAATCCCAGAAAACTGCTAAAATCATATAGAAAATGTCTTTTAAAAAATTCCGGTAGCAAAAAACGTACTAATTGGCAGCTATGGAACGCCTAGGCTGTCTTTTGAATCCTAAAAGTTTCTCCGTAGACTTAACTTCTGTCAGACAAGAATTGCTATATGTATTACTTGACTGTTAGACCATGTACGTCACCTGAAGATGCTCTTTTGTAACAGAGAAAGGTTTTGGGATATTATATTTTACAAATTTTATATCACAAAACGTATTTTGACACGCACACACACGCAGACATATATATATATATATATATATATAATTTTACGCTTGTTAAACTGGTTCTTTAACCCTTATTTTAGAATAATTGCTATTTAAGCTTAACTTTTGAACACCAATACATTTATCCTATTTAGAATGTAAATAACATCTAATACATAATAATTATATCTCACATATTATATGTTTTCTTTTTATACAATTTAAAATTTATCTTTGAATAATGCACGTTTTCAGTTGAATATTTAATTTTTTAATATAAGTATTTTTATGAAAATTTGCACTGCTAACATTTTCAGATACTAGTGAATTTCAAAATATTCCAAAAGTTTAAAAATGAAACAAAATTTTCGGCCAAGTGAAATTTTACTATATTTCGATTACCTACCAAATGGAGTTTTTTTTTTTTTTTAATTTGTGTTATCAAAAATTTATTATTATTATTTAAACTAATACATTATGCAGGGTACTTTGCCATAAATAGCCGTACATTAGATTTTAGACATTTTATCAAATATCTAGAAAAATAACTTATTTCTAAAAATAACATTGAAGTACACTGAATATTCTGTATGGTATAATAAAATAAAATGGAGAATATTCTTTTTTTTTTTTTTTTTTTATGAAAAATTTGCATCTCTATGAATATGCGTGGTATTCAAATACAAAAGAATACAGGTAAATTAAATAAATAAATAAATAAATAAAAACTTATAATCTACAGATACGTTAAGTGCACCAGTGATTGACACTTTTAGAGCAATCTCTGATCATTGTAATGTTCTGGTCATCAGAAAGTATTTTCAGAAATCTTTAGTTAATACGTATGGCATTAAAGACATTCAGAACCACATATATGTTAAAATATATACATTTGATAACAATTATTTTTTTTATGAATTTTTATTTGACACCCACTCAATGTTCCAGTAATTGGCACTGCCAGTTTTTCCTTTTATCAGTAACTGGCACCCTATGTTCCAGTGTTTGACTCTGCTAGATATTCATTTTACCAGTTATTAGCACCCTATGCTCTAGTGTTTGACATAAAATGTTAAAATTCTTATATGTAAAATATATGATTTTATTATTTTTCTTATTTATTAATTATTTCTGGATAGATTTCAATTACTGGAGCACCTACAATACAATGTGTTTGAAGCTTTAATTTTAACTCTGATTTTACTAACAATTTCATTGTTTACTGCCCTAAAAACACATCTTCTGTGAATGACATCCTCAGGAAGTCCTATGGATTAAAGGGATATCTATGGGCATCCTAAGGATATCTTCTGGATGTAATATGGACAAGTGTGGTGTTAGGATGTTTTTCTTTTTGTCTTCAGAAAAATAAATATCCGTTTACACATACTGGGTGCAGCATTTTCTTTAAATGCGGGATGTTTCAGGATATAATTCATCTAGTATTCTTCTAATTATTGATAAGATGTCAAAAATCGAAAAACTTCACTTGTTTATGGCTAGTTAGTGCATATTATGTTAATTTACTTGTATTATTTTTTTTCAAATTAGCAACATATACATAGGCAAAGTTGTAAGTTTATTATTGGCATTAAAATGGATTAAAAAATAGCTCTAAACGCATTAAGTCCTAGCGTTACATTAAGGTCACAGAATTATTCTACATTTATATTTTACCGTCGACAAATATTCAAAAATCCCTAAAAATTACATTCATTCAAGCTCGATAAAAATTCAAACTGTTAATAAAAAATGACGTTATTAATCTAGCCTTTTATTGAGCCTTCTTAAAGATGTTAGTAAAAAAAAAAAAAAAAAAAAAAAAAAGAGTAATTTATGTATGAAAAGAGGTGAGAAAATGGCTCTAATATGTCATATTTCCAAAATAGATGTAAAATAGCTAACGCTGTCGACAATTTCAGAGCCTCGAGCTTTACCCTTACCGCTCTGCAGCGTGTTTATTGTAACTACTTTTCTTACATTTCTGCTGATATTTTTCCCCGTGCTTATGAGTACATTTTTTTTTTCTTTTTTCTTTTTTTTCATATTTTTGGCTGTTCCCCTCGTCTTTTTTTTTTTCCTGCATGCAAAATTGTTGTGGTTTGTTGTTTTTATAAAAGGTGACATCTAAAATATAAAATAATTCTACATTTTACCTTTTTTTAACTTCAACGAGGTCAATTTCAGGGGCCGTACTCTCCGTCCTTTTTTCAGGACAGTGTCAGAGATAAGAAATATCTGCAATTTTGGCCACCACTAATTATATGCAGAAAATTTGATAGTATTTTTATAATAATGTGTCGGGATTAAAAATGATAGAAATTTTTGTATAAAACCAGTGATAGTAATAAAGGCGGAAATTTCTCCTCTGTGAGAGTGTCCTGAAAAAAAGATGGAGAGCCCCTGCAATTTTGGCTGGTAGTTAATATTTAAAATGAGTAAAATAAATCAAGCTTTAAATAGCTAATACAGAAAAAAATTACAATAAACTGTCCGATATTATTTATTATCCCGTAAAAAGATATATTTTACATAACTCGTTTTACTGCACTCTATATCTTTTATATATATTAACAAAAGAAAATAAATCTGTAGGCGTACTTTTGACTAGGACAACGCATAATCCTTACAAATAGGAAAGAAATATATTGATACATTTAAGCATCAGCGGATCTTTTGTATGTACTAATCTTATTTTTTGTTATCCTTTTTCCACCAGAATAATTACCAGCATATACTTAGAGAAACTGAGATATGCATAAAGAAAATCACATACAGGACTTTTTTTTTAACAATAAAATCTTTGTAGCTTTTTTTTCTGTGTAAAGCAAAGGTTGTATTACTTATACGCAGTAGAAATGAAAAGGATTATTTTGTGATTATTTTTAGATTATTATTTGCTAATAGAAGTATTTATCGTATTTTTCCAATATTGTTTTGTGATAAAATAAAAAGAACGAAAAAAAAAAAAAACTCGCTGTTGACATCCCTAAATTTGTTAATGATTTCAGGTATATTTAGGTCTAAAATTGTATGTATACCAGCTCTACCAATGAATTAAAAAAAAAAAAAACTGTTAGTTCTTGTATCATTTCATGTATATTCAAGAATGAGTTGAGTTGTTTATAAATTGCATGAAGTACAAAGCAAAATATATTTAATAAGAAAATTGGAAATATATAAACGTTTTTTATTCATTTAAATAAGTTTAGGATAAAACCATTTTAAAGAAAAATATTTTGCATCTACTACAGTCGGTAACAAAAGTGTCCGAACACTAGCAAAAATTCCTATGTAAAAAGAGTACACTTCATACAGTTTTGTTAAATAAATCCTTGTCGAATCCTGTTCTCAGTCAGTTTAAGAACAGGATTCGATAAGGATTTGTTTAACAAAACCGTATGAAGTGTGCTTTTTTTACATAGGAATTTTTGCTAGTGTTCAGACACTTTTGTTACCGACTGTACGTTAAGAAGCAAAGCATGTTCAAAGTTATAGACAAGTTAATCACAATGAACTTATATTTATCACAAAAATAGGAATTACGACATATTAAGCTAATATATGTTTAACCCTTTGCCAGTCCTGTTCAATTTTACTCCTCTGGTTAGTGTTTTCAAAATTTAGAGGCTTTTTTAAGTCAATATCCACAAATAAATTTTAACTGTAACTATTGTATAATCACTTTTTAGGTTATTCGTTCATTTTATACATCAACTATTAGTACTCAAAGTTACACTGCTCGACAAAAACAATTTTTTTTAGGCCTAATACCATTCTTGCTGATTTTATGTAAAATGACCTCCTGAATCCGAATATGACTCCCATTTTGCTCAGTCGCCCACCGATTTCTAGAAACTCCACTCCCTCCATTAATTTCTATCCCTATTCGATAATTTTATTGCCCTGAATTTGAAGAATGAAAAATAATTAATTTAGCACCTAAAAACAAAAAAAATATATATAAAGTTTTAAAGATAACATAATAACAGATTAAAATATATGTAATGCATAATTTCAGTGGCAAATCACCCCACAAATATTTCCCTTGTCGAAAATGTGTATGTTTTACAATTTTCCAACTCTGTAGCCCCTCAGAAAGATATTTAACGGTAAAAATAATCCTCCCTGTTGGGCGGATATTAACCAAAATCAGACTACCCTCCTTTCCGTGGCTCTAAGGTGACATCCTCGTGGTAGTACATTTTGGAATATCAATTCGATATTCGGGCACGCGTTGTGAAATGCCCTAAAATTAATCCTAATTAAAAGCAAACATTAATCTGGAAAACAATATGTTTAATAATAAATAAATTTACTCTCAAATAATATCAGATTCATATAATTTTAATTAATTTCTTTATTAAACATCCAAATTTTAAATATTAATTAAATTGATTATTCTATAATTTTACAATACAATAAAAATGATATAACAATGATCTTTGATTTTGCCTCAAATGTGCTAAAGATGAGTACTAGAAAATAAATGCGCTTTACCAGCATTGCACGGTAAAATTACTGACCGAGAAATGTAAGAAATTCTCACCAGATTTATCAGATGCTATGTCACAGTCCAGGCACAAGAGGAATATTTTGGCTAGCAGGGAGCACATCTTTAAGTATCCTTGATGAATCATTTCGGCTAGGAAGCACCACACTGATGATAGCAGGACCTCACATTACGTCTGCACACACGAAGGCAATTTTTTAGAATTCTGACTCTTAAAGGAATCTTTTCTCTCCTTTAATTTTTTAAGTCTCTCATTATAATTTTTGGAGGAGATTTTCCCCTTGCATTTTTTTTATTGGGTCTATCTTCTGATTGGACCTTTCTTCGACCAATCTGCTTGCTTCTAGATTACTACGGTGCCTTTTTTACGACCTCGCCGGGGCTTTTTTGGCGGTAGCCAGTGGGGCTTAAATGCGGGTGGTCCCCTTTCAGAGTTCCACGTGCAGGTGCAGGTCATAAATATGACGTTGTATTTCTGTCTTAGGCTTTTAAAAGGTAATAAAACAGCTTGTATTCTTCAGTACAACAGCTTTTGTATTTTTATATTCTTTTTCCTTTTAAATAATGCCTTTTTGTATCTTTATTATTTTGCTTTTAACAAAATGGCTGAT
Source organism: Salticus scenicus (assembly GCA_963930645.1). NCBI lineage: Eukaryota > Metazoa > Arthropoda > Arachnida > Araneae > Salticidae > Salticus > Salticus scenicus. The sequence continues at coordinate 209,840,409 of OZ005659.1, read as the reverse complement.
TTTTCCCATCAGCCTATCCCCCTGTCGAATAAGTTTGAGACAGTTTCTTTATCTCAATACATTATGAGTCCTTTAGTTGTCGTAGTAATCTGGTGTATTTGGTCAGTAAATTTCTTATGCATATTTGTGCTAAACTGTTTTTTAGTGCACATTAGAGTCCTTGTGATGTAGTTGAGCACTATGAGCTCCTTGTATATATATGCATAATGATTAATGAGCGTACAGTTCGACACTGGATTATTAATTGTTCATGAAGTTTAGTTCAATAGTAACTGATGATAGTTCATAATATACTGTTCAATACTGTTTATTAATTGGTTATCATGCATAGTTGATCCAAATATGTAAATGTTTCAATATTTGCTTTTTGAGATAGTTCAATTTGTGATCATGAATTTGTGATAGACAGTTTTATGGTCTGTCGTTGCATTTAGCCGATGCTTGTGCCAACAGTTTGTAAGTTTTATTCAGTTTATAATTTTTTTGTGACACATATTGTATAGTGTTACTTCACTCGGTCAGTATATCATATGCTAAAGATTATTATTATTACTTTGCATTTTAATTCAATAATTATAACTATTTATACCGTATACCAACACTCATTTTTTTTTTTTTTTTTTTTTTTTTAACATTTATAAATATATATACAATACAATAAATTCACATATAATAGTACTTTTTCTGAATTGTTAGCAAAATTCTACAAGTGTATGCATTCCTTGTATATACATATCATTCATTACTTTCAGTGTATAGTACCAATAATAAAAAAAATTTTGTATATTACATGATATCATGAATGTATTTAATCGTTTTGGTAGTATGTCTTTATTACCATTAAGTAAGGCAGTATTCTTTTTTTTTTTTTTTTTGAAAAGTCCCTCGCTTTATTTGAAATATTAATTTTAACTTCCGAGAGCTGTTTTGCAGTTTTGTAATGGGGGGTGACAAACCCTCTTTCGCCTGCGTCACTATGTCGTGGGAATAAACCAGCGCTAATGATTAGTACATCCTGTTATAATCGTTTTCTTTAGGGGGGAGAGCTGAGATAAGATTCTTCTGTTACTTACTCGAGAGAAGCGCAGAGACACACGCGTTTATCGGATTAGAAATTTGTTTACTTTTTTACAAGTGAGTTTAATTTTATTATATGTATATTTTATTGCTTTGCTTAAGCTTTGTTGCTTCACCTATGTTTGAGTTAGGTGATTGTGCTATCCATTATCCTTTAATAAATCCCTTTTGTTATTTTTTTGTTTCATGTGTGTGCTTCGTGGAATTTTGAATGCCCCTCGCAATATATATATCTGATCTACACTGACGCCATCATTGACTTGGATAAGCGTGAGCTATATCGCATTTTTTTTTTTTTTTTTTTTTTTGTATTCTGTTTGCAGCGTTATTATTAATATGCATCTGCTTTTTCTTTCAGCTCTTATTAATGTATTTTCATTGCAGGTTTATTTCTTGTTTGTTTATTTTATATAATTTGGTATTATTTTGTCTAACTTGCGTTCGCCTTGCTTTATTTTCTATTATCTTACGTTCCTTCCGCTGCTGCTTGATTTTTGCATGATTTTTCTGTATTTTTCGGACTCCGTTTTTTTTTTTTTTTTTTTTTTTTTTTTTTTAGCGCTGCGTAATTCTCGCATATTTGATTAGGAATCGTGAGCGTAGAATAATGTAGAAGATTGTTTGTGTATATTTCTGTGTATTTTTTTTAACCCATTGAATGTTGTGTTTTATTTTATTTTATTTTATTTTATTTTTGTTTTGCTTTGATAAAATTCTGTCCAGTCTTGACTTTTGTTTTGGCAGGGTACGCCAGAGTATCGAGTGTGGGTCGACCCCCCTTGGCAGAAGACGCCTGCGCCCGACCAAAGGGCCACCTCATTATCTTGGCTGTGTTCTGAACCCTGATCTAAGGTAGGCTATGTAAAAGTGTTTTTATTATAAAATATAGGTTATCTATTAATTATTCGTTTACCTGTACCTAATCTGCATTTAATTTACCTTCTTTTTTTTTTTTTTTTTTTTAGACCATTCTGTATTAATATGGTAATTTTGCGTTATTTTATTACTTTTTATTTACGTGCATATGTGTGTGCGAGTGTTAGAGATTAATATTTTTACAGTGACGGGTTTTTTCTTTTTTTTTTTTTGTATATAAATCTAATGAATTGTAATCCTAAGCTTTTAAGGTTTTTTTTTTTTTTTTTTTAATACATTTATATATATACTGTATAGCTATAATGAATCTTAATCCTCCGCTTTTTTTGCTTTTTTGCTTTTTTTTTTTTTTTTTTTAATATTTATATATATAGTGTATAGCTATATGAATCTTAATCCTCCGCTTTTGCTTTTTTTTTTTTTTTTTTTTTTAACTTATTAGAGGAAATATATGCATCTTTGTTTAAGTGTGAAATGATGCGCCTTACTAATATTACAACCATTATATAGTTCTGCAAGTAAAATATTATTTAATCTTTCTAAAGTGTGAATGGTTGTGAATGTTTTAATTTCCATATTTTACGTTTCACTTGATATCTTGAGTCATAATTCGTTTCTTTTGCAGAAATGCGGCTACTATTTTCCTGTATTCTCAAGCGTTTTATCGTCACCCTTCTGCCATGCTCCTTTACCTCGAAGTCCGTCCTAGGATTAGTAAGTATTTTTTTTCCCTCTCGTGATATTTTCCTTCTTCTCCTAACCTGTCCTGTCGTTTTCATTCTGCTCTTTTTTCGTTGTCATGGTAACTCTCTTGTAAACGAGTAACCTCTCTGTTTACATTTTGATCTGCACGCTCCTTCTCTTTTGCATGAGTTTTCTTTCCTGCCTTACTATTTCTCATCTGTGCTAGTTTTGTTTGTCTGTTTTTTATTTTTATTTATTTTATTTTATTTTATTTTATTTGTTTTATTTTCTTTTATGAGATGCATGAATAAAGATATTTAAGTATCTAAATATATACATATATGTATTTTTTATGTCACGTTCACATTTACTTTTATTTATTCTATATCTATACATATTTATTTTATTAATTTGCCATTATGAATACAGACACCTTTTCTGTTTTTGTTTCTATGTACACATATTTACGTTTTCTTATTAACATTGCCCCTATGACAAAAAAATCTATATATATATATTTTTATTTTATGTATTTACAATCAACGTGTTTCGCAAAAATGTGCGTTACCTGCCAGTTTTTTCTGCTGATATTTTATCATTTATTTATTTGTTTATTTACATTGAGCATTGCTTTACATTTTCCTTGTATGTATTGCAAAAAAAAATGTTTTCTTTCGAAAATTTAGGACTATCTAATTATTTAATGAATAATTATTGGTTTATTTACAAAATCATTTCATATATATATTCTTTTTTTTTTTTTTTACACATATTATTTTTTTCGGTTGTAAATAGTAAAATAATTGATTTTGTAATATAGTTCATATGTATAATTTGTCTCTATATATACACTTTTTTTTTTTTTTTTTTTTTTTTTTTTTTTTTTGTATTATTTTGCATATTTTGGTGCATATAGTTTAGATATGTGCACCTTAATGGGTTTCGCTGTATTGTCGTGAGCGTTTTTCAAAACAATATTCATGTTGCGCAGTATTTTCAATACATAGAAAGGGCCAAGAAATTTAGGCTGAAATATATTTGGCCTTCTAAGGCTCTTCATATATACCGTCTGTCCAATTTTTAGGTCTCTGTCCTTATATTTTAAATTTTTGTTATACTCATTCATAATTTGAAGTTGATTTGTTAGTGCGGCTTCTTTTACACTCTGAATGTGTTGCAGACGCTTATTTGTATAGCTGTCAGTGGTAATTTTTGTTGCATCTGAGAATGCATTAAATGGTGTGTTGATTTCTCTAGCAAAAAAAACCATAGCGGGAGAAAAACCTGTTGCTCTATGTATTGTTGCATTATAGTGTAATTTCACAAAATTTAATTTTTCGTCCCATTGAAATGTTGTTTTTGTCATGGCGGCTAGTGAATTTTTTATTATTTTATTTGAAATTTCTACAATTCCGTTCGAGCAAGCGTGATAAATAGAACTAAAATGTAATTTAATATTTAATTGTTTCATGTATTCTGTGAACGTTTTGCCTCTAAAGTACTGTGCATTGTCTAAATGTATTTCTCTTGGCATGCCGAATCTGGCTATATATTCTGTTAATGCGTTTAATATGGTTTGTGACTCCGCATTTCTGAGTGGCACTGCCTCCATGTAACGCGAGAAGGAGTCAATTATAACCATTATAAATATGTTTTTTTTAAAAGTCATAGGTAACTTACCTATGAGGTCTATGTGTAATACTTCCCCTGGCTTGTAATTTTTTTTCATTTTTTGTATTTCAATTTTGGGGATTGTGTGTTGTTTGTGTCTCATGCATTCAACGCAATTTGCAATATGATTTTTCACGTCTTGGTACATTCCATACCAGTATGTACGCGTTCCTATTAAATGCAAGGTTTTTTTAACTCCAAAATGGGTTTTATGTGCTTCTTTAATTATTTCGTTTTTTAACGAATCTGGAATAATTAATAATTCTTTTTGATTATCATTTGTGCTTCTTTTTAAAATTAATATTTCCTTTTCTGTTAATTCAAATTTTCGAGTTGTTCTATTTGATTTTCCTTTTTTTATGTCTGATATTATTTTAGATATTTTTTTATCTTTCATTTGTTCAAGTTTTATGTTTTCGTCTGTCAAATTTTTATTAACTTCAAATAAGTTGTTGGTTGAATTTGTTTCCGTGATGTTATTGATATGTCGCGATATGTAATCGGCAGGGTTAATTCTTCCCTCTATATGTTCTACAGTGAAATCATACGATTGCAATTCCAGTAACCATCTGGCTATAATGTCTGAATTCTTTTCTAAATTTAAGTGATATGTGATGGCTTTTGAGTCAGTCACTACCGTAAATTTTCTCCCTGTTAAAATATTTTTAAAATGGATTATGCTCTCGTATATGGCGAGCAACTCCAGCTTAATACTTGGGTAACGCTGTTCAGTATCTTTTAATTTTCTTCCATAGAATTCTATAGGGTACATTATGCCATTTATTTCTTGCGATAAAATCGCGGACGTCGCTATTTTTGAGCAATCAGTAATTAAAAAAAATTCTTTGTCATAATTTGGTGGTTTGAGAGTTGGACTGTTTAGAATAATTTTTTGGATATGTTTTAATGCATTTTCGGCATCTTCCGTCCATTCAAATTTCCTTTTCTCACTTGTTAATTCATTTAATGGTGCTACTATTTCAGCGTAATTGTCTATCAGTGATGCGAAATAGTTTGTTAGACCCAGTAAAGATTTTACGCCTTTTCTGTTTTTGGGTCTTTCTAATTTTTGAATTTTTTGAATGTTTTTATTGGCCGGTGCATAACCATTTTTATTGATTTTAAATCCCAAAAATTCTATTTCTTGTTTGCATATTTGCATTTTTGAAGGTTCTATTGTTAGGTTTTCTTTAATTAATGTGCTTAGTACTTGTTGTAATAAGTTTAACATTTCATTGATGCTATCAGCTGCTATTATAACATCATCAATGAAATAACGTACTTTATATTGATCAAATTTTCCTAGCACTTTATCGATTAGTTCCGCAAATACTGATGTGCTTATTTTATTACCAAAATTTAGTCGCGTAGGTTGGAATTTACCAAATTCAGTAATGAAGGCTAATTTTGGTCTGTCTTCTTTTTTTAAATTTATTTGGAAGAAGGCTGAATGAAAATCCAGCACTGTGTAATATTTTTTGCCACTTATATCTTGTAAAAGTGACTTAATATCCGGAATGGGATATGGTACGCCCTGTAAAATATTATTTAGCAATCTGTAATCTATAGCACACCTGTACGAAGTTTTATTAGGGTCGTTAGTTTTTGAGTTTGCCTTTTTTTTTACAAATATAACCGGAAATGCGTAGCTTGACGTTGTATTTTCTATTATGTTTGCGTCCAATAATTTGTTTATCTCCTCTTGTGCCTGGACTGTGACATAGCATCTGATAAATCTGGTGAGAATTTCTTACATTTCTCGGTCAGTAATTTTACCGTGCAATGCTGGTAAAGCGCATTTATTTTCTAGTACTCATCTTTAGCACATATCCGCAAAGGGGGTAGATGTTGGGCGGATATTAACCAAAATCAGACTACCCTCCTTTCCGTGGCTCTAAGGTGACATCCTCGTGGTAGTACATTTTGGAATATCAATTCGATATTCGGGCACGCGTTGTGAAATGCCCTAAAATTAATCCTAATTAAAAGCAAACATTAATCTGGAAAACAATATGTTTAATAATAAATAAATTTACTCTCAAATAATATCAGATTCATATAATTTTAATTAATTTCTTTATTAAACATCCAAATTTTAAATATTAATTAAATTGATTATTCTATAATTTTACAATACAATAAAAATGATATAACAATGATCTTTGATTTTGCCTCAAATGTGCTAAAGATGAGTACTAGAAAATAAATGCGCTTTACCAGCATTGCACGGTAAAATTACTGACCGAGAAATGTAAGAAATTCTCACCAGATTTATCAGATGCTATGTCACAGTCCAGGCACAAGAGGAATATTTTGGCTAGCAGGGAGCACATCTTTAAGTATCCTTGATGAATCATTTCGGCTAGGAAGCACCACACTGATGATAGCAGGACCTCACATTACGTCTGCACACACGAAGGCAATTTTTTAGAATTCTGACTCTTAAAGGAATCTTTTCTCTCCTTTAATTTTTTAAGTCTCTCATTATAATTTTTGGAGGAGATTTTCCCCTTGCATTTTTTTTATTGGGTCTATCTTCTGATTGGACCTTTCTTCGACCAATCTGCTTGCTTCTAGATTACTACGGTGCCTTTTTTACGACCTCGCCGGGGCTTTTTTGGCGGTAGCCAGTGGGGCTTAAATGCGGGTGGTCCCCTTTCAGAGTTCCACGTGCAGGTGCAGGTCATAAATATGACGTTGTATTTCTGTCTTAGGCTTTTAAAAGGTAATAAAACAGCTTGTATTCTTCAGTACAACAGCTTTTGTATTTTTATATTCTTTTTCCTTTTAAATAATGCCTTTTTGTATCTTTATTATTTTGCTTTTAACAAAATGGCTGATTTTTCCCATCACTCCCCCTGCTAAAAATCAAATTTATAGCCATAAAATCACCGAAAAGTGATAGAAAAGAGAGCCATTCTTAAAACACTGTGGGTTATAGGGCAAAATGGGCGTCTTACTCGAATTTAGGAGTCCATTTTTCATAAGAATATGTTGAAATGGTGTCAGAGGCAATTTTCATGCCGAGCAGTGTTATTGGTGGTAGTTGAATAAAAAGTCCCTAAATTTAGAAACACTGTTTAGAGAGCTTTAATACGTTAATACCGGCAAAGATTTTAAAACGTCGGATGCATCGTCTAAAATGTTATGATTTGAAATTATGGCACGTACACGTAAAAAATTCATTCATATAACAATATACACAAGAGAGGTTGAAATGCATTTATTTCTACATGATGCGATTATTATTATTATTGTTGTTGTTCATGTGCGTAAGTGTGCCTAGACGTTTGTTAATGCAAGTACGTAACGAGAATTAGTAAAGGTAAGACACCACTGTCGAGATACATATCGACACTTATGAGGCACACATCACAAGACCACTGTCTTGCTAGTGTTCGGTCACTTTTGTTACTGACTGTACGTTCTTATAAAATGTCGTAAGCAGACAATTGTCTACAAATATGAGCCAAAGAGAGAGAGAGAGAAAGCTACGACTCCAGGCGTTCTTGTTAAAGCGGTCTTGTTCAACCCGTTAAATGGCGCAGGCGTACAGTCGGTAACAAAAGTCTTCGAACACTAGCAAAAATTCCTATATTAAAAAAAGTACACTTAATACAGTTTTGTTTAATAAATCCTTGTCGAATCCTGTTTTTAGACTGACTAAGAACAGGATTCGACAAGGATTTATTTAACAAAGCTGTATTAAGTGTAGGTTTTTTTTTTTTTTTTTTTTTTTTTTTACATAGCAATTTTTGCTAGCGTTCGGAGACGTTTGTTACCGACTGTAATATACGTGATAGAGTTATTTACCGAATAGATTGTTGTAAATAAAATTTAAATTATTTTAACACGAATACGTAAAAATATTTTGTTAAATACAGCTACGTTTTAGATTATACCAAAATACGAAGATCATATTTAATTATTAATATAAAAATTTGAGACCGCAAAGGACAGAATTATAAAATATTCTGATTTATTCTGGTGCATTGTTAGTACACGTCATTTTTCTACACCATTATTTATTTAGTATAATATTCTCTAATATGTGACCCCGATAAAATAAGTAGAAAATTTCTCTTTAAAGGTACGGGTGGGGTAAAAAAGAATATATATATATATACGCATATAAAGTGAAAAAGTGGTATGAAAATAGCTCTGGGACAGATGATAAAAATTGGCAATTGGCAACTGTACAACAGATTAAATATATTTAATGTGTTACATATTTCTACGGCTTACAGCGCATAAAACTTCTAAATATCTTAACACTATTAATATTAAACGTTTATGTGTTGTAATTTACAATAAATTCTTTTAAATTTGGAAAATAATAATTTAAGTCAAATGAAATGAAACGTTCCTTTATACAAAATTTAACTTGTCCAATGTGTAAAACGTAGTGAACAAAAATTCTGTGCTACAAAATAATAATTATTATTATTATTATTCATTTATGGGTTGTTAACTCATTATGAGAAAAGTTTATAATTTTGTTATAAGTATTGTCTCTTAAATATTCTCTTGTCTTTCTTAATTTTTTTATAATATACAACTTTATTTTTTGTTCAAATCGATGGATCTTCGAATTTCTGTTTCTTAAAGCCTAAAACAAGTTCTAAATAATTCAATACTTTTCACATTTAGTTTTTTGTGTTTAAATTTAAAATAAGCTATTTTAACTTTTGAGGGAGACAAAAAAAAAACAAAGCAAAATTGTGTCAATATTTTCTTTTTATTAAAGAAAATTATTGTAAAATAAAAATTAGCTCTCAATTCTTTTGCATATATATTAAGCAATATCATAATTTTGAAAATTTATTTTATTTGCAATTAAACTTTTTTTTTTGTTGTTATTTTATAATTAAATACTTTTGTTCGTTTTATTACTATTACATTTTCTAAATATTTGATATTTTGTTAATATATATATATATATATATATATATATATATATATATATATATAAGTGAAAAGAAGTTTTTGCCATTGAACTAATTCTCTCAAAGAAAACACAAAAGAAAAGAAAACACGAAAGAGAAAATTATATATATTTCCAGTTGGATGTGTAGCAAAAAACACCAACAGATTCCATAAAAAATATTGTCGAGTTAGAAATTTTAAGGACCGCATAGGGTATCTCTGAATATAGCTTCATTATCTTTTATAGCAGTGGTAGCTGTCTCACGACCCTGTCGCTGTATGCTAACCGGGGCGGAAATTAATTTATATAATGCTATCTTCTGTTAACAAAGCAAAAATTAAGAAATCGTTCTGGCTCTTTTCACGGAGAACAAGATTAGATTATATGTGTATGTGGAATATACATATTAATTGTACTATATCAGTTATAGATATTAATATAACTGCCAATTTGTATGATTTTTAATACGACTTTTTTCAAATTCTTTAATTGTAGAAAATTTCTTCAAAAATCCATTTAGAAAGAATGTATATATATATATATATATATATATATATATATACATATATAATAAATTGAAACAAATAGGATAAAGTTTGAATTCATTGGTCTTTAATATAAAATGAGTGATGTTGAAAAATAAAATTGTACTATTTATCTGGGAAGTCTGTGCGATCACAGCATGCGCTCTTCCACCGTCACACCATATGCATGCATAACAACTCTTGATAGTTCTGTTTTACCATTTAACTTTTACCAATTAACTACAAGGAAATACACAATTCGTAACTACTGATTGAAAAAAAAATCAGAAGGGATCTCGTACCAAATATTTTAAAAACAATGTTACAGTAAAATTAAATTATACAAAAACGATAATTAAAAATTAAGACTACACCTTTTTAAAGGATTGTGAAACTTATTAATTCGTGTATAAAATCCTTAGATGATAAATGAACAAGAATGAGCATATGTGTTTCGGTTTAAGTTTAAAAAAATCAAGGAATATTACGTATAGGGTTATAGCAAATCTACAACGAGATTGGTTGGCGATATATTGACAACTTTTTTTACTCGTCACTATCTCCTGTCGCCATGACGGGAGATAACTGTAATTTGATTTGGTGCTCGAGGGCGAGGCCCTCTGATTTAATCACGTTACTGCTTGAGCATGTATCGCGTAGAATAATTATATATTGCCTATTGTCATTTTCATTTATTATATGTTGTCACCACGTTCTCAGCAAATAATTATATAATTAATAAACAAAATAAAGCACATTGTATAAAAGAAGGAAAATAAAAACAGCCAAACAGCCATAAATGCGCCAAGGATGAATACCGTACTTCAAGTTCAAGGATCTCGGAAGCTTACTAACAAGCACGGGAATTCGCTAGACGGGGGGTTGTGTGCATTTAAGTATTGAGAAGTACCATCTTGTTTATTATTCATCCATGATAAAAAGTAAAACTTTCCAAATTATTAAATAAACAGAAGCGGATTCTAGTTGCCAAAGACTGGTGAATGTAAAAATAATAATAATAATAATAATAAAATAAAATAAAAATAAACATATGTACTAAATAAAATCCTTAAACGTCATGATTATTATAATTTGTATCTTCTATTATATTCTTTGTTGCATTATAGTAATGCTTGAAATTATGTTTATTAAAACATACCTTATACATTTTTATTTCATTTTATTAAATGACTTACATATTTTATATATTTCGCTACAATTCCTTTAATATTAATTAATATAGTCAAAATCTACAGCATCGTAAATAATAATAATAATAATAATAATAATAATAATAATAATAATAATATTAAAATAAAATAAAATAAAATAACCGTTTGATTCGTTAAATAATATAAGAAATGGGAAACGATGAGAATTATAAGGGACTGTATTTTAAACTGTGAATGTACTTCCTTCAATCTTAGGCATACTAGCACTCTGCCTACAAATTTAAACTTTGAATGCAACGTGAAATGCAAAACTATAACTTTTAAATTTCTATAAGAAAATTAGATTTGTAGATCAAACTCTTTTTCGTACATTTTTGAAAATTCACTTTTTTTCGTACATTTTTCGTTTATTTAAATTATAATTTTATTAATCTATTATTTGCAGGTTTTAAAAAAACTGAAGAAGGCAATATGATCTTAGCAAAAATTTACAAATATATCTTTAAAATAGTTTAGAAAAGTTAGAATTTTATAATCAAAATTCAAAAAATAACATTTCTTTGACTGTATATATAAATAAGTAATTAACTATATATAAATTCTATGTAAAAGAAAAATGTCTCATTTAAACATTGTTTCCAGCTTTAAATTATATATTTATCGTAACATCTCTTTTATATTGTTTGTTGCCAAAGAATTTCCTAAAAGCTGATTAAAGTATTAAGTTTAAATTTCTAAATTTAATCTCCAACAATAACGTTAAGTGCATTTAAGATCATGTAGATCAACATTACTTAAGAAGATTTCTTAAGTATATTAAATTAAAGGACTTAATCACGTCACATATCGGTTTATTGCACTATCAAGGGAAAATGGATTAGAAGCTTTCACTATAAAATATTCTTTTGTTATTCAGTGTTGTGTTATTTTGTATAGTGTTGTTTAGAAAAAAATATATATGTATATATTAATATGTAATATAAAAATCTTCTAATTAAGTTGTTTATATTAATTAATATATTCTTTAATATTTATTCAGATTTGTTCTTTGTAAATCGAAACTTTCGTTTCCGCTTTATTAAAAATAACCGTTAGGAAAAGTAATCTTTATTATTATTATTATTCAAACGTATTTCTTCAAAATTGTCTTTTTTCTCTACAGACCAAAAATATCCCCCCCCCCCCCCAAATCTTTATTCACGCCCTGTCTGAAAAGGAAGGAACCAATAGAAGAATTATAAAGCACTAAGCTACACCCTTTTGATCACATGACACTACGTTAGCAGGGAAAAAAAAAACTCTCAGCTCTTCGCCTTTTCCCTCATATGAAAGTATTTGCATCGTCAAAATATCGCTGCTTTTTCGTCTAGTATTGCTATAAAAAACTATGTAATATTTTTTTTTTTCAATATTATGATTACGGTTAAGACTGTTAAAATGTAATCTCTAAAAATACTGTACTGGCTCCTCTCTACGAGGAAAACCCAAGCTTGTAGTTCTCATAAATAAATAAATATGTAAATCGTTGGTGCAGTTTAATTATTGCTTTTTTTTTTTTTTTTTATCTCGAAGATGACTGCTAATATAACAAGGATGGACTTATATTTTTTCTTATATATATATATATATATATATATATATTAATTGAGTTTCCATAACATTTATAAAACTTCAAAAATTACAATTGCAATTAAATTTTAAGGCATAAATAGACGTCTGTTTCTCTTTGGAAAAATGTGCAAACACATCTGAATTTCTCATTCTTGTAATAACACTTTCCGTGTATATTACACCATGTATGATACACTTTCCATGTCCCCATTTATCCGATGGTTAAAATTATGGCCTTCATTTAACAGGTGTCACGTTTGAGTCCCATTACAGGCATAGAAGTTTGTTCGGATTTGGAGTCTACAAGTAATAGGTCCTGGTAATTTCAGCCCTAAATTGCAAAATGTGGCCATAGATTGAGATAAAAAATTGCAAACAGCATGTAACATAAAAAAAAAAAAAAGGAAGAAAGAAAAAAGAAAAAAAGACTGATTGCCGCTAAATTTTGTGGGCAGACTAGGTTAGATAATTTCGGGTATAAAATACATGCACGTACACACACAAAGTTGCCAGACTTTGTGACTTTTTTATTCAATTGTCACCAATAATTTCACGGAGAGATATTTGATATACATAATAGACAAACCGAATCGAAGGATCGTCTATCATGTAAATTAATAATCACTCCTCGAAATTATTGGTGACTATTGAATAAAAAAGTCACAAAGTCTGGCAACACTGCACATACATGCACACATACACACAAACATACGTATGTATTAGTTGGAAAAATTCTAACAAATGGGATAACATAATTTAAAAATAATAATAATAAAAATATTCTTTTATATACACTGAGAAAAAAAAAAAAAAAAAATATATATATATATATATATACCGCCTTCCTCTAGAATGAAAAAGTGACCATTTTCGAAATCCCTTAAATAGAAATATAGATTTCCGAACTATGCGCATAAGGCACGCCAATAAACTGAATACACGAAATGGTCAAGAATTTCTTGTTTACACATTTCTAGATGGTGAAACAATATTCTGAATATTCCGAATATTCTGAATCATTTGTATTGCGAGAAACTCTCGCTTGATTTTCTAGAATTGGGTCATACACCAAGATTATAGTTGTGAAACCCGCCTCTTGTAGTCTCATTTATTTGCAGAGAATTTTAAATAACTTTGCCCTCGAGAATATAGGCAAACGCTCTAGAATTCTAGAAGGGACTTCTAGAACTCGCTTTTTAAGGGGGCTAGAATTTATAAGCATGACATGGAACAATTTTTCCTAGAGCCACAATTTAGATTCCAGATATGAGTTACAGAATTTTTTATCTGTGTGAAAACGGCGCATTCTCCATTTTATTTGTTAAATTAATGTTTTTTTTTTTTTTTTTTTTTTTTTTTTTTCCATAAAAAAAAAAAAAAAAAAAAAAAAAAAAAAAATATCACAATACACATTTTCTAACTTTCAAAATATCCATTGGATATAGTCACATTCGCTAAAGATTTAATTAGCTAGATTGTAATTGCACAGTGCTATTTATAGAGAGAATTTAATTGTAACATCTCAGCATATTTATTATTTAATCTTATTTGTTTATGAGTAACATATTTATTATTTAATATGTTACTCATGAAAACATAATTTTTTAGAGAATATGAAGAAACACATTAACAAATCCTTCTTTCGCGCCTTTCTTGTTAAATGAAAATTCAATGGTTGACGGCAGTTCAATCACTCTGAAGAATAAGATCCACCCCTTTTTTCACACCACTTTATTTTAGAATCATTCTCCCCAAATGTAATCACGATGAAATCAGAAGAAAAATTCTGTTAAAATATATATATATATATATATATATATATATGCTGACAATATTATGGAATATCAATTAAGATGTTGGCAACTATTCCCTACATCGACAAACTGACACTTCTCCCAGGCTTAGACTTTTGTCATCTTTATAATAGCACATTAAATAACAAGGTTGCTTTACTGCAAATATTATATTCAAAAGTTTAAATATATTTACAAATTTAATCTGCATTTATAAAAAAAAAAAAAAAAAAAAAAAAAAATGAGAAACATGTGTAATTTTCTTGTAGAATAGTCACACAATGTATTAAGAGAATTAAACAGAAAAAGCGTTTCTATTATCATTTAAATATAAATAAGCAGAAAAATACATAGAATTTTCAATGTATTAAATAACTAGCTTTCAGCGAAATACATTATAGTTTATGCTAATCAAAATTTATTTTTTAATCATGCAACTTCCTTCAACGGAAACAGAAAAAAAAAATCAATTATTAAAATATGGGAAAAAAACTCATTTGGGAAAAGTAACTTAACAATAAAACTAAAACTAAATACATTTCGAATGCAGTGATCCGTAAGTGTTAGAAGTCAAGTGATATGTAACAGCATTTTTTCCTTTCATTTTGAAATTCATTGAAATACATTCTGTATAAAATGCTTTTAAATTTTTTATTTACTTCATATGCACAGAAATCATTTTAATGCTAAAAAAAAAAAGTAATAGAACTTTAAAATGAAAAATGAAAAATTAAATAGAGGAATAAAGAAATAAAAGAATTATTTTATATATATATACATATATATTTAAATTTTGAATGTACTACTGTTTTGAAAGTTTTTACTGAAAAAATATATCACAAAAGCATTTTATTAAATGCAATTTGTATTCTGTATAAAAAATTAAAAATATTTTTTAAATATTAAATTTATTTATTAAATGTTTCTTTTTTTTTCCAAGAAGGAAATTTTGTTATAATTTTAAAAAAAGTTTAACAAAATTATGTACTTTATGTACATTCAAAAATACATAAATTAAATTTTCATTATTAGATAAATAAATATACTGCATATGCTCCATACACTGCAAATTATTTTTTAAATAAAAATATTGAAAATATGTATAGAAGTACACCATTACACTTTTTAAAGCCTAAAACGCAAAGCGGCCGTTTTTATTGCAGCAGTCTCTACTTTGTTCTCCTGACAAGGGTTGTGTGGTTTTACGACCCGATAAAATTGTTGCTGGTTTATTACATTTTATGGTGTTTATTCTATGTTTTGTACTTTTTGTCAGTTTTGCGAATTTGAGAGCTTCCCGTTGCGTCGTTGCGCTCACACCACCACACTCACAGTACCGTCATAATATAACTAGCGAAATGTTTTATCTGAAGGTGATAAGAACGGCTGTACACTTGTTACTTTTCGAGATTTGCTGTAATCGTCGTCTAACAATCGAATGTTTAGTGATCATCAAAATAAATATTGAAGATATTTTGAAAATTGAAAAGCCTACAGAAGACACATCTAAAAGTGCTGCGAACAAACGTAGAATTTGTACTTTCTATTCATCTAACCTATAAAACACCGAATGACAAAATATGTATGCAACTGTTGAAACAAGGCTAATTATGGAGAGTACATTTTTAACATCTGCCAAAAGCGCAAAAGATATTTTTTACCAATTTTCAATTTTTTACACTGAGAAAATAAATATACCGCCTTCTTCTAGAATTAATAAGTGGCCATTTTCTAAATCCCTTAACTAGAAATGTAGATTTCCGTGGTATGCGCATAACGCACGCCAATAAACTGAATAGACGAAATGATCGAGAATTTCTAGTTTACACATTTCTAGATGGTGAAACAATATTCTGAATATTAATATTATTCTGAATCTTTTGTATTGCAAGAAATTCTCTCTTAATTTTCTAGAATTGGGTAATAAACCGAGATTATAGTAACTGAATACCGCCTCTTGTAGTTTCATTTATTTGAAGGGATTTTTAAATAACTTTGTCCTCGATAATGTAGGCAAACGCTCTAGAATTCTAATAGGAGTTTCTAGAACTTGCTTTCCAAGGGGACAAGAATTTATAAGGCTGACACTTAACTATTTTTTCTAGAACCACAATTTAGATGCTAGATGTCAGTTAGAGAATTTTTTCTCATTGTAATTGAAATATTATAACGATTTTTTTAAGTTACGCTAATTTGTTTGAAATAAATAAAGGATATATAAATATATACTTGTTTTTGACTCGCAGTTTATGAGGCGAATGGTTATTTACAGAGTAACACTGATTTAAGTTTAGTTATCTAGGGTTAATTTTTTTATTGTACCGATTAAACTTACCTCTTCGATCAGAGACGTTTAGGGTATATTTTTGTTAACTTCACCATTTTTACTTTCAATGCGTCAGACGACTTTAAAAATGATTTCGCTCGGTAACTAAATCATTTCAGAAGGGTTCATAAACGTCACGTTGGATATGAAAAATTAGTTAACTTGCAAAGTGCTGCATCATTCTAAGAAACACAAATGTTGTCAGCATGCTCATATACAATTTACCATTGACAGAATACATTTAAAAAACTGTGTAAGTTATCAATAATTAAATAAATAATAGTAAAAATAAATTTAAATTATTAGCTAAAAATTGAAAATTTCATTGAATGCAAAAATGAACAGTGATTTATTCAAGAATATACAGAGTTTATGCGCAATATATTAACTATTTACGAGAAATTTTCTTTATGAGTCCGTATGAATCCAGCAAGATGTCCTAAAAATCCATATAAAGACAAAGCAGAAATGCTGACATTTCCGATTTTTCCAAAGTATTTCTGTACGTATAATTTCTTTCAACACCGCAATTTTTATAAATAATTTTCTTTGATATATATTGTTACAGCCGGTTAAATAAGAAGAAAATAATTGATCAAAAATTTGTGTTGAAAAGGATACTAACACTGCTGTGAAGAAATCGGTTTAATTGGTTGAGTGGATTTTACTACTACGGTATATGGAACTGGCGACAGGACAGTCTGGGTTTTACCTCTAAGGATGGTTCGAAGACATGCTTTTATAATTTTCGTTCTCCGCGGAATGGAAGGCTCTCCTGTGACACAAGATTTATTATTTCGGATGGGCACATGGGGAACATTGTGGTCATGATGAATTTTACATGCATGAGCCGCCATTAATGTACACGATGATCTTCAGAAGGCTCGAGTATTGCACCAGCAACCTTGTAATTACGATATCGGTGCTCTATCTACCAGGTTGTTGATCTATATTTTTCTTAATAGAGTTTCTCTATGTCTTTCTCTCCAAGAATTTTATGGGGGAAAAAAACAGTCAATACAAAATATGTCCTGCTTTTAGTCGTTTCTCTAAAACAATGATATACTTTAAAACAGTTTTAGCGTATTTCTGTTTAACATTTTTTGGACTGCAGGCGTTTATACACACCATTGGTATTCACTGCTCTGATTTTTGAGGATAAACTTTGTAGAGATACAGAGATATAAAGTATACTTTGCAGATTTATAGAGAAATTCCAAAAAAAACGAGACCTACTGCTCAAAATACAAAACTACTGGTTTAATAGAGTGGCAGCACTATTGCTCTTTAGAATGATAAGGGTAAATAATAATAATAATAAATAATAAAATACGTCTACTTACACGTCTTACATGTTTTTGTATTTAATTTTACGTTTAAAACTAAATAAATTTCTTCAAAAAAGTATTTAAAATATTGCTTTCGCTTAATTTTCAGTTTAATAAATATACTGGTAATTATATTAAAATTTGTTAGCTTACATTTCTGCGACGTATGTCGAATAACAAGTTATACTAATTTTTTAAATAAAATTAATGTGTTATTTTAAAATTTTATAAATTAAAACTGTAGATTTAAATTTTTCATTGAAAGTTTATCAAATTAACATATTTTGGCAGAATAAACGTAAAGTGCATTATGTTTTGAGCTGATTTCTCTTTTAACTTGTATCGCAAAATATATAGATTTAGCAAAGTAGTACCTTTATAAGATACATATTTATATTTCAAGAAGATTCTGTAAAGTTGAATGTTTAAAAAGTTCTCTTTGTACATATTTTTCACAGGATAAACTATTCAAGCTTTCATGCAAATTACAGTGTCTTGTCCTAACTGGTTCTCCTCTTAAATGTATGCGAAAACGTTATAAATTAAATATCTAAAGTAAATATTCTCTTGCCTTTATACGTCCAAGCAAAATTAATAGTGTTAGTGTAAACAACGTTTTCCGTTTGTCCTTTTATAACATAAATGTTATTTTTTTTTTTTTTTTTTGTGTGTGTGTGTGTGTGTGTGTGTGTGAAATCTTTTTTTGTCTTGATTTTATATACATGAAAACAGGAATTGTTATGATATAAAAGAGTACGAACTTCAGTAATAAAAAGAAGCAACAAATACCACTGAAAAACACTTAAAATTAATTATCTAGCATGGACCACCAACTGCGTAATGTCTTTCATTCTTCAAGAGTTAAGTTTAACAATTTTTTAGATTGATTATTAAATATTTTGTATATTTTCAAACGATAAATTATAATATGTTTACTAAAGTATAATAATACAATAGACAAACAATTTATCATGCAGTTTTGCATGTAAATGAAAAACAAAAGATAACTGAATGTATTTTAAAATCTGGAATAAACGTTTTAATCCAAATTCTAAAAATAAAAAATCTCCTAAATATAGAGGTGTGAATTCCGTCAATTTTGCATCCGCTATTTCTATTCAGCTATAGTATCGCAATTTTTTCTTATTTTTTTTTTTTTTTTTTTTTTTTTTTTTTTTGCAATTTAATAGGATAGAGATAATTGTTTACAAATAGTGGTATCAACAGTTGTAGAATTCTCATCTCAGGTAACAATAATAAAGATTTTAAAAAAATCTTCATAAAGTAAATACAAAATGATATGTTATGTATTATTTCAAATATTTAACAAAACGAAAAAAAAAAAAAAGATGTAATACAGTCAAATCTCGTTAACGTGAATCACAAGTGGGATAAAAAACTGTTCACGTTATCAGTAGTTCATGCTATGAGTAAATCAGAAATTAATGTTCCTTTTCACGGGATTGTAGAAACAATTCACGTTAAAAAAAATCCACGTTCATCCTGCTCATTTTAACGATGCTCGACTATATACAGAATAGTAACAACACATTTTGATTTTCCTGAAAGTATTAAAAAATGTACACTTCAAATGAGGAAATAAAAGATGTTTTAAGATATTGGGATCAATGTGAAAATTTAAAATTTTAAGTTTATTATGCTCCTCCGGGCCTGAACCTTGATTCAAAACTATCACTTGTCTACTAAGTCCATAGCACTAAAAATTCGGCTATAACACGGGCGTCCACCACGGAAATTTATTGTCCGCCATCAAGCTTGTTTCAGACAAATACAATATATTAGAGAAAGTTCTAAAGATATTTAGTCGGATGCTGAAATCAAAAGTTAGGACGAAAGTGACCATATAATCACTTACGGTATTCAGAATCTGACCATATATCCCATAAATCATTACAATCTGTTCTTATGAATAAGCCAGGATATTCGAAAAGTAACCTTATGTGCGAGTGACCTTGTATCAAGTTCCATTTGGACACGTTCATTACATTTTTATGAGAGTTTAGACTGATCGCGATTAAAAAATGGGAATGCAGGAATATTTTGCCCGTTTCTCGCTGCTGGACTTAAAGTGGATGATACACGGGTTTATCTTCATCCTTGTCGATTAAATTTTTAGCGTTTTTTCGGCAAGTTTTGCAGAGCACATAGCTCACAAATATGGATATTTAAAGCTCAGCTATTCACCAAGCGCAATCTTTTGCATATCCCTTCTTGTATTTACAAAAAAAGATTTAAGAAGAGTTAGAGAGGTTAATTTACAAAACGTTTTTTTTTTTTTTTTTTTTTTTTTTTTTTTTTAAATAAACCAAAGGCACCTTTCGACCAACTCTCCTCTATGGCATCTTTCTCTACCTTGCCCATAAATAGGCAAGAGTTCTTCCTCTCTCTCTCTCTCTCTCTCTCTCTCTCTATATATATATATATATATATATATATATATATATATATATAGAGAGAGAGAGAGAGAGAGAGAGAGAGAGAGAGTCTCGGAGCACAGTGTAGACAGTAGACTCGCACAGTTGCAGTTAATTTTGTAGGCTTGAATAATTTCTTGAATAGTAATAATAGTACTATAATTTTATGTAAAAATTACTTCACCAGTTAATATTATCCATTTTACTATGTTAAATAGGGAAAAAAAGAGATTTTTATAAGTTTCATTTAATTAAAATATTTAACAGGATTAATAAAAATTTCCAATTTATAAATATAAAGGCTTTACCAATAAGGATGATACAATTTTAAATGGTTAGAATGACAACACTGCATATTATTTTTTGACATTTCTTGTGTCATTAGAGTTTAGTATGATATGCTATTTAATCATACAACGATAAACGCTTGAACAACGTTTGGAAATTATTAAATTGTTTTATCAAAATCAGTTTTCATATGTGAATACTCAAAGAAATTTGAGAATTCATGGACGACATTATTCAGTTAATCGACTCGATCGATTGTGATTTTTTTCTTTAGGGATATGTTAAGTCACGGGTTTATGCTGATAATCCAATAACAATTGAGAAATTAAAAACCAACATTGAACATATTATTCGTAAAATAACACAATTTTTATGTGAAAGAGTGATGGAAAATTGGGTTGACGGAATGCGGAATGTACAGAGAAGTCGTGGTGCACACATGAATGATATTATTTTCATATTTAATGGAATGATGTGAGCTTTTTTTTTTTTTTTTTTTTTTTTTTTTTAATTGTATCAATCTCTATGGAAAACCCTTTATATTCTGGAAAGTAGTCAGTTTTTAATTAAATGGTTTGTGAATAAACACTTTTCTTATCATTTAAAATATTTAGTACATTTACCTATTTCGTTGCTATCAAGCTGTTACTGGGAAAAATTTTCTTGAGTCATTACCGTTAATGAGGTTTATGAAAAGGAATTAATTTTACAATGTTTTCCAAAAGACATGATGAATTCTCCCTCGACTCCATTGCTTGTTCGTTTCAAATATTGTTCTTCGGAGAACTTATGACGTTGTTTCATAATTAATATTCTGAGAAATTTTGTAACATTTTATTAAAAAAGTCATATGCAAAATAATTTACACTGTTATAAACAGTCTAATAAATTTATTTATTCTATTTTTTTTTCCCCGAACATAAGTCTTTTCTCAAATTCTGCTATACTTTTTGATTAATAAAGTTAGTTTTTCATCTGTTAAAATTTATTAAAATAAACAAGTTTAATTATTTGATTCAAAATTTTCAGCGACTAGAAATTACAATCAAAATTAATAGTATATATCTATATATATATCTATATATATCTATATATGTATAATATTATAATATATTAAATTACATTCATTTGAAAATATAGAAATTGAAATATTAGAGCATGTTACAGATGATAATGGAAGACTTTTTAAAGAAAATGATTATATTTTGAAATTTAGAACTTTATATCCATATGGTTTAAATACAGAAATTAAAAATTTAAATGTAAACTAGATTTCTAATGTATATAATTTGTTTTATAAAGTAAATAATTTAATTTCAATTAAAAGAGGTAAGAGGGGTTCTCATATTAATATTAAAAAAATTAATGATATTATCCCTTTATTTTGGCTTTATGAACAAGAAAAAAACATTCTCATACTCTTTAAATGTTAATAAGTTAAAGGCATTGGTCTTTTCTTTCAAAATAAAAGCAATTAAAAATATTTCTTCTTTTCTTTCTAGGTATAATTTTATTAATAATCAGTTTAAAGATTTAGTCATAGATTCAATAGGTTTCAAACTTTTAAATTTAAGAACGATATTGCAGTAAATGAATATTTTATAATTTCTTTTTTGCAAAAAATATTTGATAATCTGAGATTAAATAAAGCTGTATTTAAAAATGATTTCCCTTTACCAGTAAATATATATATATATATATATATATGTATGTATATATATATATATATGTATGTATGTATATATATATATATATGTATGTATGTATATATATATATATATATGTATGTATATATATATATATATATATATATATATATATATATATGTATGTATATATATATATATATATATATGTATGTATGTATATATATGTATGTATATATATATATATATATATATATATATATATATATATATATATATATATATATATATTGTAACTGCTTTTAAATATAATAAACCATTCAGTAAAAAGATTTTTAATTATAGAAAAATTGCTTTATCAGTTGATTCCTCTAAGATGAATGAATGTATATGCAATAGTGACGATTTTAACTCTTATATTGATAATAATTACAAACATGTTATATTTGGGGATCTTAATATGATAAAGAAAAATGATAATATAAGATTATTAATGAATCTGGGTACAAAATTTAGATTAAATGGAAAACTTTAAAAATCTGATGTTAAAGTGAATTTTTTAAAAGATATGAATAATTTTATTTTCAAGATTTGTTATAAATATAACACACCCATAGAAGATTTTCATGAATGGAAATATAATTTGATAAGTTATTTTGACAATTTTTAGGTTGGATTTTTAAATAGTAATAATTATAATTACCATCAATTTAATAAAAAGGATAATGAATATTTGGAATCGTTAAAAAAGCATTTTGTTTTTGTTCCTGTTGACAAAACTGGTAATAATTATGGTTTCATATGCAAAAAGGTTTATTTTGAAAAAACTTTAGAAGAATTGAATAATGAGTTTTATTACACTAAATTAAATTTGATATCTCTAATTTAAAAAAGAAATATTTTACTAGTTATGCAAAGAAAATTAAGTCTCTTTTTTCTTATAATATTAAAATTTCTAATGGGCATAATATCTTATTTTATTTATGACACCTAAATTTCATAAAAATCCTGTTATTCAGATATATATGTTGTTCAACTAATAGTATTGGTAAAAATTTTAATGTAAAATTGCTTTTTTTTTTTTTTTTTTTTTAAGAATATTTAGATTTTTGAAAATTCAAATATAAAAATACAAATAATTGTTTGGTCTTTTAGTATTGATTTAATTAATAAAATTACAGTTAAACCTTCATCTATTTAAACTTATGATTTTGAAAACTAATATTGTAATATTCCTATAAATGAACTTTATATCATCAAAAAGATTTTTGACATTTTTTATATTGAAGATGAATTAAATATCCCCAGAGATTTTTTCCTTAGTTTATGTCATTTTTGTCTAAATAATAATTATATAATTTTTCATAATGGGATTTTTAAACAGTCACATGGTATTGGTATGGGAACTAATTATACTTCTAGTGCGGCCAAGTTTTCTTACTTTACTTTTCTCTGAATACAAGTTCACTGTAACTCATAATATCTGTTTACATGTTTATCGTTATATCGATGATTTGATTATTTTTTATACTAATTTATATATATATATATTTTTTATTTAATATATACACATATTTTTAAATTAAATAAAGCCAATATTAATAATTATGAAGCTGATATTTTAGATATTTCTTTTGTTTTAAAAAATAATAATTTATGTACTGATTTATATGATAAAAAAAAACTCCAACTTTGTTACTAGCTGTATGCCGCACTAATATTCTAGGCTGAGCCATAAAATTTACATAAATATTATAGTCAATCAACTTTTAAGGATCAAGACATTATGCAATTCTAAGGTTAATTTTGGTAAACAAATATATATTTTCCATGCTTTATTATACTATAAAAATTTATATCCTTTAAGTTTTATTTTTTATTATACTAGTAATGTAAATTTTTAGTGACAGCCCCGCAGCTACTGGCTTTGCTTTGATTGGTGGTCCATATAGGTGTCCAGTATCATTCTAACGACTTAAGAGTCATTTTTTTTTTTTTTAAAGTTGGACACTTTTGATAGTTGACATCTTCAAATTTTCCGAAACTTTCAGGATGTATTAGTAGTACTGTGATAAGAAAAAGTGAAATTTAATTTTTTCTGAATTTGATTTGTTCGACCTAGAGAGGGGGTCGAAGTTTGAGGCCGTAAATAAATGGTGCCATTTTAAAATCATTTTACTCCTAAAGCCATGAGTGACCCATGTCAATTTTTTTAAATACGGATACTACTTGATACTAAGTACATTTTAGCATAAACAGTTTGGTGGATCATTCATGGCTTTAAAGGCCAGGGTCATTCAAAAGTGCAGTTTTCGTTGATTTTTTCCATGTTTTCAGTCTGAATATCTGCTAAGGCCATGAGTGCCCCATAGAAATAATTATGGGGTTAATTACACACCATAGTACAGAACTTTAAAATATTTAAAATTGCATGGCTTACTCTTGGCTTTAGTAGATAAACGGTCTCAAAGTTGAAAATTTTCAAAAAATGTCAAATTTGATGGTAAATTACTCTATAAGCCATGAGTCAATAACTATGAGAGAGAGTTTTAATTATACCCTATATGGTCTAGTTTTAGACCCAGGTTACAAACCTATGGGGCTTGCAAGATTTATTTAGATATAGTCTATTTTATATCGCAAATGCGTACCTGTTCTATGTAGTACAAAACGCTTGAGACCCAATTTTGTAATACATTAATGTTTGTTTAAAACTTCCCATTTTACATTACAGAGGTAATAAATATAAAAAAATATACATATAAAATTAAAAAATCTGGAGTGACTCCACTCGACTTTCCGAACATTGAGTAATTAACAGTTTTGTAGATAAAGCCTATAAATGCTAGATTCACCAAAATGCTTATAGTTAGTGAAACAGTGATTTATAATATTCATATAAATTTTCAGCTCAATTGAATAAGGCGTTTAGATGCTATCGCACTTTTAAAAATTTGGCCCCATAGGCCATAATGATAAATACTTTTTCTTTGTGTCCCTGTAAACAAACCATAACTTCTAGATTCTCCAAAATCTATACAGATTGAGTATCTGTGACCTATAACATTTGTACAAATTTTCAGCTCAATTGAATAAGGCGTTTAGACACTATCACACTTTTAAAAATTTGGCCTCACAGGCCATAATGATAAATACTTTTTCTTTGTGTCCCTGTAAACAAACCATAACTTCTAGATTCTTTAAAATCTATAGAGATTGAGTATCTGTGACCTATAATATGTGTATAATTTTTTTACTCAATTGAATGAGGCGTTTAAATACTATCGCAATTTTAATATTTTGGTCCCATAGGCCATAATGATAAAGAATTTTTCTGTGCGTCCCTGTAAAAAAAACTATAAGGACTAGATTCATGAAAATTAATAGAGTTCGTGCTACTGTGACTTCCAGCATGCGTACCAACTTGCAGCTCATTCGAGCAAAGCGTTTAGACGCTAGCGTGTTCACTCACACACATACGCACATACATACATACATCATCGCAAAAATAGGGGACTTAGAAAAAAAATTAAATTAATTGTTCTGATTTTTGTTTATAATAATTATGATTAAAAAAATTATAAGTTCGAATAATCAATGCAACTTAAATAGATAATTAAAAAAAAAAATAAACTAATAATAATTTGATTAAAATCACAATTTCAATCAAACTAATTAAATAAATCCTGGTGATTATTAATGTAATACTGAATCATAGGCTCCTAAACTAGATGCCTCACGCGTGGCTCGGAAACTTGGCAACAGTTCAAGCGGTAGACAGCGCGACCTGGTACAGATTGCGTGACTTTTTTATTCAACAGCCACCAAATATTTTTAAAAGTGGGATTTGATATACATAAAAGGCGTATAGAATCGAAGAAACGTCGATTATATATATCATGTATGACTTCTTAAAATTATTCGTGACAGTTTAATAAAAAAGTTACGCATTTTGTACCAGGTGGCTCTATCTACCGCTCCAACTGTTTATAAGTTTCTGAGCCACGCGACAGGCATCTTGTTCTAGTGTCTTATTTATTTCTTTATTCTTAGATTAGATCTTATTAGATTAAACTATCAAAGCTTTCTGCTTTTTTATGTTAATTTGAGTCAATACATTAGTTTATGTTAATTGCAGTAAATTCATAGTGTGTAATAAAATCACATAATCCAATTTAACTTTAAAATTTATTTACTTTCCATTTTGTTTTCTTTTCTTTGTTAATTCCATTCCTGTCCCATTCATCCCCATAGGTTGGGATGAAGGAATGGAACAATGCACATGCATGTAATATATATATATATATATATATATATATACATTATTAATTAAAAATGATAACTTTTTATTAAAGTTAGTATGTTTATATGTAACTGATTTCTGAAGTGTACTTATCAGTCATGTTACAAAATTCTGAATTACATATGGCCAACGTTATCAATAAAAACAGGAAAAATGTCCCATCCATCCCCACTCTCCCCTATACACACACCATTGGAATTTACTGCACTGATTTTTTAGGATACACATTGTAGAGATATGGAGATAGAGAGATAGAGAGGAATTCCAAAAAAAATGGGACCTACTGCTCAAGATAGGAAACTACTGGTTCAGTAGGTTGGCAGCATTACTTCTCTTTAGAATGATAAGGGTAAATAATAATAATAGTAACAATAAATAATAATTTAATAATTAAAAAATAATTATTAATTAAATGATTAAAATTAATTAAAATAAATATAATTATAATATATAATTAAAAAATAATACGTCTAATTAATGTTTTTGTATTTAGTTTTACGTTAAAATCTAAATAAATTTCATCAAAAAATTTTATAAAATATTGCTTTCTATTAATTTTTACTTTATAAAATATAGTGGTAATTATATTAATATTTGTTAGCTTACATTTCTGCGACATATGTAGAGTAACACGTTATACTTTTTTTTTTTTTTTTTTAATTATTGTGTTATTTTAAAATTTTATAAATTAAAAGCATAGCTTTAAATTTTTCATTGAAATTTTATCAAATTAATATCTTTTAGCAGAATAAAAGTAAAGTGCGTGTTGTTTTGATCTGATTTATCTTTTAACTTGTATCACAAAATATATAGCCTTAGCAAAGTAGTATCTTTATAAGATTAACATTTATATTTCAAGAAAATTCTGTAAAGATACATGTTTAAAAAGTTATCTCTGTACCTCTGGTTCACAGGATACACTATTCAATCTTTCATGCAAATTACAGTGTCTTGTCTGAACTGGTTCTCCTCTTAAATGTATGCAAAGACGTTATAAATTAAATATTCTCTCGCCTTTAAACGTCCAAGCAAAATTAACAGTGTTAATGTTAAACAACGTTTTCCGTTTGCCCTTCTACAACGTTTTTTTTTTTTTTTGTTTTTTTTTGTTTTTTAATGTGTGTGTGTGAAATCCATTTTCGTCTTGATATTTACATACATGAAAACAGAAATTGCTATGATATAAAAGAATACGGACTTCAGTGTTAAAAAGCAAAAAACACCACTGAAAAACACTTAAGGAAATTATTTAGCATGGACTACAGACTGCATAATGTCTTTCGTTTATCAATAGTTAAGTTTAAGAGTTTTGTAGATTGATTATTTAATATTTTGCCTATTTTTAAACGGTAAATTATAATATGTTTACTAAAGTATAATAACACAATAGACAAACAATTTTGTATGTAAATGAAAAGCAGAAAATTACTGAGTGTTTTGTTAAATCAGGAATAAAAGTTTCAATATACAAAATAGAGGTAAAAATTCCGTCAATTTTGCAACCGCTATTTCCATTTAGCTATAGCATCGCATTTTTTCATTATTTTTTTTTAAAATTTAATAGGATAGAAATAATTGTTTACAAATAGTGGTATCAACAATTGTAGAACTCTCACCTCTGGTAATAATAATAAAGATATAAAAAAAATCTTCATAAAGTAAATATAAAATGATATGTTATATATTATTTCAAATATTTAACAAAACAAAACAAAACGAAAAACAAAAAAAAAAAAAAAAAAAAAAGAGATGTAATACAATGAAATCTCGTTAACGTGAATCTCAAGGGGGATAAAAAAAAACTGTTCACGTTATCAGTAGTTCATGCTATGAGTAACTCAGAAACTAATCTTACTTTTGACGGGATTGCATAAACAAATCGTGTTAAATTCAATCCACGTTCGTCATGTTCCCGTTAACGATGCTCGACTATATATAGAGTAGTAATAACATATTCTGATTATCCCGAGAGTATTAAAATGTACACTTCAAATGCTAAAATAAAAGGTGCTTTAAGATAATGGGATCAAGGTGAAAAAATAAAAATAAGTAATTATGCTCCTCTTGGCCTGAACCTTGATTCAAAACTGGAACTTGGCTACTGAAGTTCACAGCAGTAACAATTCGCCTATAAGACGGGCATCCACCACGAAAATTTATTGTCCGTCATCAATCTTGTTCCAGACTAATACAATATAATAGAGAAAGTTCTAAACGGATTTAGTTGGACGCTGAAGTCAAACGTTAGAACGAAAGTTTCCGTATAATCGCTTACGGTATTCAGAATCTGACCATATATCACATAAATCATTACAGATAGTTACTACCCATGAGCCGCGACATTCGAAAAGTAACCTTATATACGAGTGACTTTGTATCAAGTTCCATTTAGACACGTTCATTACATTTTTATGAGAGTTTAGACTGATCGCGATTAAAAAATGGGAATGCAGGGAATTGCTGGGGTTATTTTGCCCGTTTCTCGCTACTGGACTTAAAGTGGATGATACACGGGTTTATCTTCTTCCTTGTCGATTAAATTTTTAGCGATTTTTCGGCAAGTTTTGTGGAGCACATAGCTCACAAATATGAAAATTTAAAATTCAGCTATTCATCGAGTGCAATCTTCCGTATATCCCTTCTTGTATCTACAAAAAAAAAAAAAAAAAAAAAAAGATTTAAGAAGAGTTGGTGAGGTTAGTTTACAAAACTTTGATTTTTAAAATAAACCAAGGGCACCTTTCAACCAACTCTCCTCTATGGCATCTTTCTCTACCTTGCCCATAAGTAGGCAAGAGTTTTTCCCTTCTCCCTCTCTCTTTCTCTCTCTCTCTATATATATATAATATATATATATATATATATATATATATATATATATATATATAGAGAGAGAGAGAGAGAGAGAGAGAGAGAGAGAGAGAGAGAGAGAGTCTCGGAACACAGCGTTGACAGCAGACTCACACGGTTACATTCATTTTTGTATGCTTCAATAATTTCTTCAATAGTAATAATAGTACTATAATTTTATGTAAAAATTATTTCAACAGTTTATATGTTTATACATTTTACTATGTTAAATAAGAAAAAAAAAAAGCTTTTTATAAGTTTGATTTATTTAAAATATTTAACAGAATTAAAAAAAAAAAAAAAAAAAAAAAAAAAAAAAAAAAAAAATGTAATTTATAAATATAAAGGTATTTCCAATAGGGATTATACAATTTTAAATGGTTAGAATGGCAACACTGCGTATTATTTTTTGACATTTCTTGTGTCATTAGAGTTTAGTATGATATGCTATTTAATCATACAACGATAAACGCTTGAACAACGATTCAAAATTATTATATTGTTTTATCAAAATCAGTGTTCATATGTGAATACTCAAAGAAATTTGAGAATTCATGGACGACATTATTCAGTTAATCGACTCGATCGATTGTGATTTTTTTCTCTAGGGATATGTTAAGTCACAGGTTTATGCTGATAATCCAATAACAATTGAGAAATTAAAAACCAACATTGAACATGTTATTCGTAAAATAACACAATTTTTATGTGAAAGAGTGATGGAAAATTGGGTTAACGGAATGCGGAATGTACAGAGAAGTCGTGGTGCACACATGAATGATATTATTTTCATATTTAATGGAATGATGTAAGCTTTTTTTTTTTTTTTTTTTTTTTTTTTAATTGTATCAATCTTTATGGAAAAACCTTTATATTCTGCAAACTAATCAGTTTTTAATGAAAATTTTTGTGAATAAACACTTTCTTATCATTTAAAATATTTAGTACATTTACCTATTTCGTTGCTATCAAACTGTTACTGAGAAAAATTTTCTTGAGTCATTACCGTTAATGGGGTTTATGAAAAGGAATTAATTTTACAATGTTTGCCTAAAGACATGATGAATTCTCCCTCCACTCCATTGTTTGTTCGTTTCAAATATTGTTCTTCGGAGAACTTATGACGTTGTTTCATAATTAATATTCTGAGAAATTTTGTAACATTTTATTAAAAAAGTCATATGCAAAATAATTTACACTATTATAAACTGTCTAATAAATTTATTTATTCTATTTTTTTTCCCCGAACATAAGTCTTTTCTCAAATTCTGCTATACTTCTTGATTAATAAAGTTAGTTTTTCATCTGTTAAAATTTATTAAAATAAATAAGTTTAATTATTTGATTCAAAATTTTCAGCGACTAGAAATTACAATAAAAATTAATAGTATATATATATATATATATATATATATATATATATATATATATATATATATATATATATATATATATATATATGTATATATATATATATATATATATATATATGTATATATATATATATATATTTATATATATATATATATATATATATATATATATATATATATATATATATATTTATATATATATATATATATATATAATATTATATTATATTAAATTACATTCATTTGAAAATAGAGAAATTGAAATATTAGAGCATGTTACAGATGATAATGGAAGACGTTTTAAAGAAAATGATTATATTTTGAAATTTAGAACTTTATATCCATATGGTTTAAATACAGAACTTAAAAATCTAAATGTAAACTAGATTTCTAATGTATATAATTTGTTTTATAAAGTAAATAATTTAATTTCAATTAAAAGAGGTAAGAGGGGTTCTCATATTAATAATAAAAAAATTAATGATATTATCCCTTTATGTTGGCTTTATGAACAAGAAAAAAACATTCTCATTTATATATATATGTATATATATGTAAATATATGTATAAATATATATCTATATATCTATATCTATGTCTATATATATATATATATATATTGTAACTGCTTTTAAATATAATAAACCATTCAGTAAAAAGAGTTTTAATTACAGAAAAACTCCTTTATCAGTTGATTCCTCTAAGATGAATGAATGTATATACAATAGTGACGATTTTAACTCTTATATTGATAATAATTACAAACATGTTATAACTGGAGATCTTGTTATGATAAAAAAAAAAAAAATGATAATATAAGATTATTAATGAATCTGGGTAAAAATTTAGATTAACTAAAAAACTTTAAAAAATCTGATGTTAAAGTGATTTTTTTAAAAGATATGAATAATTTTATTTTTAAGATTTGTTATAAATATAACACACCCATAGAAGCTTTCCATGAGTGGAAATAAAATCTTATAGGTTATTTTGACAATTTTTTAGTTTCATTTTTAAATAGTAATAATTATAATTTTCATCAATTTAATAAAAATGATAATGAATATTTGGAATTACTTAAAAAACATTTTTGCCCAGTGCCATCATTTTTTCACACAGGCGCGTGTAGAGTTTGTAGAGTAAAGCGTGTAGTGATTGTAGGGTTTTTTTTAAAACAAGCGTGTTGACTATTCCATAAACGTTCCCTTTCCGATTTTTCCCACTCCCCATCTGCTCTGAAATAAATAAATATTCCGCAAACCCTTTTATGGTCATTTAATTGCATCGCAAAACCGTCATATTTGTTTCATCGGTAGCAGTGTAAAACAAATGACCGTACTTCGGCAAGACGTATATATACGCCCGGGGCAGTTAACGCATCAGCATAGCGAGATGAATATATATTCTTGGAGCAATTAAGGGGTTAAATAGTTAATAAAGATGCTGTTCAATGGCATTCAAAAATTTAAAACCCATTTTCTACTTTTATATTTCTCACTACTGAGATATATATATATATATATTTTTTGCAAGTTTGTTTGTGTGTCTGGCTATCGAATTAAATTATAATTTTCAATAATATATGTGTAATAGTTTAATACTTAAATACATTGTTAAAGTATATAAAAATTCCTTGTGGAACAAGACTAACGTAAATCACATATATATCTATATTACCTGAAATCCAACGCTACGTGGTTACATTTAAATTAAACACACCTATAAAATGGATTAATAGAATCGATGTCAGATATGATTTTAATGACTAAATGTATATACATAGTTTTCATTTTTCTGATTGACCTGGAAGATCATAGAAATAATCATAGAAGAATAGGAATTTTTATCAATGATTTTATATAACTCGACTTCTATTCAGGCCGAAACCATCTGTGACAAAGTCACGCATAAGAGTGAATAATTTTCTCGAATATATAAATAAGAAAAAAATACTCTTAAAAAAGGAAGGGGGGGGGGGTGAGCGGTTAGATATATAGGCAAGGATAAAAATAATTCGGAATAAATTGAAATGTTGGCAACTCTGTGCATAGATTGTACGGTTTTTACGGCCGATTGACTATGCTGGGGTCTTAGGTTTATAGATGGAATGCCTTCCATGGTTTTTTTTTTTCTAAATGTCCTAGCCCGTATTTAAGCGAGTTTCGGGTAAAACAGGGAAAATTCCGAACGGCTAGGTCGGTGGGTGGGACATGGAATCGGACCTGGTACTTTCTATCTACCAGTTTCGAGCACAGAACCTCTCGACGGCTGGTGGACCTTAGCTTATAGGAATCATAGACTTAATGAGACTTTAATATTTGAATGTTCATAAAATAATGGTAGTTTTTTTTTTATCGTAAGAGAATGAAGATTTTTTTTTTTTTTTTTTTTTTTTTTATTGGAACAGAACAGGATATTTTGTTTTTTGATGTTCTTTTTCTTAAAAAAAAAAAAAAAATAGACTGTCACAAGGTTCTCAATAGTCACTATTTTCAATACCACTCTATATATACAGCAATCGTTATATTATTATACGAAGATATGTACTACAAAGGTTTATAGGAATCATAGATTTATAGATACTTTCTAGGAATCACAGACTTAATGAAACTTTAATATTTGAATGTTCTTAAAATAATGATAGTTTATTTTATAGTGAAAGAATGAAGATATTTCTCTCAACTGAAACAAAACAGGATATTTTGGTGTTTGGAAGTTCTTTAGCTTAAAAATAAATAAATAAATAAATAGACTGTCACAAGGTTCTCAATAATCACTATTTTCAATACCACACTTTATATAAAGCAATCGTTATATTATTCTTCGAAGATATGTAGTAGAAACGTTTATAAGAATCATAGTCTTATAGAAACTTTATAGGAATCACAGATTTAATGAAACTTCAATATTTGAATTTTCTTAAAATAATGGTAGTTTATTTCAACGTGAAAGAATGAAGATTTTTCTAGATTGAAAAAAAAAAAAAAAAAAAAAAAGATATTTTGGTGTTTGGAAGTTCTTTAGCTCAGAAAGAAAAAAAAAAAAAAAAAAAAAAAAGGTTGTCGCAAGGTTCTCAATAGTCTTTATTTTGAATATTACTCTTTATATACAGCAATCTTTATATTATTTTTCGAAGATATGCACTAGAAACTTTTATTGGAATCATAGACATATTGAAACTTTATAGAAATCACAGACTTAATGAAACTTTAATATTTGAATTTTCTTAAAATAAAAGTAGTTTATTTTATCAAGAAAAAATGAAGATTTTTCTCAATTGAAACAGAACAGGTTATTTTCTTGTTTGGAAGTTCTTTAGCTTAGAATGAAAAAAAAAAAAAAAGAGATTGTCGCAAGGTTCTCAATAGCCATTATTTTCAATACTACTTTTTATATGTAGCAATCTTTATATTATTCTTCGAAGATATGTACAATAAACGATTAATAAAGATTGCTATTAAAACTAGTATGTTGTGGCTATCACAAACCTAGCTCTTATATTTTATCGTTTATACAGTGACCACCAAAAGTTACACCAAAAGTACAACATGTTTCTACTTTAACGCATAAATTTAAAACAATTGAACGTATGGATATAAAAGCTTTATGTCGTATTAGTTATTAAAAGATTTATTGCTTTTTACATAACTGTAACATAATTTTTCATTTTTAAATTGTTATAATTTCATTTTTTTTTTCAAAAATAAGCATCGAAAGAATTATAAAATATAAGGGATTTTAGCAAAGTTGAATCAATGAAGCATTACGAACAGGTGAAAGTCCATCTGCCTCCAAATGTTAAAATAAAATCGGATTTGTGTCTGTATTCACTTTTCTTTTTCTGCCATAAAGAACATTTTGGAAAGTAAAATAATTTATTTGTAAACTTTGAATACCGTAAGAATAATAACAATATTAATAAATAATTTTAAAACTAACATCTCACCAAAACTTTATGTCCATATGTACATCTCTAAAAAAGTTATTCACGTACAAAAAAAAAAAAAAAAAAAAAAAAGTAAGAAAGAAAGTAAGAAAATAAGAAAATAAGAAAAAATAGAAAAGTTATACAGGAAGAAAAACTTGGTATTTATCAAAAATTTGATGCATATGTATTTTCAGCTATATGTAATATATCCGTTGCATCATTTCTCATTTTTTTTTTTCCGAAATGTAAAAATAAATAAATAAATAAATAATAATAATAATAAAATCCAAAGCTTAGTATTCAGAAAATTTGAATTAATATTTGTTTTTAAAATATTATTTATGTTAAAGTTATATAAAATTCTATCAACGATTTGCTAGCGAATGTGCCGTCCAAAATATATATTTATATGTTCATTTGTTTCAAAATTATGCGCAAAAGAAGAAAACAAGAAGAGTGTATTTTAACATTTGGGGAAAAAAAAAAGAACATCTATCGACTAAAACACACCTAAATTATACCAGTATTCGTTTTCACACCAGTATCCGTTATCGTATGTATCGATTTCGTTCTTTTATGTGCAATAGAAGCCATTAGCCTTCGCATTGACTTGATAAATTTTAGCAATGCCACCTACAAGCTGATACACATTAAATTATAATTAGCATAGTTTTTCGTAATGACACTCTTATATATATTTTTCCCAAATATATCCGTAAACGTGCAACTTTATATAAAAATTTATATGACATTATGTGCATTAGTTCTTGAGATACAGTTGCCAAAATTTTTATAACACACAGACTGACAGATTATTTTTTAAAAGTTATCGAATCGTTTTCTGGATGTCACAAAACGTGTAAATGACATTAATTCTATTTTCTCATATTTTAACATAAACTATTATTAAATAATAATGATTCTAAAACATTTCTTTTGAATAATTGTATTTTATTTTTTATTTTTATCACAAAACCTCATAAAATTTGGAAACATGCAGTCAAACAGAATTTTTTATTTTAATTTAATAAAGTATAGTTATTAAAAATGCTTTTAGAATTAAACTAAGCATATATAATTATTTCAATTATTTCTTGTTCAATATATTTTTTATTTGTTTATATATTTATTTTAGATAAAGTTATTTCTACACTGTCACAAACGCTTAGTCACAAAATAACAAGCTAAACATCCTCTAAAGGATGATATTTTCTTTAAACCTCACATTCTTTTCTCAGTAATATAAGTAATATTTAGAGAAGAAAACTATTGAGTCGTCTCTATTTTCTTAAACAATCATTAGAACGAACTTTTTGCAGTAAGATATTCTAGTAGCATTAGCAGAACTTTGTAAAGTTCAAATCTAAACTTTAAACACACTACAATATGTAATAACTCTTAGAATTTTATTTAATCTTTAAGTATATGAGTTTTTTAATTTCTATGAATCAATGTAGAGAATTGAAATGGCTTTTATAAATTGATATTTTATTGAAATGACAATCTTATTACATAATTTAAGTAAACACAATATTATCTTAATTTTATTTTAAGAAGGAATTAGTAGTAATGGTCTAGAAAAATACATTTAATTGGATTTTTAAATTAAAAATAATAATAATAATACGTGAGTCCTATTTTAATCTAGAATTTTTACGCTTTTGCAATCTCTTAGGTTCTATAATTCAGCATTTCCAGTGATTTGTATTCTGGCGCAGAACTCCTGCCAGTATTTGTTTAAAATATTTCTTCAACTCTAAAATTCTTGGTTAATAAGGAAGAAACATTTTGTTTCATGAAAGTGGTATGACATGTTCAAATGCTTATATATATATATATATTATGCAAATGTAGCCTACTGAAAATGGTAGTGATAATTTTTCCCTCTATAAAGTAAACAAGACTCTTCCACCGAAAAATTGTTAAAACTGAAATGACTTCACTAAATGACATAAAATCAAACCAGATTTAGTAGGATTAGATAAATTTTTATTTTTAATTAACACATTAATTAATGAATCATTTTTAAACACCAACAGTTTTTTTTTTTTTTTTTTTTAATAAATATTAATCCATATTTAGTCACAGTCCTGTACACAAGACGCGGTAAGCATCAAATGCATTGACTGTTCTAAGAGATGTTGCGTTATTATTTTTAATTAAAATCAAGCTGGTGGCGAGCTGAGGTCAATACGGATGTATCATAAAAAAAGACTTCTAGAGTATTTATGAGAGCCTTATAAAGAATATACAGTCGAACCTCGTTAACGTGAAATATTTTTAACATAAATTGTTTCAACAGTCCTTGTCAAAATGAAGATTAGTTTAGTTATACAAAGATTAATTACTGATAGCATGAACTACTGATAACATATTTTTTCATCCTTTGAGGTCCACGTTAACGAGGTTCGACTGTAATACGTTAAAGAGATTTTTGTAAAAAAATAAAATAAATAATAAAAGTTTATCTAAAAATGAATAAAGAAATCCTTGTCTATAATATTGCTTTATCCTTGGAAACTGCACTCCGAGGTACTATATGGTATCTGAGTTCATATGTGACATGCTTTCTCGCATTGATAGACCACAGCGCATGTCTAACTATGCACCATCGTGTGCGTTTTTGCGAATCAATAATTCAATCACTACACACGTTTATTATCATTTCCCGGTCCTGAGTGTTGAGGACTAAGTTCCATCCCCATGGATGATTCTTCATAGGTAAGGTGTCGGTGGATACCAAAATATTTGCGTTCAAATGGTCGTTCTGTTTCTCAATCCTATGATAATCTTGAAGTCCCTTGAATGTGGATTTGGAACTCTTTTGGCTGTATTTATCTATGAGTAATGTAAATTTTCTGGATTCTTCGATGCTAAAAATGTTAACAGTGTCTAAAATTAACCTTCGCACTACTAGCATACTATGCCGTGGACACATTCTGTAATGCAGTTGCCCTCTGCGCTTTTTATGGTGAGGTTTTTAAGCTTCTTCTTAACTTTATTTTATTGACCACTACTCTAACTGCGTGTTTGAACCATAGATAATATATACAGATAATATATTCTTCTATTCTCTATCATCACCGTGTTATCGAGCAAAAATTTTTGATGGCGAAAAAGTTTTAAAATCAGCCATTAGAATGTATTTTAAAAAAAAGAAAAAAGAAAAATGAATTTGAAACTGTATCTGGAGTTTTTCATTCACCTTTAGTACATAAATTATTCATAAATTTTATTTACTAATTATCCGTGTGTATGCCTGTGTGTAATTTACTCAGGGAAAGACAGCCATTAGAGTATATTTTCCCGAGAGTGAAGGAATCACTTTTTCCCTCTCCCTGATCAATCTATGTCTTATTACTATATCTATGGTTTACTGGTTTCTGTTTATTTTAAAACGACCTTATCTTATATATTAGATAAAACTCTCGAAGCATTCTTGTTGCGTTTTCCTCTACAGATGTAAGTTTCAGAGTTTAATCTCGTTACTGTGGGGTTATCACTGCATTGACTTCCCTTCCCGAATTTGCTGGGGATACGCGATGTACCAAATGGGATGAATCAGACATGCGACGGTTGGTTGTTGACACTTTATATTTTTTCGATACATGCAATTAATATTCTGTGTGCTTTACATTTTTTCCAGATTACTTTTTTTTTTTTTTTTTTTTTTTTAAGTAAAATATGTTTTCTTTAACAAATTTTCTTTAACAAATATATTATTGCGTAATTGGGGGTTCGTGAGTTGTCCGAGAATGAAAGGCCAAACGTACAAAAATTCAGTAATTTATTCACAGAAAGTTCCAGAAATATACATGTCTATAAACCAAGTATCAGCTTCAATTCAACCAGTAAACAGAGCTTAAACAACAGCTGTCAATAGCAAATCCACAGTACAAACTGTATAACACTCGAAGCAAGTCTCTTTCAAAGAGGCTCAAAACAATGCAAGCATTAGCGAAGCTGGCTGAGAACTGAACTGACTGACTAGCCTTGGCGAAGAAAACGGCCTCTATATACCTCTGTAGAAAAGTGTGGAAAGTTCCAGAAATTTCCGTATCTCATCAGCCAATGAGCTTAGAGCTTCCATATTTGGTATATCCCTAATAAGGATTTTCTCGCCAAGGTCACCAAAAAAATCGCCAAGGTGGAAAAAGTAGCCAAATTTGGCGCCAAATCCATTACCTGCCTTATTGGGGCTTTTTCAATGCCTTTTTAAGGAAAAATAAGGCTATTTCAACGCTAAAACGACTAGAAATGCACAAAATTAGCACTTTATCATCTTACAAAGCCTCTTTAAAAGAATTTATACAAAAAGAAACGCAATTTTTTACAATTTTGTAACACTGCCCCCCTCGCAAGGATTGCACGTCCCGGACAGTGCAACCCTTGGACAAGAGGCGAAACTAAACGAATTTACACAATCTAAAATACAAAAACTAAGTTGCATATAACGAAAAATAGAAATATAAATCAAGTGAAAAATATTTACAAAATTCACAAATATGCACAACTATTTATATACAAATATATAATTAATACAAATTACATCACGCATGCGCAAATTTTACCAGTATTTACATTTTAAGATTTAATATTACCCTTAATTGTGGTACTTGGCTAGCCTGTTACAGTGCACCACCTTCGGTTTTGATGACGGTGTTTTAGTGATCCGCACCACTACATAATTCAGCCTTTTTAAGACTCTGTACGGTCCGTCCCAGTTGCACTGTAACTTGGAAGAGAGTCCTTTGCGTCGAACAGGATTCCACAACCAGACCTTGTCTCCTTCCTGGAACTTATGTTGTATAGCCTTTAGATCGTACCTCGTCTTCATTTTCTCTGTTGCCATGTGAATCCGCTCCCGAGCAAAGTTGTGTACGTCTTCAAATCGTACCTGGAGATCTTGGATGTAATCATCGGGAAATGAAGGCGAATCTGGTAGACAACCAAACAGGAGATCACATGGGAGACGAAATTCGTGTCCAAACAGCATCTGAGCTGGAGTATAGCCGGTGGTCTCATGGACAGCACTTCGATAAGCCAGCAGGAACAATGGCAACTTCAAGTCCCAATCTTGCTAGTTCCTTGATACTACAAGAGAGAGGTTATTCAGGATGGTACGGTTGAAACTCTCGATCATGTCGTCCGACTGGGGATGTAAGGGTGTTGTCTGGGTTTTGTCTATGCCGAGTAGTTGACACAGTCGTTTGAAAACAGCAGAGGTAAAGTTCCTACCTTGGTCGGTATGAAGTTGTAGGGGCGTGCCGTACCTTGACACCCATTGCTGCACTAGGACCTCTGCGACTGTGCATGCCTCTTGATCGGGAATGGGATATGCCTCAGGCTCCTTAGTGAAATAGTCCATCACGACGAGGATGTATTTATTTCCACTGGAGGTCCGTGGCAAAGGACCCAAGATATCGAGTGCAATCCGTTCGAATGGTGCCCCCACGTTATACCGTTGCAGTCTTCCTCGACTTCGTTTCTGCGGGCCTTTACGTGCCGCACAAGCATCACAGGATTTAAGCCCTTTCTCCACATCCGCCTTTGTCTTGCATCAGTAGAAGCGTTCCCGAACTTT
Source organism: Salticus scenicus (assembly GCA_963930645.1). Classification (NCBI taxonomy): domain Eukaryota; kingdom Metazoa; phylum Arthropoda; class Arachnida; order Araneae; family Salticidae; genus Salticus; species Salticus scenicus. The sequence continues at coordinate 209,800,013 of OZ005659.1, read as the reverse complement.
CTGCAGAGTTCATTACCCCCAAAATGGCCTCCGGTAGAGCTACTATACAGTTGTTCTAAAACACCTGGAATTTTTGATCTTGCTAATACAATCTGCCATCTGAAGCTTTTCCCATCATCAGATTCCCACTTTCTGTATAATACGCCGTTTCTGATATGAAGAGAGTCCCAAAGTGCCCAATAACTTTTCGTAATGGGATTAAATCTGGAAATGTCCTGCCTGATAGGTTTGTTGCTGGTCGTCTCCTTCAGCTGTAATATTGGCTTTATGTCAGGATCTTCCAACTGGGCATGTCTAAGTTCTTCGTCACTCCATGGATCGGGATCTTGTTCTGACGGTGTTGAGACAGTAACTTGGCAGGCAACCGGATTTATCGGCCGGTATTTCTGTTCGGCTCTAGAGCAGTACTTGCAGCTTTCCGAGCAGGGCTTACGTGACAAGGCATCTGCATTACCATGTAGAGTCCCTTTATAATGACGTATCTCGAATTCATATTCCTGGAGGCGTTGTATCCACCTGGTAATCTGTCCTTCCGGGTTCTTGAACTGGAGCAACCACGTTAAAGATGCATGGTCAGTCCGGAGCAGGAATCTTCTGCCACAGAGGTAATGATGGAAATGTTCTATGGCTTTTACGATGGCGAGTAGCTCTTTCCTGGTGGTACAGTAATTTCACTCTGGTTTAGACAGGCATTTACTCCAATAGGCAATGACATGTTCTTGACCATCAATTTCCTGAGACATAACAGCACCGACACTCTCATGGCTGGCATCTGTATCAAGTATGAACTGTCTGTCGGGCTGTGGATACGTCAAGATAGGTGATGATGTTAAGGCCTCTTTAAGTCGCTTGAACGAATTTTCACATTCCTCTGTCCACAGGATTTTCTGTTTGGCTTCCGTCAGCTTGTGGAGTGGTCTGGCAATATTTGAGAAACCCTTGACAAACTTCCTGTAGTAAGTGCATAACCCTAGGATACTTTGTAGTTGGTGTACATTTTCAGAGCGACTTCAGTTCTCGACTGCAGAGTAGAGTGCGTTATTTCACGTAATAAGTTAAATATTATTATTATTGCATTGTAGCCTATTTGCAATGTAATATATTACTAAAAATTTCCTATTAAATAAATAATACTGTCAACTTTACCTTTTCAGGAGAAACAGGCGAGGAACATCTGGCGATTTGCCAAAAGAGCACCGATAAATAGCTGAAATATTTACCCAGCGTGAAAAATATTTTATTTGGTGAAATGATCTAATGAGTGATATTATTCGTCACAGTAATATTTCTGTGCAACATTTCACAGGTTGAAAAAAATAGTATTCCAGTCACATAATACGCTCAAATAATATTTTCGATTGCCATACAGCTGAGCTATCTGGTATTTTTTTTTAATATATTGATTAATATCGAATGTATTAACCGAATAGAGATATTAATCTATTTCATTTTAATAACCAAGTCAATTTTAATGTCAGACGTAAATAATATTAATGTGATAATATTGAAACCATCGATATTAGTTTAGAAATGTGTATTTGGTGTTGATTGTTTTTCATGGATGAATAAAATCGTTTGGGTAATTATGTAGTTTCGCTTGTTTGATAGGAATGATTACGAGGATTGGGGGGGGGGATATGACCACTCAGAAGTGTTTATGTTTATGGGTTAGGATGATTTTTAATTAATGCCGCGCAGATCTGTTTGGTAGGGTGTTGATATTTATATTAGAAACGGATGCGACAGCTGGGATTGAAATCACGTAGTAGAATGTGACGTATGTGAATGTGCTTGGGAATATTTTATATTTTCCTATGTTTTTATGTGGCGACAAATTTGATAAGAGGATGATATTTGTATTTTGCATTTTATTTTCTTAGTTTATTTCAGTGGCGGATCCAGAACTTGACTTGGGGGGGGGGGGGGGGTAAGATTTTTCAAACTGTTATTCTAGACCAAAAAAAAGTTTACAATTGCAATATTCAATTGCAAATTCAGTGTTTTTTTTCTTTTGGAGGGGGGAGGGCTTCAGCCCCCTAGCCCCCCCTTAAATCCCCCACTGGTTTCTTTATCTGATTTTTTACAGAGTCTGTTTTTACGATGAGTAAAGGATTAAAAACGAGTTTAGTACTTTCGTTTTTTAAATCAAAGAAAGTCTGATTACATTAAGTGAAGATACTATTCGAAAATATTGATATTCAAAAACTTAACAGTTTTAGAAAATGTGTGATAAGGGAAAGGAAACAGTGTTGTTCATATTAAAAATTGTTTTACGGTATAGTGATAGTGTTCGCGAACGTATGTTTAGTGTGATTTTATTTAGAATATTGTTTAAGTTTAATCAAGAATAATATGATAAGAAAATTGAATATTTATTTATTATTTATTTATTTATTATTTTTATTATTATTTTAAACTGATTTTTTTCTCAGGACTATTTTTAAAGATTTAAGAAGAGTAAAATTGTTAAGAATAGTTAATTATGGTGGTTTGTTAAAATTAAATATAAGAGAAAATAAATCATTTTATACAGTTTTTGTAAGCAAAATTTGTATTTTAAAACGAATGTTTCTAAATTTAGAAAACATATTCAAAATGACTGTTTGTTAAGTATGATTAAAAAATATTAATTTTCTTGTCAATCTGGAATGTTCAAGTTCTTCGGAAAATCAAAAGAGACAATTACTCTGTATTTTAAAATTTGGGATGCCTTAAAGATGTTTTTTAAAAATTTGTTATTATTATTTAATTATTTATTAATTACATATATGGCTTATAGTATAAGAATTATTTTTTTTCAGGAAACGGCACTCGCGTACGTGTTTCTTGATAATATTTGAAATATTCTGTTTTCGTATTTAAATGAATTGATTTAACAGAACTTTATGCTTACACGATTGGAACGAACGTTTGTGTAAAACCTTGACTCTACCAATAATCTACCAAAGTAGTATAGAAATCAAGCACTTAAGGATCAGGCTGGAAGGATCCTCACACTTAAGAGTCACCCGGAAGTGAATGTCCTCTCTTTGTTTATTTACATGTCAATAACCTATGCATAACCCCCCCTACACCCCCCCGGCTCGTCACTTGATTGACCTTGGGGGTTCATTGAACCCAAATGTCAACAATGTACTTATGTGTGTTGTGAAATTTGCGTAAATATGTAGTATAATTGTATTAAAAGCATGCCTTATTTTGTTTATTTACCTTCGCGAGGACATCGTCATGCATCCCGCGACCACGTGCTCATGTTTCATTTTACTTTGTATTACAAGGTTGGGTGATTCTTCCTGAATTTCACTCTTTGATTATTTACATTTGCGGAAGCATCGTTATGCTTCACGCATCTGCACATCCATGTTTCATTTTTACTTTGTACTACAAGGTTGAGTGGTTATTCTTGAATTTCACTTTCATCTGTTGATGTTTTTTTAAAACACGGAAGCATATGTCACAGAGAAAGTACTTTTTGTATCAGTGACCTACATTTAAAAGTAATGTTTTGTTATAGCCTTGAAAGATTGATACATTTGATCGACTGTTATGTAAATAAAAACATTTAAGTTGTGACAAAAAATAACTTTTAATGTTTTCAATATTGTATCAACAATTTAGATAAAATATTTTATCTTTTTTATTATCAAAAACATGTATGACGTAATCAAATATAGTTGTTTTTTTTTTAATATGGAAAAAAAATTTTAGACTTAAAATATTATGTCATATAATACTAAATTGTAAATATATCATTTGTATAAAAAAAGTTACAAAACATTGTTTAAAAATTGCAAAAAAAAAAATTATTTGTAATTTTTTATTTATATTATATTGTAAATAATTTATTATGAAATATTGTAAATTAGTTGTTGAAAATGGGATCAGACAAGATTTGTTTTATTTACTAGAAGAAAAGTAAAGAGTTAAATTTTTATCTGCAAAAGGAGATAACAATTTTTTAATATACGTTTTTAAAACTTAATTTTTTTTTTTTAACGGTAAAAATAAAACATGACAAAAATAAAGACATACACATATTTGCACATTAAAAAAGGATTTATTACATATTAATTACATAATATTTTGAAAAAATAGATAATTTTCACATGCATTGTGAATTTAAAAGAAAATTATTTATTACATATTAATTTTTTTTTCACAATGTGAAAAAAAAAAAATATTATAAATGCTTTGTTTTATATAAAAGATGAAAACATACGCATGCATATCAGTTTTTAAAAATTGTAGACAGCGAGCATTGTATAGTTTACAATTTATTTTTCCTTGATGAGATTTTATTGCCCAAGATGATCAACTTCTAAAGCACACGAAAAATCATAGTCGACGAATCTTGTACAGTTCACGATTTATTATCTTTGATGTCATTTTTGTAATGCAGTTGACGAACTCGGGATATATACACCAAAAAGTCACAGCTGATAAAACACAAGAAGTTGCACAACGGCGAGCACTGTATAGTTTACAATTTATTTTTCCTTGATGAGATTTTATTGCCTAAGATGATGAACTTCTAAAGCACACGAAAAATCATAGTCGACGAATCTTGCACAGTTCACGATTTATTATCTTTGATGTCATTTTTGTAATGCAGTTGACGAACTCGGGATATATACACCAAAAAGTCACAGCTGATAAAACATAAAAAGTTGCATGAAACACAGGGTTTTTTTTTTTTTTAATCTTGCAAAACAGATACGAAAGAAATAAAAAAGAAATGCATATATAACGCGGAAAAGAAAAAACTAATGTCATTGTTTTTGCGTTTATATAATATTTTATTCATCACATTGTTCAACATTTTTATAGTGACCATAACTATTTGTTGTTATGGCATCAATTAAATATTTTTTATCATAAAATGCCGAAAGACTCACTTTATTTTCTACCATTGTATTGATATCATGTTTTTTAGCTAATATCGAATAGTGTTGCTGTTTTATATATGTTTCCGAGAATAAAACATTTTTATATGACTCAAATGTTAATGATTGAATGCTAGTTTTTTTTACGCCTTTAGCTTTTTTTTTGCACTCGTCATCTGTAATAAAACAATACATTTTTGCCTTTAAACCGATAAAAGCTTTTATTGGTTTAATAAACTCGCTTTTGAGCAAACCGAGTTTACCTTTGTTTGAATCATTATACATAGGATGATTTTTCGGATAATTACTACAATCCAATATATTTGCAAAGTGATTTTTTAAATCCTGATAGATATCATTTGTTCGGACGTCGATATAAATTGAATCTGTATCAGAATATAAGAGTTGGACGTTGCTCTTATAAAATTTTTTAAAATGGTCATAGTAAAGAGAATACATTCGAAGCTTGCTCAGCTCCAAAACGGCAAAACCTACAAAAATTGGCTTATCGAGAATTAAATTTTTTTTTTTCATTTTAAATAAAGTGAAATCTTTGTTGATAATTTCGAAATAATCGAGCATTGGATTTGACAACAACTTTTTACACTCATCGATGTTTAACGCCCCTTTCACGTTTAACTTTTTTCGCACATTCTCGCAACATTTACCATAAAATGCGTTGTTTAACTTTTTAAAAAATGTTTTGTCAAAATTGTTGTCTGCTTCGTTTCTTTTGTTATTATTAAATTCTATATAATCTTTTAAGAACGGCGTTTGGGTGAATGCTAATATTCTATGAATTTTTGTAATAATTAATCCGTGTTCGACATAGAATTTTAGATTTAAGTAATGCGTGATGTAATTGTTTTTGTCAAAAAAATTTGGAATTAATTTTTTACACGGAAAAATAGATTTTAAATTGAATTGCTCGCCCATTTGTTTTGCATAGGGTGATAACATTTCCCAATTCAGAGTTAAATGCTCCGGTGCTAAAGGAAAATCATTGTGTGCATCGTGTAACGAAGGCGGATAATGCAAATCCACTTCTAGGAAATAACCAACATTTGAATCGGCGCTTGTTTGTAGAATGTTAAAATTTGCTATTTCGTCTGCAGTTAGCCAAGAAAAGTTATTTTTTGGAAGGGGGAGACATTGAATAAATCCATACAAATTCGTTGCGTCGAATGCCATGATATAATTTTTAGGTAATTTGGGCTTATACGAATTTTCCAACAATGGATTGTTGGCTTTCATATAACGCGTGCCCAAAAAACAGATTCCGCCTCTCATCTGCGATTCGAACCATATATAATCAGTCGCATTGTTTAATAGTTCTAATTCGGTCTTTGTATATTTTAATCCACTCGAAAATGTAAATTGTGAAATGGAAAAAAAATGAACCGGATCTAGCGAATAATATTTAAATGCTGTGCGCCTAAATGATAGAAATACCTCTGCTAACATAATTACATCTGTATTTTGATATAATTCAAGATAGTCTGAAAAAGATTTACAATTAAACGCGTTAAACACGTGTAATGCGTGTTTATATTCTTCCTCGTCTATATTTTTATTTTCTAGCACGTTATAAAATGCTTCTTTCGGGGGTAACGTTTTTTCTTTTAACACATCGAGCGATTTAAAATATGCATATGGAAATATTCCTTTACGTTTTAATAAATGCGTGTGTTCGGAACCATAAAAAAAAGAAGTCAAAATATTAAAATCATGACCCGAATCGCTTAAGTTTTTTACCAATGTGTGTAAACTCGCATCCAAGAATTGATAAGAATCGATGAATCTGATGTAATCCAAGGAAAAGCTTAAAAATTTTTGCATGTTTGTGGGAATTATTTTTATTTTATTGGCATATTGTTTTGGTATATGTTTCAATATTAAATGCGCGTCATAATTTTTAAAATTGTGAATGATGATCGGAATGAAATATGTACTTCTGTAATTCAAATTACATGTATTATGTGCAAACCCTCTAAATTCACCGGTGCCGTAATGGGAATGATCGCGCACTCTCGTTTCGTTTAACCCAAACGGTTTTTTACATATGTGACAATTATTTGCTTTTGTTATGTTGCTTCTTACATTGAGAGGTATTATTTCCTTCATTTTTTCAATGAGTTTATTTACCAAATCTCTAAGCGTATTTAAAAAATGCTCCACCGCTTGTTCGCCGCAAAAATATTCATGGAATATCGGCTTATCATTTATATCCGTAGCCAATAATGCATAACTGACTGGAATATGGTTTTCTATGGGGGTCGAATAACTCTGCGAACTAGAAGGCAAAACAGTGCTAACTTTTGAAGTTATGCACTCGAAATCTGCAAAGATAACATAAGGATGTTTAACCATTTTTGACAAGTCCGTAAATTTAAGAATAAGATTTTTAGGTATGCTTGTTTTTTGTGCTTTATATAGACCGCATAAACTAACATGATTATTCAAACCGCTTCTCTGACTAAAACCGTTCATACATAATTTGCAAAAGTATTGACGGCGTTGTTTCGAACTTACCAAGCGTTGAAAATTTGTTATTAAAAAGAAATGATTTTTATATAGTAATAAATCGACGTCTTTGATGATAATAACATTTGGGGATATATATAAAGGATAAATTTCCTTTTCCTGATAACCGTATATATTAATACGCAAATTATTTGTTCTTTCAAATGATGGTATTTGGTTAAGCGCTACGGGAAATGTCAATTTATTTGTATTGAAATATTTTATGTAACTTTTGTATGGTCTGTTTTTGTTATTATGCCGAGGATGTAATTTAGCAGCCAAACAATGTAGAAAACATTTGTTGTCGTCGCATTTAATATTTAATAGAGCGCGTTTTGCAGAAAGTTTACGCGGTAGTTTAATATTTTTACACCCGCCCCTGAGTTCTCTATAATTTCCGATACTAACGTCAATGAAAAGAATGTGCTTTATTATCCAACCGCTGCCATTGCGAATGAAATTATCAACCGAATTAAGAATTTTTTGGAAACATCTGTGAATCGCCTGATCGATCATGTAATTAGATAATAATCGTTCGACGTTAGAACAAAAGTAAAAAGTTTGAGTCATTTCATTTTCGAATTCGTCATATTTTACAAACAAAATATTAATACAAATTAGAAACCTCAATCGTAAAATAACATTTCTGTTTAGAAGAGATTTAATAAGCGGCGTAGATTCAAATATCGTTTGATAGAGATCCGTATAATTTTCATCCAAAACAGCGCGATAACTTTCTACATAGCCTCTGTGTGCAAAATCTCTTAGAATAAAATTAATCATTTTCTCACTTAAAAAAAAAAATTAAAGTATGTATGAAATAAATAAACAATTAATAAATAAATTAAAAATAAAGTATATATTTGAATGAACAAAATTTTAAACACAAAAACAATGACTTTTATATATTTTTTTTTAATCCACTGTTTTTTTAATACTTTTTTTAATTTCGATTATGGCCTTTTCCAAATTAGGTAGTTGTTTCAGACCGATGTTAAATCGATTTTTTATCTCTTTCGTGTTTTTATCTGTTTTGTAAAACCCTAAATATAGCTGTTTGCGAAATTCCTTGAGTTCTACGTACACATTTTCACCGAGATACACTTCAACGGGGTCAAATTTTTTTTTCTTTCCCTCATATATGTCTTCGTCGGGAGCTAGATTAATTAAGCGAGGTTTTTTTGATGGCCCGGCTTCGTCTATAGGCGACGGACAGCGCGGGGGAACTTCAGAATTATCTTCATCCTCGTCAGTAAATAATTTATTTATTTTTCTTTTCTTAATGTGCGTGGATGTTCTTTCTAGCAGAAAAAAAAAAACTTTTTTTAATTATTCAATATATTGAAAAATTTTGAAAAAAAAAAAAAAGATTACTAAATATTAATGTATAATAAATATTTACCTGCAATTGAAGAATCCATCTTTTTACAGCCGATATTATCCAAGCGGTTACTGTCAGAAAAAGTGAATATCTTAAAACTCGGACGCGTATTTATATGGTCGAAGAATAAGGATAATTTTTTGCTTCAATGAGTCGAAAAGCAAATCTAAATATGGGTTAATGTCACGATTGCAAAATATTCACTGTCATGAATAGACAGGAAGAAATGTCATGACGGAACAGGAAAAAAGTGATATAGTTCTTAATATATAAGTAAAATTGTACAAATTATACATAAATGAGAATTAGAAGTATTTTTTATGACTTATCAGAGAGCGGAAGTTATGGCGGAACAGGAAATGATTTATAGTTTTTTAATATTTAAGTAAAAAATTGTGCAAATGAAGCATAAATTAAGATTAGAAGGATTTTTAAAGGTTAATCAGAGAGCGGAAGTATTATTCTTCGACCAAGTTTATATTAGCATTATGATCGATAAAATTAATAATATGATTTTTCCCCCCTTTTCATTCATCTGTTAATATCCGGGTTTAAAATTAGCATAATTGATATAATAGAACCATTCCAGAAACAACTTCGTGAACAAATAGTGTGCTTTTATGTTTCTCGCGACGGATTGTGGGCTATTTCCTGTTGAACTTGTATAAAAACGGTTCGCCTGGAATATTTTACCATTCACTCGGCACCTAATGACTTTTTATGCGTATGTGAATGCTACAACATGGAAGTTGAAACTTTTTAAAAAATTTCTCTTTTTTTTTAAATATTTATGTTTAAAATGAAAATGCTAAAATGAAATACACATAACAAAATAAAGACAAACACATATTTGCACAATAAAAAATGATTTATTGTATATTAATTACATAATATTTTGAAAAAATAGATAATTTTCACATACATTGTGAAAAAAAAATATTTATAACATATTAATTACATTCGAGAATGATGGAGTTTGGAGATCTTTTACTATTTTTGAAATATACAATTGTTGCACCCATATAACTCAGTTCAGTTCCATACATATGAATTACATCCAAGAACGGTGCAATTCGGAAATAATTTCCTCGTCTTTTAATATTTTGAAATATGCAATTTTCACATGCATGCTGCATTCAAGTTCTTCAGAAAATTTCTTTTCTTTGTTGTTGTCAGTGATGCACTCCATTAAATCATCGAACAGTGCATATGAATGCGACAATAAGGATATGGGGTCTCCAGGCTTGGCGGTCAGATATAGGTAGCCATATTGAGTGTCTTTCTTCGAAGCATGCAGTAATCGAACCATGTCCGAACTTTTTAAAATCTTGAAATAGCTGCACGTTTCATTAGGTTGTTGTCCATAACTTATAGATAATTGCATGCAATCTTTCAAATTTTTGAAAAAATTGTTTTGAACGTGTAAAACCTGACCTTTTTCTTTATTCACATCGTCACAACTTTGTTCAGGCTTATACACGCGGAGAATTCCGAACCGTTCCATCCTCGTCGTTCGAAAGCAAACTGATTAATGTGAACTATTCAAAGAGGAGTGCATCTTTATCCAGGCTTTACACTTTTGTTGCTTGGCGTGGGACAAATGACAACATCTCACGGGTTTAAAACGTTGTAACACAAATTGTTTAATAAACTGATCATTTCTTCTTTTTTTGTTTATAATAATATCTTTAAGTTTCAAATGTCTTGCGCGACAGTACAAGAAGTATAAGCAATAATGACCGCAGGTTGTGCTCAATTTGTTTTGAAAACATTCTGTGTTATACATTATTGTGTCGGCATTTCTCTTCAAAAAATTCAAAATATTTTGATTTGTAGGAGCAAGACCGTAACTGTCGAAATAATAAACACTCTTGTTATGAAAATGAATGGCCACCCAATGACTTCCGGGCAACGAGATTGGATCTAAATTTGCAATATACATTGAATAACGAGGATTTCTTTTTCGGGGTAAAATATTCGAAGGGTATATACCTCCGAACGTCGGTCGAATCTTACCATCGCCGCATGCGAGGCGACACAATGTGATAGTGTTCATGTTTTAAAAAGACAAATTTTCAGTGATACTTCTAAAAACTGCTTCACATATTTCATTTTTTTTTCAGGATGTCGTTGAATTAATTTTTCTGCGAATACATAAAAGTGAGCAATGCGAGAAAGTGTTATGCCGTCGGAAAATAATTCGCCACCAATTTCGGCTATAGCTTCGTCTTTCCATTGAAACTGTTCGACCAATTCTTCAATTTGTTTTCCAGAAAATTGTCGCACTTCATCCATTTTTAAACTTTGAAACTGTTCGATCAGGCTGACAATTTCCTCGTTCATTCTTAAAAATCGGTTGTAATTCCCCGAGATTTGTCTATCTCAACTATGTTTCTGTATTCAGCATACACTACAAGCGTTACCGTCTCTGGCAATGCTGCGTTGAATTTTATGTCAAAAGCGATATTTCCAGTTTTATTTATACTTCCGTGATTCTCACCGGCTGCAAGATCTGGCGTTAAATCAAAAGCATACAAAGTATAACCGTCTTTATATTCCGCATAATTTATGTTAATGTTGGGAGAATTGTGATATCTGTTTAAATCGGTGAAAAGGCTTAAATAACTTCGCGCGTAGGCATCATTTTCGAAGTTGGGCTGATATGGTTTTGAGGGTATCATCTGTCCGCCATTCAACACGCAAAGATAATTTAGACCGTAATGATGAAATTTAAAAGGATTTTTACCGAAATTTCCGTTATATGCTTCGTTAGAAACAAACCCCAATATCAAACGCGTAGGTAGTTGACCTATGAAAGCATTTGCTATAGTAGATGATTGCAAACCGGTTGAAAGAGCAAAGGTTTTAACTTCTACTCTGCGAATGGGTAATTTTGCAACACCTTTCTCCAATGCTTTCTCGTGTGCTATCATCACAGAAGGCGCGACATTGATTTTTCGGATGTACAGACTTGCCGCTTCAATTTTAATCGAATGTGTATCTGTTGTCGACATCAGCGCGAATGCATCCTTGTTCCGTTCTAATTTTATGCGAACGTTAACACCGTTGATTAATAATTTTGGTTGACTAGACAAGTCAAAATGAAGCGGGCCTATGAGATCTATTGCTTTACTTAGTTTACAAGCTTTTTCTCGAGTGTTATAACCTGCATTTGTTAAACTTTTTGTTTTTACATCGTGATGGCCTGCAGTATCTTTGTAGAAGAGGGCGGCGGTCAGCAGACTTTCCTGGGCAGACTTAGAATAGAGAAGCAAGCTCTCCATAAACGCGCGATAAGAATAATTGGCTTGAGACGAAACCTGCTTTTCATTTAAAAATATCGAACATTCCGAAAATAACGTATTTAGAATATAATTTACAGGGGCTACATCATCGGTTGCTTTTAAATCCGTGCCATCGGAATTCATTACTTTAAGTCTTAAATGTAGAATTGCATGAGCCAAATCTACATAGTGTTCCCCGTTTCCGCTAATATAAAATTCGATCGGTGTTTTTTCTGCCAAAGAAGACACAGGATGTATTTCGACAAAGTTGGAATTATCAGTTGCAAGCTGCGTCGGATTTAACTGAAACAAGTCTAGCTCACTCTTCAAACAGATTTGCCCGGCCATTATTGCTGCTAATCGAATATGTCTCGTGTTGTCTTGCGACGTTTTGTCTTCGAATGACGCGTTTTATTTCTACGTTTTCTTTTTATACCTTGACCCTGTTGCTGCAATTTTTCAAATATGTCTTTTTGTATATTCTTTGATGTTTCGCCGAAGCGGTTTCGAGCCGAATCTTTAAATGACGTACCACTTGCAACATCCGAAATGACATTTTTTCCAGTTTGAAATAAATTTTTTGCCAAATATCGTCCCGCTCTCATTGCCAGCGGACTGATATAACGTCTCAAATCACCAAAAAACCCATAACCTCGTTGGTGAGCTATCCCTTGAAAATAAGGACCGCCGCCGCCGACTTGCGCGCAATAGTATGCCTCGCAATCTTTTGCATGTAGATGCATTTTCCCTATTGCGACAACTAATGAAACAATTTACGAAATGTGCTTTCTATTTATAGATTTTTACGCCGAAAGGATAAACCGACTATTGTTTTCCCGCCAGTAAATATGATGTTTTTACCCGAAGATGATCGCAATTCTATCTCTATAGTGTCTATAAATTGTTTTCTCAAAGGGAAATAAATCGGTTTGTCATAATGTTTTACAATTTGATCTCCTTTTTCATTCTGAGTTGCTATTACTCTCAGAAGAGGTACATAAGAATCGCCGCAAAAATGAGACTCAACGATGTCAGAATAAATAAATATCTCCGAAACGCCGGCGTCCAATTCTAGAGGATATGTGCCAACGTGTTGCCCGCTTTTATAGTGCGTGTCGACAAATCCTAACATGTCTGCGAGACCGCGTCCGAAAGTTATCTCATGATTTTCGGGTACGCGCAATTCTACTTTAAAATCAGGCAGTTGTCGCAATCGAATTTTATTAAATTGTCTAAACAAATCTCCTGCGGTTTTATATATGCCTGGGTTCACTCGTAAATTCTCATGAACCTTTCTATATCTTTTCACTCTCGGATATTCATTCACAATTAACTTTAGGGTTTCGCCTGCTTCGACATTCAATGAGGAATTAATTTTAAATGATTGTTTGTTTTTAATAAGTTGATCATCGTCTTTACCAAGAACATGCAAGAAAGTTTGAGCGACCTCTTTGGAGATTTGCATTTCTGCATAGTCAGATACTTTAATTTCTAACTCGTCTGAATCCGCATCATAATTAAAAGTTACATAATTTTGAAGATTTAGGTGTTCGATGTTTTTGTTAATGTGTAGAAAAACTAGTCCTTCGTATGCGAAATAATCGACTTCGCTTTTTTTAATAGGATTGATGGGAATGATATGAGTTGTTGAATTTAATGGATTTTTATCGATAACAGTAAATTTTTGACTTTTTTTTTCGTTCGAGCGACGAAACTTTGTAGTAAAAGTTTTTGCTATGATGGTGTCCTCGTTAGGTAAATAAAGCATATATAATAGTTTCGATGTATCAGATTTTTTCAACTCTATTTCAAATCCTTCTTGAATATCGACTGTAACATTTACTCTATCGTGATCGGGTATAAATTTCACGCTCTCCCGATCGGACACGTGTGTTTCAATTTTTTTATTTAGTTCGATAAATAATTCATCGATGTTTTTTCCGGGGTCATATTCGAATCCTATATCGTAAACTCTCTTTTCCAATACACTTTCCGTTTCCTCTTCATATCGCAAAGAATAGTCGTTGTTATGATCGCTAATGTTAAACCAGTTTCGAGGTATAATAATTTCGGATAGACCGACTTCCCATGAATCATTTAATAACAACGGCGATGACAGTTTCGTACGATAGGATGATTGCGTGTTTTGAGGAAAATACTTTGCACTCGCATTGCTAGGAAGCGTAACATAAAAATCATTTATTGCCGCATCCATGACGCTTTTATCCACGAATTATGCGTTTGATCGAAACCCGCCCACTTGACAAAATATTCTTTGTTTCTGCCTTTTCCTCTTGTCTTTAAAATCTTCTCTATCTTCCAAAAGTCGCGAGAAGTTTTTGTCACTTTCTGAAGTTCTGGTTCGTAAAATCTGCCTTTTATACTCGTTTCTTTAAGATCTTTCAAAAGATAGGTGGGTGGATTCGACGGATAGCGCTTATCTATTATAAAAACTTCGTTCGTCCAACTGGGCAAGTAACCTTTGTGAAACGCGCGTTTTGCTTTCGATATTCTAACGCGATCATTGACCTCGAATTTATAACTAGTATTTGATCTGTAGCCGTAAAGTTTTTCGAAAATTTCAGATTCTAAATCCGGTGTCACATTAATCGGAGCATAACCGATGCTGCGGTGTTTGCTCGCGTTGTAACTTTTCATAACATGTTTCAACACGTCTATATATCTGTAAGACACGGTGTGAGTAAATATACGATAAAGTTTTTCTTTAAGTGTTCTGATAAATCTCTCTGCGACTGCACATTTGTTTTCGCTAAGCGTAGAATAGTGATTTATATTGTGATGTTTAAATAAAGATTGGACTTTTTTATTATAAAATTCTTTCCCTTCGTCTGTTTGTATGTTTGGAACGTGTTTTACCTGCTTCAGTAATTTTTTAAACGCGTCAGCCACGGAATCAGCGTCTTTTTTCTTAAGGGGTATTGCATATGCATATTTAGAGAAAACATCAATTGCCACGAGTATATATTTAAAACCCTTATTATATTTTGAAAGTTTTGAAATGTCAATTAAATCACATTGCATTAATTCTCCGATACCGAAAGCTAACACTCTGCGTCGTTTGAACTTATAGCGCACTGGTTTGTGAAGGGTATAAGCGTCTTGTTTTGTCAGCCATTCGCGAACAGTTTTCAAAGGTAATTGAGCAGACTTTGCCAATCGTGATACGCCTCCGTATGAGCCAGGATTTTCTGCATCATAATAGATTTTTTCTAAAATTTTATCTTTTAAATTGATTGCCATTTTGCCATCTTTTGCGGAGTTTTCATCGAGGATCGAATGCGCTGTTGTGTTTTAAAACGATCTTCTCTTCTTTGCAGGTTGATGGCACGTTTTGTAGACTTACGAAACACGTTCTCTTCGGAATCTTCGCTATCTGACACTATTTGAGAGCGCGGCATTGCTTTCATGTGCGATACTAAATTTTGATTCGCTATCCAGGAAAGAGGAACGTTAATTTCTTTTATGGCTTTCAAGAAATGAAAAAAATGACGCGGTGGTGATGCAGTTTTGGAACTTGTCATGAGATAATGAAAATAATCTATCACACTTGATCCGACTATTGGTTGTTTTTTTTGCAGAAACTCTCCTTTTTCGTTCCAAGAGTATTCTCTAGTTTTCAATTTTTCTGCAATTAGAGATACATATTTCGCAGAACGCTTTGGAATTGTGGACATAATACCTTTCAATATCGGATCCTCAACGATTTGTTCACTTGGCTTGGTGATATTCTCCGGTTCATCTGTTGTCATACTAACGCGAACCGGGTCTGGAGGTGCGTGCACAACCTTGTGGTATCGCATGATAAGTTGGCTCAACAGTTTTACTTTCAAATCATCTGGAATATTTGCTCTCTCTAGTAATGAGTCAATGTCATCTTCCAGACGCAACTCCGGTTTTTGAAGTTGATATGAAGATACCAATTCTTCGGGAATGAGAGCAACTCTTTTGGCCATGATCACACGTCTTAATTACTTCATCAATTTTTTTGAAATAATCGGTCCTAATATACTGCCAAATGCGGATATTATAGCCGGTGCTATAATTGGTAAGAATCCACCTGATTGGTTGATTAACATTTTCTTTTTCTTTTGCGTTGAACAAGTTTTGCTAGAGAGCATTCTAATCAAATTTTTATATTTTTTCATTTTTCTTACGCTGACGGGTATATTTCCATTCAATATGTTCAAACATATTTCGCAGACAGAATCAATTTGTGCCTTATTCGCCGTTTTTAGCAATGCACGTTTTTGCTGCGGATGAGAACGAGACAATATCCGTAAAAAATGATATTGTCTTTGAATGTTCTTTTTCGTCATTTTGGTTGAAATATCCAACAAAATCCGTCCTGAGAGGGAAAAAGACTTTCCCGCATGCGCAACTCCTCTGTTGTTTTTGGATGCAAATCAATGACTAAATAACCAAAAGGTTTGTTAGTCGCTTTTATATATGCATCCATGAAAAATTGACAATTGTGCGGATATATCTGTCTTCCTAAACAATTCACTTGGGAGGCGTCTCTCGCATTTTTAAACAGTATGATATAGTGCGCATTCAGACTAATGTCTCTCATTACTTTCAATCTCGGAAACATGTTTTGTAAAATTAGTATAACACTGGTTCCGCAATGGTGGGATGCTGCAGTAAAAAGATCCGCTATTTTGTCGTTCAGATGATGCATTAAATCATCAATAACAATCAAATCGCCTTCTTCATAAGTCGTTGGAAGCCCTTCTATAAATTCGATGCAGGGTTCGTTTACAAACCAAGGTGCAACATATGAATAACACCATTTTACTTTCTTAATTTTTGATCCGTAAATGTTATTATGAATCATTTTCCGAACCAAGGATGTTTTACCGGATTGACTGGGACCGACTATGAGACATGAACTTGGGTGTCTTAAACGTAGCATATTTTTCCGTAATTATTATTATTTTTTAGCTTCAAATCCGAAAAACGCATCGTCGCATGCGAAAACAAAAAACTTAATGTTATACCATTCTGTTTTTATGCTAATTTTATATATTTGACGGACAATATTTGCAGACTTTAAAAAATTCTTTTTCATTCATTTGAACGCCGGTTCTATTGGCTTTCAAAACATTATTTTCATTCTTCCAAAAATAGCGTATGTCATATACATTATTATTATTATTTTTTCTGCAAATATGGAAAAAGATTCTTCGACCTATATAATCCGAATGCGAACAATTAGAATTTTTTAGATCTACTTGATAATTATCCTTTACACAATAATTCCAATGATTCAATATATAATATAAAGAAAATGAAAAACTAAGTATATTCAATGCGCACAAAACTAAATAAAACGAGACATGCTTTTTAACGTTCATATTTTTTTTTTCTTCGAAAAATAAATCACGTCAGATACGATTAAAGACTTTCACCGTTTATGAGAACTTGCTTTTCATGCGCGACTGATTTATATTAGCATTAAGAAACACAACATTCGACCTTGCGGTGAAAGTAGAAAAATAAGATCTGTCACATGGATGCATGAACCGTAACGATGTAAATAAACAAAGAGCGAATCTTCTTTTCATGCACGACTTATTTATATTAGCATTAAAAGTCATCATTCGACCTTGCGCCGAAAGTAGAAAAATAAGATCTTTCGCGTGGTTGTACAGACCGTGACGAGGTAAATAAACAGCGTAAGACATGCTTTTAATACATTTTGTACTACATATTTAGCAACACACATAAGTACATTGTTGATATTTGGGTTCAATGAACCCCCAAGGTCAATCAAGTGACGAGCCGGGGGGTGTAGGGGGGGGTTATGCATAGGTTATTGACATGTAAATAAACAAAGAGAGGACATTCACTTCCGGATGACTCTTAAGTGTGAGGATCCTTCCAGCATGATCCTTAAGTGCTTGATTTCTATACTACTTACCAATATTTCATATTAGAGTTTATTTTATTTTAATTGAAGAAATACTAGTGCTAAATAAAGTGAAAATTACTCTTCGAAAGTATTGGGACTAAAAAACATGAATCGCATCGACTATGCAGGACACACATATATATATAGTATATTCCGAAAAGATTAGAAACACATCTGCCATATATAAACTAAAGAGTAATAGGTTATAAAAATAATATGTTTCAAGAACCTATTACCAAAGCTAGTATGGAACGAAGTAACCTATTAATGAAAAATAACAGTTCGTTCCCATCTCTACTGCAGAAATCTTCTCAGGATCAGTTCTCACATCTTCGGCAGAGATGATATGGCCGAGGTAGCTCACGTCACGATGGAACAAGTTACACTTGCCTGGATTCAATTTGAGGTTAGCCATTCTGAGTTTCTCCAGCACCTTTCGGATGTTTCGTAGATGGTCTTCATAGGTACGCCTCACAATGATAATAACATCCAAGTACACCAGACAGGCTTCATAGGAAAGTCCTTTTAGCACTGTCTCCATCAGGCGTTCGAAAGTGGCAGGTGCATTACATAATCCAAATGGCATAACATTTAATTGCCACAGTCCTTGTCCCGTGGTGAATGCAGTCTTCTCACGATCATCAGGATGTAATTCTACTTGCTAATAACCGCTCTTCAGATCTAAAGTCGAGAACCATTCATTGCCAGCAAGTGTGTCTAATGTGTTGTCAATTCTGGAAAGAGGGTAACTGTCTTTCTTCGTGACGTCATTCAAACGACGATAATCCACGCAAAATCTTGTTGAACCATTCTTTTTTCGCACCAGTACTATAGGAGAGGCCCAAGGACTCGTTGATGGCTCAATGACGTCATTGTGTTGCATTTCATTTAGAAGTTCAGTGACCTCTTTCTGTTTAGCAAATGGAAGTCTTGGATGTTGTTTGATTGGAGGATGATTTCCTGTATCAATTCTGTGCTGCGTGATGTTCGTTCTTCCGACGTCTTCAGGTGATCGAGAAAAAAGGTCTTTAAATTCTTGAAGTAGCTTCTCCGCAGCACACCTCTGTTCACTTCCTAATTCTGCATTCTTGAGTAGTTCCGTTGTTAATTGCTCAGAAGACTTGGATTCGATTGATTGCGTGGGGCGGTTGATGCATGTAACAGGAGTGCAGGCTGCTAACACCTCATCCTTCTTCACTGTTCGGACCTTGTCGCTGATGTTTGCGACTCTCACAGGAATAGTACTCTTCGAGAGATCAACTAGAGATGAAGCTACTATAACTCCTCTTGGGCTATTGTCTGTATTCGGGTATTCAATCAGTCCATAGCGGAAGTATTGCTTTGTAGGTGGTGTTCCTGAAACTATTTTCTCTGTATGTGGAGGGATGGAAATTTCAGACTTGGCTGTTATCTTTCAGTGTTGAACACAGCTACGTCTTCCGTACTCAAATGCAGTTCATTATTCTTGAAGTCCAATTTAAAGTTAAATTTTCTCAGGAAATCAATTCCAATAATTACAGGATCTCTTATATCTGCCACATATGTCATATGATGGCAACTGGCATTTCCAAAAGTGATGGTCAAGTTCATTTTTCCATATATTTTGACTTCGTCTCCGGTCACAGTCTGGAGTTTAACACAAGGCGGCGTCCAAATGATCTTCTCTATTAGTTCTTGAGCCAAATCCGCTCTAATGATGGTCACGTTGGCTCCTGTGTCCAGAAGCATCCGGCAGGCGGTGTTGTTAACTTGGCCATAGACGTAAAGTCCAATATCGCCGCCACTCATCGATGAAGCATGAAATACTGTAAACTGGAGCTCTTTAACTTCAGGCAACCTCCGCCCCGCGAGATGGTCTTCTCCTAGTTTCCCTGTAGTGATGGTGCAGCTGGGTGATTTCCTTTAGTTGGTCGTACAGGGCAGTTCCTCTTTACATAACCACCCCCTCCACAGCCCCAGCACTTTATCTTCCGATCCTTTATTTCCTTATTATTTTCCAGGCTGCACAATCTCTTTAAGATCTCTGCAAGACTTCTCTTCATTTCATTTTCATCAGCAGGCGTATCATTTAATGAGACTGCTCTTATGGTATGGCGGTCTTTGCGGGAGGCTTGTTGGGCTGCCTCTATCCTAAGTGCATAGCCTAAAGCTGATTCTACGTCTCTGATGTTGGAAATTCTCAGCGCTTTTTGAATTTCTGGATCACGAGCAGCATCGATAAAGTACTGAAGAGCTAAGTCGTTTCGTGTGTCAGCATGACAGTTTGAGAATGCTAGGTGTGACAGTCTCTGAATGTCCGTTGCCAGCTCTTGCAAACTTTCGCCCGTTTTCTGGTAACGAGATTTCAGCTGGAGGCGGCTACAGTCTTTAGAACACTTCTCTCCGAAACGTAGTTCCAGTGCTCTAGTCCGGGCCTCGAAGTCGTTCATTTCTTCCTTAGAAACATTTCTCAGTATCTCGGCTGCATCTCCCCGTAATGCTGCTGCTAAGTGGACTGACTAAGTAGACTGGCGGTAGAGTCCCAGCCGTTAGCTTCAGCTACGATGGAAAACTGCGTCTTATATACATGCCAGGAGGAGCTGCCGTCGTAGGTAGATAGCTTAATAAATTCCTCATTCTGGATTCTTCTCTCTTTCTTTTCAGTTTCCTGGGGCATGGATTCTAACTTTTCTTCAACTTTTCTCTCCAGATCTTCTTCTATTCTCTTCAATTTACCTTCTATCTCTGAAAACCTTCCCTTCAGCTCCTGATCAAAATTTTCTTTAACTTTCTCCTCGAAACTCCGTTCTATCTTCGTAACACTCTCTTCAACCTTCATAGCATTTTCTTCTATCTTCATTTTCTTCTTTTCAAAATTCTCTTCTATTTTCAAAACTTTCTCTTGTATTCCATCTACTCTGCTTTCCATATCCGATAATTTACTTTCAATCACTTCCTTTACTGCCGAATGTTCTCTCTTCATCTCCTCTTGATTACATTCAACTTTTTCTTGGATTGACTTAATTTCTCCCTGAACTTCACGCAAACTGTCTTTCATTTCCCTTTGTCCTGTTTCTATTTTCTCTATCAATCTGGTTTCCATCTCTTCCTGTCCGGCTTTCATCTAATTCATTTCTTGACTCAGGCTATCTTTCATCTCTCTCTGTCCTTCTTTCATTTCATTCATCTGGGTAGCTAAGCTTTCTAGAAGTTTCTTCATCTCTTGCTCCATAGTTCTAGTTATCACCATTCACAGACAATCCCACTTCTGACACCAGAAATGTTGCCTACTTGGGCGTTCGTGAGTTGTCCGAGAATGAAAGGCCAAACGTACAAAAATTCAGTAATTTATTCACAGAAAGTTCCAGAAAAATACAGGTCTATAAACCAAGTATCAACTTCAATTCAACCAGTAAACACAGCTTAAACAACAGCTGTCAATAGCAAATCCACAGTACAAACTGTATAGCAATAACACTTGAAGCAAGTCTCTTTCAAAGAGGCTTAAAACAATGCAAGCATTAGCGAAGCTGGCTGAGTGACTGACTGGCTGAACTGACTGACTAGCCTTGGCGAAGAAAACGGCCTGTATATACCTCTGTAGAAGAGTGTGGAAAGTTCCGGAAATTTCCGTATATCATCAGCCAATGAGATTAGAGCTTCCATATTTGATATATCCCTAATAAGGATTTTCTCTCCAAGGTCGCCAAAAAAATCGCCAAGGTGGGAAAAGTCGCCAAATTTGGCGTTAAATCCATTACCTGCCTTATTGGGGCTTTTTAATGCGTTTTTAAGTAAAAATAAGGCTCTTTCAACGATAAAACGACTAGAAATGCACAAAATTAGCATTTTATCATCTTACTAAACCTCTTTAAAAGAATTTATACAAAAATAAACACAATTATTTACAATGTTGTAACAATATGTTCTTTAACAAATATGTTATGTATATGACTAAAATACGTTTTCTTTAAAAAAATCAATTTGATATTCATCATTACTTAAAATTAGAGGTAAAGCTGATGCGCATTCTTTAGTAACAAAACTTAAAAACATTAACGAAAAAAATAAATAAATAAATAAGAAATTGACACAAAATATAAACTTTTTATACAATTATCTATCAATGATTTACATAATATTATTGCGTACTCGACTTTTGGGAATTGTCTCTGAATGAACGGCGAAACTTACAGAAGCTCAAAAGTTTATTTATATAAAAATCGAGAAGTTTAGGTCTATAAACCATATATCAAATTCAGTTTCACCAGTAAACGCAGCTTAAACATCAGCTTATAACATCAAATTCACAATATAAACTTTATTGTAGCAATGACACACAGCAATCTGGTGTAATCCAAAGAGATTCAGAGCTCTTTATGCAACAATGACCTTGACGAAACTGTCTAACGTGGCGTGATATAATTCCTTAAATACCCGCGTAGAAAAATGGGGAATATTCCCAAAACTTCCTAACCAATCAAGTTATAGCTTAGATATTTCGTTTATCAATTATAAAGATTTTCTCTCCAAGGTCGCCGAAAATGTGCCAAATTTGGTTCCAAAGCCATTACCTCCCTTAATGAAGACTTTTAACGAGTTTTTAAGGGGAAATAAACTATTTTTACGCAAAAAAGAGCTAGAAATTTTAAACATGAACATTTCGTAACCTGACAAAACCTCTTTGAAATATTTTACATAGAAATAACTACTGTTATTTAACATTTCGTAATATCCCCCCCCCCTCCCAAGGATTGCGCGTCCCGGGAAGTACGACCGTTAGTCTTGAGGCGAAAACTAAACAAACTACACAAAATGGAACACAAAAACTAAGCTACTTTTCACAATAATATAACAATGCAAATCACAAAATTAAAAGATTGAAATAGTTACAAAATTAAGAAATAAGTAAAAATATTTATATACAAATATTTACAATGCACTATACAAATTTAAAACTACCGTTACCTGTGGTATGTGCCTAAGTGGTCAAAATGTACTATCTTCGTATTTGATGAAGGTGTTTTAGTAATTCTTACAACGACGTCATTCAGTCTTTTGAAGAATGTGTAGGGACAGTCCCTGTCTGTCATTTTTCCATTTACTATTGGACAATTTCTTTCAAGCACGTTTTTCATCGTCTACTTTTTATCACGTGTGTTGTCATTTGACTGCATGCTTATTAATGTTTCAGTGTGTGTAAATGTATAACTTTAAAAATTTACTGAATTTTAAGAATGTCTCCGATCGTTTATATTGAAGTTGTTGGTTGGATGTTTTTTTTTTTTTTTTTTTTTTTTTTTTTACGTCGAAAATGTTACTATTAAAAATTATTTCAAATAAAAGTGCACAGATAAGTATTAATTAAAATATCTTATAATGTGTTCTGTATAAATTGTATTAAAAAATTACTATACAAATAATATGGTGTGTCACTCACACGACTTTCTCTTACCTTGCATTTCAGTACTATGAAAATAGATTGCCTAATTCTTAAGATAAATAATGTAAGATAATAAAATCCAATGTACTTTAAAAATAATCTAAAATTGCTTGAGGAATAGTTTAATCTGACGTATAATTCTTTTTGAGCGTGGCTCCCCCCCCCTCCCCCCCCCTCCCCCCCCTGAACCCTCCGTTCAAGAATGGTGGCTACAAATATTTAAAAATTAAATAAAACAAGGCTGTTACAGATTTGACTTCAAATATATTAATCTTGATTAAATTTTAATTGGTAACCTAATACGAACTTCAAAATATCAAATTTGTTGCAATTATTTGATTTTAGGTTATGATATTCAATTATGATATTAAGTTTACAAATATACATACAGATTAACCGCTAAAAATTGAACTTTCGTAATCATGGTATTTCTAAACATGGTATTATACAAAATAAGTAAAGTTGAAGATTGAACTTAAAAAAATACTTTCTTTACAGTATGGGTAAGATAAAATTATTTTTCTTCATGGACAGATTTCGTGGACATAGTAAAATAGCACTTTCATCAATTGCATTCAATAGAAAAAAGAAAAAAAAGAGCTCAATTTTGGATAGCCCTTTATATTATCTATAAGCAGTATGTAGTACAAACAATATCGTGTATTTTAATTCAGTACTACTTTAAAAACATATAACATGAAAAGAATTACAATTCCAGTAATTTCTAAGTGTAACCCCAATACATCCAATTATTTTGGGCAGTCCTCTAAACGAATGAGGAATAATTCCCATACCACAATCTACGCAAAACATGCTTTTATGCATGCAAAAATTTTTGTTCGTTCCATTTCGTTTAAGTCAACCTAGAGATGATGCTCTGTACTTACCAGAAATTCCCCCATAGACATAATGTATTTGAATTCTCTTGGATATCACTGTACACGAATCATATGCTTGATCTCAACGAATAGTTTACTGTAGAGTCCTTATATGATACACATTTAGAATATCGAGTTTGGATTTTCTGCTTCTATATGTTCTTGAGATATGCTGATAAAAGACAGACACACACACAGAGAGACACATAGATACACGGACCAACCACTAAAAACATGATAATCTGATTCAGTGGACCTTAAAACGCGCAAATATAACAAAAACTCGGAAATTTTATCTAAAACCAATACTTTCTCGACCATATATATGGATAAGAGAAAAAATAAATAAGTTATAAACTTATAAACTTTGAGAGAAAGCGATCAACGTAAGTAGACAGTAAAGTTACTATAAACATAAGCAATACTTTCAATAATGACGAATACTGTGAAAAATCTTAGTTTTGTCACAATTTAGTATTCTTTGCTACTTGCCAGATATGTTTTCTGATTTTTTTTTCTCCTCACTTTACAAATACTGTTTCGCCTCTAAACTTCGTTACATTCAACTTTTTAATTTACGATTATTTATTCCTCCAATGATTTCTCACTAATTTTCCCAAAAAGGTTAACTACTTATGAAAATTCTATAATTTTTGTCTTTGTAATTCTTCAAAATTTGCCTTCAAATATTTTAAATTTCCGAAATGTCGATTTGGTATGAGTCATCTGAATTATCGGGGAGTATACATTATCAATTGTAAACTTATAGCTTGATGCAAAATGATTTTCCCAGAAATGTTCACTCCTTATGAAATTTCTATAATTTTTGTCTTTGTAATTCCATAAATTTACCTTTAAATATTTTAAATTTCCGAAATGCCGTTTTGGTATGAGCCATCTGAATTATCGGACAGTATTTATTAGCTAGTAAACTTATAGCTTGATGCAAAACGGGAAAACAATGCTAGCAGGATAGTAAAGTTGGCAGGAAGTTGACTCTTGGAATAGAAGATTCTGAGTTCGAATTCCAGGTATGGACATTTGAAGAAGGCTTCATATGTGTAATAAAGTTATAGATCGGATTTATGTAACATCGATTATACGAGGAAATAGTCATAACTACAGATCTAAAAGTTATGTTTAAAATATAAATACTGAAGAATTTCGGTATTTTTTGCCCCAGGTTTCTATTTATTTATTTATTTATTTATTTCAATTGTCAATTTTAAGGTAGGTGATTATGTATTTACAACAAATTGTGAGAATTACAGAAAAAGTGAGGGAATATTGCAGTAAGTTTATTTTACAAATGACAGTAATAACACACCACAATAAATATGCACATTGTTGCTTTAAAGAGCACAGAATATTTATTATAAAACTGTTCTTAACAGGGCTGTTATTGTAATTTAATGATTTCTTATTCAAACTTACATTTTTTAAAAATAATTACATGCATTATCTGATTTGTTTTAACAACCGAACGCATTTTTTTTTTCCAGCTTTTCTTTGAAGTATCATGAAAAACAACCATACTTATCAAAATGTATAAACATGCGAATAACAAAAGCATTATAAAAAACAAAAATGAAAAATCAGGTGGTATGCATTGATTATTAACACTCTCCAACTGCACGTACTTAATGTTTCGTATAGTTTTCAATGATCTTTGCTTACGTTATCACACAGACAGGACTGAAAGACATACAGATATACTAACTGAATTCATACTATTAAACATCAATGTTAAAAATGCTTAACTCAAAAGAAAACGGAGCTCATAGATTCTAATTGCAGCCCTCGATGTATCTGAATATTTTAGTACAACCCTGTAAATTTCAAGGTTATCTATAGCTTATTCTATATAAAAATTATTTTATCACATTAACAATAAATGCCTATTTTTTTTTTTTTTTTTTTTTTTGTTACAAATTTTAAAGTGGGATGTTATTTAAATGCCATTTAATTAAATGTCTGTCTTTAAACGCAATACATTGGCACATTTTTGACTGTCCTTGTACACAAGTACAGGGCTATCTGTACAGGGCTTATTAATCCCATTTTAAATAGGGAATATTCCATAGTGAACTTGAGTAACACACACACACACATATATATATATAAATATGTATGTATTGTAAATATTTACAGACACTAAAGGTGGGAAGAAAGACAGATAGGTAGACATACAGTCGCAATAAGAAATACACAAACTGAAATAATATACACACATAAAAATTCTTTAAAAGTTAAGAATGCTTAATGTAAACGAAAATGCAATTCCAGTAAATTTTCAGTAATATCCCTTAATGTAACTGAATATATTTGCGTACATCTGCAAATCTTAATGCTTACTATACTATATTCTATAGAAAGCATCTTTTTGTTCATATGAATAACGTATTTTAATTTCATTAAAATTTATGCAAAGGAAAGTTACTTAAATTTAGTGTATAGAAATACTTCTCATAGACCGTAATGCTTTAGAGTACATTCGGGTGTCCCTGTACACAATCCTGTGCTGGCGTTTACTCTATTTTCTATTTAAAAACATCCGAGAGTGAAATTGAATAATATATTTCAATTTCACTTAAATGTGTGTACAATAAAGATAAGAAAATAGGGTTTATACAAATACCTCTCATAGAACACAATGCTTTGGAATAATTTTGAAATTTTCTGTGCACAAACAAGTAGAGGTATGCTTTCCAAATGCAATAAGGAATATCCGGTAGTGAATCTGAATAATATATTTCAATTACATTAAGATTTATGTACAGTAAAGATATGAAAATATGGTTAGTAGAAATACCTCTCATGGAACGTAATGCTTTGGAATACTTTCGTGTTTCCCTGTACACAAATCAGTAGATGTATTCCCTCTATTTTCAACAGGAACATCCGATAGGGAATTCGAATAACATATATCAGTTTCAAGAAATTTCAGGAGTATTTCAGGGGATAGAGCTTGGACAGACAGACAAACCGAAGTCAATAACACTTTTCAACATAGTTGGATATTGATAAAAAGGAATTTTTTTAACTGTATAACAATTAATAGAAAATACATTCTTAAAAAATTGCAAAACGCATTTTTAGAACAACATATTTAGCTAAAAAACTTTTACTTTACAAAAAAAAAAAAAAAAAAAAAACTTATTTCTTCAATTATAGCTTAGAGAAAATATATTTGTTTTTAAATGAACTCTTTTGATGTAAGAATTTATTTATTCTTATTTTTTTATTTAAAAACCGAATATAACTTTCCTTTATTCTGATCAAGCATAAAAATAAAATAAAGAAACTACTTTACTAACTTTACTTCACTTCCTTTAAAAAGAGTTATTGAAATTGAAGAGCAAAGGTGTTCCTGAATAGCAAACAGAGAGAAAAAAAAAATTACCTAATTAAAAATACCGTAAGCTATAAAGCATTTGTATGCTTTTAATTATATCAATTCCTTTTATTGTGTATATTTAAATTTTATTAATTAAAATATACTTTAGGACATTCATTGTAAAGTTTACAAATTGAATTATGGATGTTATTCTCTGTTTTTGTATTATTATTATTTATTATTATTATTATTATTATCATTATTATTATTATTTTGTGTGTGTTATTTAGATATGCTCTTTTCAATATTGTTCATTCAATATTTAATTCAATATTCATATTCTTTTCAATATTTAAAAAAATATTATTTCTACTGCAAATAATACTTTAATTTCATGACAGTTATTAATATATAGTTTAGTTTTCTTTGTAGGGAGGAATGTAAAATAAATTTTTCAAATCAACTTTCATTTACTAATTATGATTTTTTTTTTTTTTTTTTTTTTTTTTTTTTGAAAATTGCATGCAACTTTAAAGTTAGATTTTGGATTTTAAAACTTTTATTTTTTCCTATAAAAGTATTAATTTCAAACAAAGAAAATGCTTGATCAACAGTGATATTACAATGTATTTAGGTTCCCCTCCCCCCATTCATTTTAAGAAATTTTGCAAAAGTGCATATCACCTAGAACAGTGATTTCTGGCCGTATTAAACTTTAACGCTTTATATCCCTATTTTTTACTTTCCGAACACTATAGTTTGGAACGTATTGTAATCATGTCAAAAATCCGAATTCGAGATTTTGATGTTTCTATACGTTTCGAGGTCCCCTGAGTCCGTTTTCACTATTTTTACGATGATGTATGTATGTGTGTGTGTATGTAAGTATGTGTGTATGTATGTGTGTATGTATGTGAGTGAACACGCTAGCGTCTAAACGCTTTGTTCGAATAAGCTGAAAGTTGGTGCGTATATTGTAAGTCACCATAGTACGTACCCTATACATTTTGGTGAATCTAGCACTTATAGTTTTTTTACAGGGACACAAAGAAAAATTCTTTATCATTATGGTCTATGGGACCAAAATCTTAAAAGTGCGATAGCATCTAAACGCCTTATTCAATTGAGCAAACAATTTATACACATATTATAGGTCACAGTTACCCAATCTGGATAGAGTTTGGAGAATCTGGCACTTACAGTTTTTTTACAGGGGTACAAAGAAAAATTCTTTATCATTATGGCCTATGGGGCCAAATTTTTAAAAGTGCGATAGTGTCTAGACACCTTATTCAATTGAGCAAAAAATTTGTACACATGTTATAGGTCACAGTTGCACGAACTGTATAGATTTTGGTGAATTTAGCACTACAGTTTTTTACAGGGACACAAAGAAAAATTCTTTATCATTATGGCCTGTGGGACCAAATTTTTAATTCATTCTATATTCAAATGAAGAAAGTATTGGATTCGTAAAAATTTTCGACATCGGGTTTTTGATGGATTTACACGTTTTGAGAGCTGTAGAACATTATTTGACCATTTTTAGAAAATGTCTGTCTGCTTGTCTGTCTGTCTCTGTGTGTGTGTGTGACAAACTTTTGAGGCAACTGTATCTCAGGAACTACTTCACAGAATTTCATACAAATTGGTATGTAGTTGCACCTTGTCATAAATTAGTGCCTATCAACTTTTGGTGAAAATTGACTTACGGGTTGCGTTGCCATCCCGCTTTTTCTAAATTTTTAACATGGTGGTATAGTACAAAATTTTGTATAAATGTGCATAAAGAGAATTATTTTTTAATAATCATTATGAAATTTGCCAGAATTATTTATAATAGAGATAGTCAACTGGGAAAATTTTTTTTTGTATGTGTAGGAGCCTCGCCTTTTCCCCCCTCCCCCCTGGGGGGATTCCCCCCCTCGAGGGGAGTAAATTTTCATGATGGGTATCTTTCAAAAGAGCTCGCCAGTACCTTTAAAACGAATGGTTGAACCATAGATCTGCGATAATTTAAAATGAAGTTATCCATTTTTTTTTTTTTTTTTCATTTTTCACAAAAAAAAAAAAAAAAAATGTATATATATATTTTCTTTTTTTAAATGTAATATTGATAATAAAATTGACTTTTTTTTGGATATTTAGTGTTATACTACTTTTCTATTTTGGAAATCATCTGCATTATCATGGAAGATATTTTTTTTAATAATAATTTTAATAGATTATTTTTACTGAGTGAATTTGTATAGCAAAATATAGAAGAAAGTGATTTGGTGGCCACAGCATACCAGTTAAAAGTGCGATAGCATCTAAACCCCTTATTCAATTGAGCTGAAAATTTATATGAATATTATAAATCACTGTTGCTCTAACTATAAGCATTTTGGTGAATCTAGCATTTATAGGTTTTTTTACAGGGACACAATGAAAATTCTTTATCGTTATGATCTATGGGCTCAAAGTTCAATAGCGTTAAATAAAACATCGTGTAATATATGGAGAAAAATACTCAAACACTTTATTATGGTTTTATCTCTTTTGTTTGTATAACAACTTCTCTTTCTTTACTTTATCTACAAAACTGTTAATTACTCAATGTTTGGAAAGTCGAGTGGAGTCACTCCAGATTTTTTTATTTTGGGGGAAATAGTTTGAAACTTTTTTATCGATATTTCTTTATGGATAAGAATCATCTCATATTAAATCATATTAACTTTCGCGAACGCATGATTTGGAATTTTTAACAGTAAGATCGCGATTCCCCCATATAACAATATTTCAGTTTTTAATTGATAAATTCAATTCTATTTATTTAGATATAGATACAGGTATAGATATAGAAAAAGATATTTTTTATAATTACCTATTTTCTTTTAAGGGAAATCATTAAAATTTAAATTAAAAAAAAAAAAAAAGTTGTTATCTACATTAAATGAAAAAAAAATATATTCCTTAATTAAATTACTAATGCATTTCCACGAAAAGAAAGCAGTGGAATTTGCACATTTCTTGTGTTGTCCCCTAAATCATAATGAAACAAATACTAAAATAAACAAATTGCAAGGCGAACTATCAAATGAAAATGCTGCTATATTCAAATATTTAAAAATTTCCTATCCAAAACTTTTTTCCCAAGTTCAAGTGATTACATTAAACTCAAATAAATGCATTTATTAAAAAAAAAGAAAAAAAAAACATATTTTAAAAATAATATTATCACATAACTCTATTTATATATTTGAAAAAAAAATTCTGAGGTAAATATTATAAAAATATGGAACTTTATTTTCATTAAAAGCTGGCTATATGCTTTTTAAAATATAATTAGAAAGCTTTTACAAACACTTGAAAGATTCTGAATAGGTTTATACAAAATAACATGTCTTTAACGTTATAGAATAAACGAAAAAGCAATTTTTCAAATTTAATCAAAGGCTATATTTTTAATTTTAATGACACCATGAAAAATTACTTACATGTTTTAATTATACATTTTTATATTTCAAAGAATATATAAAATGTTACATCGTTAATTAATCATTAAGGATGAGTTTATCATTTAAGAAATCAAATATTTGGTTATAAAAATTACTTTATACAAACAACTAAGTTACGCTTTTAAAGAAAACTAGGACTTTTTCAATTTGAGTCATTACATATTCAGGAAAATACAATCTTTATAAAAATAAACTTAATAACGCTGCATACTAATGACTAATAATTTCATTAAAAAAGATAATAATAATAAAATAAACATCGTATATAACACAGTTAAGAAATGGAAGCAAATGTATTTAAAAATTGTTTAATATACTCTTATTTTATTTAAAAACAAGAAAATTTAAAATGTTTCTTTCTTTATTTTTATCTTTTATTTGTAATGCAAGTAAAATTTTGTACAAACATATATATATATATATTTTAATTTCATTATATTTTGGTGCTTCAAACAACTAACTATGTGATATCTCTATTTTATGCACTGCGTAAAATAATAAGGAAAAAAAAAAAAAAACATTTATTGAATTGTTTCTATCATGAAAATTTAATTAGTTCAAATTGCAAAAATTATATTCTTTGTAGCATTATTTAATTTGAGAAATCTTTAATGCCAAGTGTAAGATTCTGCTTAAATTTAAAACAATGCCGCTCTTTTCTGTAATAAATATATACTAAACAAATTCTTTATTTTTAATTCTTTATTTCGCTATATTTATTTCGAAATAAAAAAAAATTAAAACGAAAATTTTCTTAAAATAAATAAATAAATGAATGAAAGGTTTAAAATTATTCTTTAGAGCAAATTATATTAATTGTTTACATTAACTTCATTATTGGAAAAATTTAATTTTCACATTGCGATTGAGTTATCTTAAAGATTTTTTATAAACTCTTGTGTATATGTATATATATTTTTTTTAAGTTTAAATTTTTATATTTAATAGACTTTTAATAAAATATGGTAATATGAGCCTTTTATAAATAAAATTATTTTTAAACATTTATATTTCTAATGTTTAAATGCAGAATAAAAAAAATACGTTTTATTATTATTATTAGTAGTAGTAGTAATGAATTAATTATTAAAAAGCTATTTATTTGTTTATTTTTATTTTATTTTATTTTTTATTTGTGAAATAAAAATAATGACATAGTTTTGTAAGTTAGCTCCAGGCATCTTTTTATTAATATATATATATATACTAGCTGACCCGACAAACGTTGTTTTGTCATATAAATTATTTCTAGAGAATATTTTGCTAGAAAAAAATAACTAACTTATTATAAGTGTGTAAGGATGTGGTATATAAGTGGAAGATGTATGGAGCGCTGTGAACGGTGAAAGAATATAAAAATAACAAAACACCAATAATTTATTTTTTTTAATTTATTAAAATTGATTCTTTAAAATTATATACATATCACTACTTATAACAATATTACTAAAAAACAATATCAGCCCCTTAATGCAACAGAGTGTACAATATTTTTTGTTATCCCATCTTTCGCCAATACAAACAAACTGGATGGTTTGCCCACTCGAGAGCCACGTATAATTGTCCGTGTGAAAAACATGATGTGCTCAAATCTAAGCCACAGACAGACATCGTTTGGCTCTGAGACTTATTGATAGTCATTGCAAATGCCAATCTAATTGGAAATTGAGGGCGTTTAAATTGAATTGGCACATCTGTGGGTATAATAGGGATTCGCAGTAGTAATATATTTTCACCTCGGAATTTGTCATTTAAAATGATGGCTTCGATAACATTTTTCATAAATTTTTGTATGACTAATCGCGTGCCGTTGCACAACAATGGTGGGTTCAAATTACGAAGCAAAATAACCGGAGATCCAACCTTCAGTTGTAAAACATGCGGTGGCATGCCTGGTAAATCCAATGACTTTAAAAACTTTGTTGGATAATTTACAGCTTCGGTGGCATCGCAAACTGTATCATTAGATTTGTATGACACCAAGTCTCCTGGTAACAAATGTTGTATCTTAAGATTCAATTCGTATGACGTCCACATTTTTTGCTGCTAAAATTGCTCTTTCTGCCAGCCACTCATGATTTGTGTATCGTCTGTGTATATCGGGAAATATCTGGTCATTAAGAGCATCTTGAGAATCAATGATTGTGCAGAAATCGGTCGGTAATTTTACGCATCCAGTTTCATCTGTAGTAACTTTTCCATCGCCGATATCTAACAATCGTTTTGAGAATGTTTCAGCGGATGGATCTTGAAGCTTTTGAACGCACAAATTTACTTTCAGTTGTACTTTTTCAACATTAAGCCACAATGACGATGATTTTAAGCATGCGTTGATCTCATCAGCGTATGTTGAAAGCGGAATAACGGGAAGTGCTTGTCTGAAATCACCTGAAAAGAGTAACAGAAGTGCCGCCAAATAGTTTGTCGTTGTTTTTTATATCTTTCAATGTCCTGTTCGACGCCTCAATCGAATGTTTGTGTGCCATAGTGCATTCATCCCAGATAAGAATTTTACACTATTTCAGCACTGTGGCCATGGACGATTGTTTTTTTATGTTGCACACTGCGTCTGGGTTATTTTGAATATTTAGTGGCAGTTTAAATAATGAATGAGCTGTTCTGCCTCCATCCAATAAAGTTGCCGCAATGCCAGATGATGCAACAGCCAATGCGATGCCATTATTTGATCGTATTTCGGCGAGAATTAGCGAAATAAGGTATGTTTTGCCAGTTCCACCTGGTGCACCCCCCAAAAAAAAAAGAATTCACCTTGTCCTGCCAAAACTGCGAGCATGATGCGGTCGTAAACGGTTCTTTGTTCTTCATTCATTAGTGGGACATTGCGAGCAACAATCGCTGCCATTTCTACAGTATTGTATAGTAGTTCACGATTCAATTCAGTGCTTATTAAATCAGATGCATTTCGATTTGTTGAATGCAAACCGAAATGACTGAGTGGCAAGTTGGCAATGATAATGCAAAGTTCTTCAGTAGCAATCAATGCTTCATTGTACATAGCGTCACTGAATACTATCGTTAGATCGTTGCACCGTGAACGATGTTGATGCAATATATCATCAGTCATTGAATCTTTGTGATTATCCCATAATGTCTCTGCTCGGGCCGGGAAACATGTAGTCAACACTATAGCGAATAGTAGACGAATTTGTTTTGCTGTACAGTTCAGTCCTACTTCAGCAAGCATACACTCCCACTGGTTGCCGTCTTCCAGCAAGCCGAGTGCAAGGGATGCATCTTTATACGTTGGATACTGTTGTCCATTCACTTTACGTAAATCTTGAAATGACAAAGGGTCGATGACATTAACCAATAACAGTCGAAGATAAAAGCACTCAGTCTGCCTTGGATCGACTGTAAATACTCGTCCCAAGGTGTTTGATTTGAATAAACCGGGACATGCATCAATCGGCGTGCCTTGCTTGCGGGGCATCCATTTATTTTGTTGGAGCCCATGTGAAATAGCGTGGTACTTCTGAATAGAGTAATGTCCGTGTAAAAGCACCAAAAGCATCCGCACGATTACACAATTCAAAAAATTCGGTGAGTGTAGTTTTTGGTGGATTTATAGCACGATCAATCGCTGTCCCGCTCGTGAAATATACGCGCTGGCCATTTTCAAGATGGACGGCTAAATGAAGAACTGCTGGATCCCGTTCATGAATTGGGAAACCAAAGATACGCCAAACAGCTTCATTGGAGCTGACGTACCGGCCAATTTCGTAAAGTGTTATTTCATCGTTGTTATTCACAGGGGGAGCATTCACATTGGTATTTCCAACTCGAAATACAGCCATATCACTGCCTTTATTCACATACTTGCAAATGTATTTGATGCTCTTCACTGAACTGCAGAACTGAACATTAATATGAGCATTGAATGTTTTGCTCAGCAGAGGCGAATATGGGACCACCCAACGGGTATCAATGTCAATATCTATGTTGTTGACATAGATGACCGCCATAGATGATAAGATTGTCCGCCATTATCAGGATTTCTTCGACGATATATTGGATATCCGTCAACATTTGTGATCGTGAAATTTTTCGGAAAACTTTTATTACATTTTCCCTCTGCACAAATAATAATGGCCTAAAAATTCATTTTTCATTTTGGAACAGCTTTACTATACGGCACCCATTGCTTATTGCCGTTGCCGATGTTTTGATCACGTGGTATGATGGTGTTTAGATTCTGTTTGTGAGTCGGTACTGCGAATCGTTTCAAAACTTCGTGAATCGAATCAAAATGTCATGAAACAATACTTTTCTTACGAAGCATTTTTTTTATGTTTCACTATGTTTTCTGCTGTTTGCTCGCTTACATCACTGGACGCCCCTAATTCGTGG
The DNA here is from genome assembly GCA_963930645.1 of Salticus scenicus. Lineage (NCBI taxonomy): Eukaryota > Metazoa > Arthropoda > Arachnida > Araneae > Salticidae > Salticus > Salticus scenicus. The sequence continues at coordinate 209,764,505 of OZ005659.1, read as the reverse complement.
AACAAGAATCAGTAAAAGTATGAAAATTCATGGATCCGCAGTCACTATGTTTCCTGCTGTTTGCTCACTTCGCGAGCATTAAAACAAAAGAAAAACATCCCTGGACACCCCTATTTCGATGAGCATGAATCAGAAAATGCATGAAATATATACTGTAACGGTGAGTATTCCGATATTAGATCGCTACACAAGCATTATATAAATAATCACTGAATGCACCTAATTAAATCACGATGCATGAAACAAAACTGTACTGAAGCAATGACTATTATGCCCTACCCTTTTTTTTCTTCGTAAATTTATTAAAAAATATATAAAAATACACTAAAAAAATTTTGCTTTAAACTTTGTAAAATCATATAAACGATCTTTAACAATTGAAGATCCTTTTGTTACGTTTCGATACAATAGAAAAAAGTATCGATACTCTGATTCGGGTCTCGAATCACCGTCATATCACGCGATCAAAACTTCGGCAACGGCAATAAGCGATGGGTGCCGTATAGTAAAGCTTAGCCTTCATTTTAACATAAAATAACTCCGTCGGATATTGACGAATTTTTTAAAAGACTATACCATTTTAACTAATTTTAACATTTTAACAATATTAACGTTGGAAAAATACTTTAAACACTTGCGGTTAAAAATTCATTTTTCATTTCAACATTAAATAAATTCTGATATCGTGTTTACGATTCTAAAATATTAACTTTGAAAAAATATTTTAAACACTTCGTAAGATACGGTTACGATTCTAAAAATATTAATTTTTAAAAGATATTTTAAACACTTCTTAAGATACGGTTAAAAATTCATTTTTCATTTCAACATTAAATAAATTCTGACATCGTGTTTACGACAACTCACGCCATCTAGGTGGAAAAGTTGTTGAAAGAGTTGGTTAAAAATTAATTAAGAAAGAACTAATTAAGTTACAACTTATATTTGTAAATCTAAACCATTCTCGAATCCACCTGAAGACACACAAAAAATTTCATTAAACTCAGTCCAGCGGTTTAGGAGGAGTTCAGTGACATACACACGCACAAAAGAAATATATATATAAAAATATATAATTTCGTTTAATTTTTTTAGATAGGTGACACTATTTATAGCAAACTGCAATAACTGCAACAAACGCGAGTAAAATTTACAACAATTCCATTTTACAGCTGACAGTAAAAATATAGCCAATGAGTAGGTATTACTTTTACCAGCACAAATAATTGTGTGTCACGTTTTTTTTTTTTTTTTTTTTTTTTAAGTTGCTGTAATTTTTTGTTTTTCTATTTCAAGCCAAATTATATAAGTAATTGCAACAATTAACTGATTTAATTTAACAACCAAACCATTTGGTTTTTAATAGCATTACACTGAAATATCATAAAGAAGAACATAGAATTTCTTTAGATGCATTTATATATATATATATATATATATATATATATTGCGAAAAAGGGAAAAGTATCTTTCTTTTGAAATTCTGAGAAAATATGTTCTAAAATTTACAAAACACAACTATTAAAAGTGCATTTTATAGTTAAAAAATAGTTGCCTTAATAAAAAAATAAAAACGTCACATCTATAATCATAGCTTTGTTTTTAATTGAGCTCCTTTGATGTGGGTTTATTATTATTATTATTATTATTATTATTATTTTAAAATAAAACATCCTTTTTCTTTAGTCTAAACAAACATAAAAAATAAATAAATAAATAAACTACTTCATTTTAAGAGCACTTCTTTTGAAAAGAGTAACTGAAACTGAAGAGCAACCTTTTTCTCGAATAGATAAAAAAATAATAAAAAATTACCTAATTAATGAAACCATAAGCAATAAAGCATTTGTATGCATTTAATTCTATCAGCTTCCTTTATTAAATAAATTTTAAGGTAGTTAATTAAAATATAATTTAACAAGTTGCACGGTTCACCTTGGATTAAACAAATGTCATTATCAGCCCTTTATTTATTTATTTATATGTTCTTTTAAATATTTTCAATTTTTTAATTATGTTTCATTATTTATATAATTTTTTACAAATATTTCAATTGACACTATAAATAAAAAATTAGTTTCGTGAAAATTAATTTATATATATATATACTTATTTATGAGTATTACATTTATTTTTATTTTTTTCTTTAGGCGAGTTATAAAATATAATTTTGAAATCAACTTTCATTTGCTATTCATTATATTTATTTAAATTTAAAGTTATATTATACTCTTGATTTTTTTTTCCTTTAAAAGATATAGTTGGAAATAGATGATTGATTCCCTTTAACTTAATTAAAAAAAAAAAAAAAAAAAAAAAAAAAAAACAATTAGTGCAAATACTTATCCAGAACTGTCACATTTTAACATGTGACGCACGAGTGTATGTATGTATTATTAAACAATAACATAAAAGAATAGGCGCTTTAACTCGGATGCCTTAAGTGCACCCTACTTCACAGGCCGAAAGCCAAAGCTCTACTAATCACCGAAAAATCTTCTTCCGCTCACATCGGCATGGAAGGTTGGTTCAGTTAGTAAAATGAACAGGGGAGTGCTTGGCTGCATGATGTAACATTTTAAATATCATTATCTTGAAAATGTTTCTGGCCTTATTTAACCTTAGAAAATTAATAATAAAGTTTACAAATTTAAAATTTCGGTAGTAAACAAAACCGACTGTTCCAAAAGCAATTAATTTATTTTTACCATCGGTGTTTATGAAAGATGATTTAAATTATATATACATTCTACTATACTTATTTCAAGATCCCGATTAAAAGAAAAGAAAAAAGAAAAAGAAATAAAACATCTGTTAATCGGCGTCGAAAAACTGGTATTCAGTGATGAAATATTGCAGCTGTGTAGGCATACATCACAAATTGCAGAAAACACACAGCATTTTCTATGTTTTTTATAGAATGAAGGATAGGCAACAACAAAAAAAAATCTATAAAATTTTATAAAAAATTAAAACACATATCTTAATAAATAAATAAATAAATAAAAATGTGTGTGTGTAAATTAAAAAGTGGTGTAGTTGAGGTGCTTGGAAAACTTTGAAATATACTGAATTTCTCGCGTATGAATTTCAACAATGATAAAACGAAATGACTAAAAAATAGAACAAATCTAAATTTATATTCAAAATCTGCAAACAAAAATAATTTTACTTAGAAAAACTGAGAGGCTTACAAGGTGATTATTATTAAAGTTGCGAATTCAAAACGCTCTAAATTTAAAATTACCAGTCAGAAAAACTTAATATTTTACCGGAACAATCGTGAGGCAATGGAAGTTTGTTTGGTGAAGACAAAAAGTAGTTCCAAAATGTGCCTCTAGATGACGCTGTCAGGGAAATGTCAGATTAAACACCTAAATGGATTCATTAAACACAGGAATGTTGTTAGCAAAAAAACCTAATAGCATCAGAACAATAGATTCCAAGCATTTACGACAGATATTTAAGCAAGAACATAAGAATAGGTGTTTATATCGGAAACTGTGATAGTGACAAGAGAAAAATGATGAGCTTCATGAAACAAAAATTTTACTGATGATTAACGACACATTTTAGAACTATTACTTTTTCTCTTTGAGAAACAAAATTCCATCGCTTTGTGATTGTTCTGGTGAAATATCAAGTTATTCTGACCGTTAGTTTTAAAGTTAGAGCGTTTTAAAATCGCAACTTTAATTTTAATTGCACTGTACTTCACGAGTGCAGCAATGACAAGTTTTCCAATTTGAAGAGGGCCAACCTGTCGAAGAGGGAAATATCAGAAATTTTTCAAAAATTAAAAAAGAAATATGACTGTTTTTTATCACTGTTATTGATTTGGTTTCTAAGGATGAAAATGATTCAAAGAAACAGGCATGATTATAAAACAACACCACAGAACTAGCGTTTAAAAGTAATGAGTACAGAGCTTTGAATCAACACCATAAAATGCAAGAACTTGCATAAATTGTTTCGAGCCGAAAAAAGACACGAAGCTTTCTAAGATTCTAAGACGGAAGGTGGCCGCTCACCACTATGCAGCGGTTTTGAGCGATTTTAACCTTTAGAGAGGGGCTCCGATGGCACTGTAGTGATTCAAGAGAGCCCGTGTCTAAAGGTTAAACCTCCTCCGATATTTATTGCATAAACACACACACACACACAAAAAAAAAAAAAAAAAAAAAAAAAAAAAGGTTACAGAGGTCGCCAAAGCGGAGCTTTCACACGACAGAGAGCGACGTCAGGCGAACATTGTACATGAAAAAACTTTGTGCATTATGCAACTAAAATTTTTGCGTTGCAGATTTTGTTTGCAGCACTTGTGCCTACTTTTTTAGGCTGCCGAAGTGTCGTGTTTTCTTTCGGGCCTAAACAATTGTAGCGAGTTCTTGCATTTTATGGTGTTCATTGAAAATTTTGTAGTTAAAACAGGCTTGATGAATAATACCTGTCTGAATTCAACTTATCAGTTTAGTTGTGAGTCGATGTCACACTTACCTCAAACCATTCTATAAAAAAGGTGCATAATGAAAAAAATGTTTGTAGATTCAAACGCTTTTATCGCAGTCTGATGCCATGCGCTTCCTTAAAAATAAATTTTGGGATCATCCTTACATACTGCAATGGTCCAGAAAATAAATTAAGAAATTAATGGAAGGTATTCAGATTTAAATTGCTACATTATAGTTTACAGATAAAATGTATCTAATGTTTCCAGTTTAAAGGTTGCAATTTTTTTTTTTTAAGGTTTCATAATTATTCATAATTATTCATAAGTTTTTTATTATTATTATTATTATTATTATTTTCATATTTATTCAGTTATCTTATTTTATTTTATTTTATTTTTTTAAGAATAGTTTTATAAAATAAATAAATGTTATTTTAAATCGACTTAATTGAAAAATGTTCCGTAATTAAATTACTGAAAGGAACGTTTGCATGAGTATATTTGCACGAAAAAAAGCGATGTAATTTACACATCCTTGTATTATCTTGTGTAAAATAACAAAACATATGCTAAGGTTGAAAAATAAATAAATAAAATGGAATGCTAAGCACCAATAAAATATGCTGTTATATTTAAATATATAAAAATTTCCAATTAAAACTTTATTTTTTTTTCAAATTCTATTAATATAATTAATTTAAGTCTAAATAAAAGATTTCTATTTATAAAGAATATTTTGTAAAAATAATATTCTTGCATTACTGGAATTATATATTTGTAAAAAATATCTTTGAGGGAAAATTTATAAAAATATAAAACCTTATATTTGTTAAAAACTGTAAATATGCTATTTTAAGTAAAATGTCAAAGAATTTACAACCAGTTGAATGAAATTAAATATGTATTTATGAAATAACATATCTACAATATTATAGAAGTAAACGAAAAAACAAATAAATATGTGAACTATTTTTCTAAATTAATCATAGCCCATATTTTTAATTTAATGACTCGGTGAAATTTACTTAGAAGGTTTTAATTACACATTTTGAAAATGTAAAGTATATACAAACGCGGCAACACATTTAATAAATCATTAATGGTGTGTTTACGTTTTAAGAAATCAAATATTTAGTTTAAAAATAACAATACAAACTAGTAATTTATGGATTCAGGTAAAAATTAGACTTTTTTCAAAACAAATCATTGAACATTCAGGTAAATATAATCTTTATAAAAATAAATTGGGTAAATACGCATACTAATGACTAATAATGTAAAAGAAATAAAAAAAAGGGTATGTAGTAATAGTTGAAAAATGGAAGCATAGGCTTTAAAATTTCCTTAAAATTTTCTTGATTTAATTTAAAAGAAAAAAAATATTTCTTTAATATTTGTAGCGTAAATCTAGTGTTGTACAAATACATAGTTTTTAGTTTAATTCTAATTTTTCACTTAAAATACTACGTATAAGATATATCCTTTTTAGGATCTATCATACTATAATGTGAACAAAAGTATTCATTGAATATTTTCTATCATAAAATTTGATTTATTTAACATGTAAATTTTTTCAGATTTTTAACATTATTTAATTAAAGAGATCTTTAATAAAAGCCCAATATACTTTTTAAATTTTTAAACCTACGCCTCTTTCAAGATAAATAATAAATATATATTATAAACAGATTTTTTTTTTTTTTTTTAATTTTTACTAAGTTTATACACACTTTTATATTTCATAAGTACTACACGATATAGACGTTTAATAAAAGTCCATATGTAAGTCTTATACTGGTAAATTTATTTTTAAAAAATATTACTTTTCTTTTATAGTAGAAGATTTGTTTTATTGTAGATAACTTTTGTTCGATTGTAGAAAAAAATCACATATGTCACTCACACGAATTTCTCTTACCCTCCTGCAATTTAATACTACAAATACAGATTAGAGATTAGGAGGTAATGTAGAGCAAGCATTGTTATATAAACCTATGTAAGTAAAAGTAAGCTTCGGAACAACTTTATTTGAAAAATAACTTTGTGCGAGGGGACTGCCGTCCCCTTTAACCCGTTTCATTACTGTACCTACAATTATATCTAATTCAAATCGGTTATTAAATTTAATATTTGATTTAAAAATATTTATACAACTTTCACGCGCACCATTCCTTAAACTTATCAAACCTGATAAAACTTTTAAAGTAACAAACTCATGATAATGTGAAAATACATTTGATTTGCCGGTAATTATTTGTTTTTAAGTTATTCTGCTATGAGACAGAGACAAAGATCAAACCTGTAAAACTTGACTTCGGTATTTAGGAGACTTCAAAACGTGTAAATATACAAAAAAAATAAATAAATAAACGATGAATATTTCGCTTAAAAAATACTCTAGTAAACGTATGGGTTGGATATGAGGAATTAAATTAAATTACTAAGCAGTTTTCCTAGACATGGTAAAATATTATAATAAAGCACTTCCACTAATTCCATTCGATGAAATATAATAGTTTCGCTTAATTATTGGAAGATCTGCAATATTCTAAAGAAATATGAGCACACCACATGGTACACACGCACATATATATATATATATATATATGATAAAATTTAAATATAGGATGGAGTAAAACTTGAATTATTAAATATATAGAACTAGAACAAAGTTTTTATAAAGCAATGCGCAAACGCAGCAAAAGGAAATATAAAACTATAATAAATAAGCAAAATAATTAAAACCAGATGAAACATTAATCCCAAAACACATGAGAGCCTTCATCAGGGGAGCTCTCCCATGTAGGGAAAGGAAAATGAGAAGTTTCTGACGAAACGCTGGATATTTAACCAAATAGCACGTTTCTAGCCCCCAACTTCTCACAGATGGAAGCAAGACCATACAGCTTTCGAATTTTAATTAATACAAATCATAAAAAGCAATTAAATTCTGAAATCAAGTACAAAATATAATACATAAATATAAAATACAAGAATATAAATAATACAAGAATATATAAATAGATACCAGGACAAACTCGAATAGTCATCAGAATATGGAAATTTGAAAATGGGGGGTGGTTTTCAATTATATATATATATATACATATATATATATATATATATATATATATATATAATATATGATCCAATATTAATAACACACCTGAAATATTTTTTTCATCAATTTTCAAGAATTCTATTAGTATATATTCTAGTTATTTAGTGTCGTCTTGTAAACGAATGGGGAATGATTTTCCTATCATATTCTAAATGCAACCTGTTTTTACGCATATAGGTATTCATATATAATTTAATTTTGTTTAATGCAGACTATAGATATTTATGTCTACTTTCCTGCAATTTTTCCCATAGACGTAATGTATTTGAATTCTCTCGGATGTCTCTTTACACGAAACATTTGCTTGATCTCAACGAACAGTTTAGTGTAGTATCCCAATATGATGTAGGTTTAGGATGCCGAGTTTGAACTTCTTGCTGTATTTGTTTTTATTGTGTGTGGATAACAGACACACACACATACAAACCGCTAAAAACATGCTTTTCGGATTCATGACACCTCAAAAAGTGTAAATATAACACAAATTAGATTTCGGAAATTTAACCCCAAATTAATAATTTCCTTACCATATGGGCAAGAGAAAGTATATATACCTATACACATGTATGTCAATTTATAAAAGGCTTTTTACTTATTTATTGACTGTTTATTTTGGAATAAGTTTTTGAATAAAATTAGAAAAGTGCTTGATATGAAGAAAGTTTGTTTTATTATAGGATAGTTTACTTGTTTATTTATTTATTTATTTTTATTTTCAGCATTGACAGGCATGTACTGTCAGATAATAAATTCCTTCTTATTCAGCGTATATCTTAACATACCATATCTGTATTTCAGTAAAGTTATGATAGTAAACATCCGTTTACATCTGAAAAAATTTCGTTCAGGGAAACATTCAAAAGGTGTCGTCTTCAAAAAATATTGAAAAAAAACAATATGTGATTCTACTCTTCATAAAACACCAGAAAGCGAAAAGAATACCGGCTGAAATAAATTACAGCGAACACAAAAAAATATCAAAATTCAGCATTTTTGGCGATTTAGCGCTGTTAGGCGATATGTTCGCTAGTACCGAGATTGCCGTGTACGAACAGAACCGTGTTTTGCTTTTCCGCCAAGTACTCAAAATCGATCGCCAAACAGTGTGACATCGCTAAATTTGCTTAATTTTGATAACTTTTTGTGGTCGTTGTAATTAATTTCATCCTATAATTATTTCACTTTCTAGTGTTTTACGAGTATGAAGAGTAGAATCACATATGTGTTTTTCAATATTTTTTGAAGACGACACCTTTTGAATGTTTCCTTGTTAGTAACACAAAGGCTTCCGAAAATTCCATTTTTATTAGGAATGACAAACAGAAAAAAAAATAATCGTTGGTTTTGTATAAAATATAATATAATAATAAGTGTAGAAAATAAAAGTTAAGAAACTATTATTAAGCTCATTTTTGACCATTCTTTTTCATTTAACACAATTTTGAGTACAATGGAAATAAGTTTAAAACCGTACTTTTAATATACGGAAAGTTTACATGCTATAAACCATAGCATACTGGATACAAACAATTAAGAAATCAAACTTAATTTAAAGTTAAATAAATTAACATTAGTAACTTTAATTTACAGCATTCTGAAAATAAGAATATATTAAAGTATGGTTTCAATAATTATTTCGATTATTTCGTAGTAATGACTTAACCGTTTAGAGACCAATGTTCCCAATTGGGGACATCAAATTAAAACTTATTTAAAAAAATAAATTGCACCAATATTGAGTGGAAAAAACTAGCAGACAAATTTTAAAAGATCACTTGATTTTTTAGAATAGAAACAATATTCCTATCATTAGTTGATAACTGTACAAAAAATCTCAAAAATGATCATTTTCATATTTCTTTTTACAGAGTGCAACTAAAAAAAAATGCATAAAAGTTTGAAAGTATTCGATGCTTCTGAAAATCAGTTGGTATATTTTAAAAACTCTTATTATGAAAAAGGACATCAAATTTGATAATATTAAACGGATGATTTTAATAATCTGTTATATTAATCTTAATAATCTAATAATATTGATAATTACTATTTATGATAATTAATATTTATGTATATATATATTTTTCCATTAAAATGATTAATATCCCTTAACTAAAGCATTATAAGGTAAAATATGGAAAAACTAATGAAAACTATTTTTGGATCTAAATTCGGTCTCTAAACGGTTAAACTACGCTATACCCTCGTTAGATATGGAGGTGTGTTAAATAATGATGCCTTTAATCTATTCGGCATCCTGTAATATATTTATATGAACTGAAATCTAAGATACAATCTGAGATAAGGATAAATTCATATTTAGCGTAAAAAAAATTAAGACTTCATGATACCCTTATAATGTAAAAGTTAAGCGACCGCACGATTTATATATTTTAATTTAATCTTTATATCAAACAAAAAAGGAAAAAAGGATATAAATAAATAACAATAATAATTGTGCTAAATATTTTTTAAGGTATACTGCACTAAAAAATCCGATCCCCAATGCCATTTCATCGAATTCTTATGTAAAATGATTACCAAAACCCGATTATGACCTCTATTTTGTCCCATCATTCGCCGTTATTTTTTGGGAACACTCCCTTTATTTTTAATCACAGTTCAGTAATTTCATGGCCATTAACATGATTTGAAAGAGAAAAGGGATTTTTTTAATCATTAAATGTCTTCTGAGTGGCTACAGAGGAGATAATTTTTAATACATGAATATTTGTAGCAAGAGGGGGGGGGGGGAGAGGAGTTAGGGTAGAATTTAAATCCTGATATAATAAAATGTATTTATTATAATTATATATATATATATATATATATATATATATATATTATTATTATTATTATTAATTACTTTACATCATATTTCTAATTTTAGTTGAAGTGTTAAAATAATCCTTTTCCACTCTAAGAATAATTTCCAACGTCAAAAACTTTAGGGAGAGCGGTTGGCGTCACAAGGAAAAGGTGGATGATTGGGCAAAATGGTATTCATATTTGGATTCGGGAAGTCATTTTCTATAAGAATCGGAAAAAATAATAACAAGGCTTGATTTTTTTTTTCATTTTCTTTCTTTCTTTTTCTTTCTTTTTCCTTTTCTTTCTTTATATATATATATATGTATATATGTGTGTGTGTGTGTGTGTGTGTGTGTGTGTGTATTTTTCAGCGCAGTGCTATTAATAGCTACTAAACAACATATCATTATCAACAATATTTTAAAAATAAAAGATGTTTTCTCTTAATAAAAATCAAATGTTTTTAAAACGTCTGCATCTATTTTTATCTTTCATTCGATGTTTAAGTTATCTGAAAGAATTTAATTAAACGAGTTCATTAAAGAGATTGTTTGCTACTTCTATTAAATCAACGGTATCATTTCGTGTAAAACACTTATTCTTTCTTTAATACGATTTAATTAAGTATTTGAAGTGAATCGTAAAGATTGGATTGAAACATTGTTTCTAACTTCGAATGGAAATATTCTTACATGAGATTAAAATTAAGCATAGAATAGTGAAATGTTAAAATATTCTGTAAATATTTAAAAGTTGTCGCTATGTATTCGAAACGAAAGAAAAAAAGTTTATTTATAAATATGCATGTTATAATATTCAATTCAAAACCATTAATATATAGGATGATTATAATTAAAAATACGATTTCAAAATTTTAAAACAACCCATCAGAGTAATTTGAAATTTTACCAGAGGAATCGTGAGGCATGGTGTCGGGAAGGAGGGAAGTGGAAGAAATGATGCGCAAAAATGAACTCATTTGTGACGGCGTTGAGCAGTTTTTTGTCAGTCGCTCATTCGAATCGAGAGAGGTGCGAGAAACCTTAAACCAGTAAAAACAAACACTCATTCTGAGTTATAAGTCTTACTCTTATTCTGTTAATCTTATTCAACTTACATAACAGCAGTTATAGATGTAACAATAAAGTTTATGTAGCAAGGATATATTAGATTTCAGAGTCTCTTTGTGTTGGCAATTATCGTCTAATATTCCCGGGATGCTGGCAGAGGGTAAGTAAATTTAAACTTATTCCTCAGTTATTCTAATGTATGCTATTTTGATTCAATAATCGATTTAAAGTGGTATCTAAAGTAAAATCGTAAAGAAATCTTATTCTCAAATATTCTAGGTTTAATGTAAATTCAATCGAAATTCTTAAAAATGAAAATTAGTCGTATATTCTTCTTTTGGCTTCAAAGCCATTAGTGGTCCGTCGTAAACGGAGCCCAATTATCTATTAATTGGATAATTAATCGTAATTCGTTAAATAATAAAAAAAAAAAATGAAAATTGAAAAAATTCTTTTGTTTACGTAGTATTAAACTCTCTGTATAAGAACTTTAAGGGAAATTAAAATCAATTTGTTGAAATAAATCATTAATACGAAGTTAAATTCTTTTGATATAAAACGTAATTCAAAGTAGTTTGGGTTTCAGTAGTTTTGATGCATACGTAGGAGTTTTGTTTTGAGAGAAAACGTAACTCAAAGTAGTTTGGGTTTCAAACCGGAACAGTTTCGGTTTTTAATTTAAGAAATATCCATTCATATTAAATAATTGTTGAATAAATAAGTGTATGAGAATGCAAAAGGTGCATTTAATATTTTATTAGATTATTTATTTCAGAAGAAAAAAAAACTATTCTTATGTGTTGTTTCTTTTCATTTGTTCTTGTTATATATATATATATATATATATATATATATTACTTCCTGATCTGCAGAATAATAATTTAATTCGGTCGATTAATTCATATTTAAATTTAATTATTTGTAATTAGTTTGCTCAAAAGATGGGTAGAAAAGGGAGAACAAGGGCAAATGACGCGGAACAGAGTGCTTTGTTCCCAAAATCTAATGAAGTGATAAAATTTGAAAATGTGGTTAAAGAGATAGATTTTATAAAATCGAAAGTCAATGATTGTGATAAAGGCGATCAAGCCATATTAAAGATTCTAAAGGATAAGGTAAATGCACTAGAGGTTAAATTCGAGGAAGTAGTTACAAATTTTTCCGAAGAAGAAAACGATGACAACTTTGAAGAAGTGTTAAAAAATCGGGACATTCTGTTAGAATTATTAGTAGTGTTAGAGAGTAAATCGCAATCAAATACTCCAAATGTAAATAATAATGTACGTACCAAACCAGGGACTTCTGTTAATTCGCATATTAGTCTCCCTAAACTTGAAATTCCTTATTTTTACGGGGATAATGAATCTTGGTTGTCATTTAAAACTTTATTTAAATCATCTATTTTGGATAATGACAGTATTAGTGAGGTTGAAAAGCTACAATACCTCCAATCGTATGTAAGAGGTAGTGCATCAAAACTTATTCGTGGATTTGCGTTACAATCGGAAAATCTTAAACACTGTTGGGAAATCCTTACTCAGCGCTATGAAAATAAACGCCAGTTAGCTATAACTCAAATAAATAAAGTATTTTCGGTAAAGGTAAACAAAGCGGATGATCCTAAACCGTTTTTCAATTTAATAGATACTTGTAACGAAGCGGTGCGAAATTTATCGACCCTCGGATTGGAATCTAATCCTCTTAGCGATCTTATTCTTCTAAATTTCATGATTTCAAAATTGGATTCATCCGTTAGGCATAGATGGGAGCTCAGTCTAGAGAATACGCAATCTATTCCCAATTTAAACTCGTTTCGTACATTCATTGAAAAGGAGGCGTCGAGTCAAACAAAACTTGAAAATAAACCAAGGATGTTTAAGAAGCCAGTAGAAGGTAGTAGTGTAAAAAAATCTTGTGTCAATAATTCAGTAAAAGTCATAGAAAATACTTGTGTTGCCTGTTCTCAAGTACATCAATTGTTTAAATGTCCCAAATTCAATCGAATTGGTGTTCAGGAGCGATGGGACTTAGTTAAATCTAAATCATTGTGTGAAAATTGTTTGCGAACTAACCATCAAGTGCGTCAATGTAGAATTAATATTAAATGTAAGGTATGTGCAGGTTCACATCACACTTTTCAGCACATTCATACACAGAATTCTGCAGATCAGGGAGGTGGCTTTGTTACTACGTCGGTGTCAAATAGTTCACAATCTAATGCAAACTTTAATAACCAAAAGGTGTTATTGGCTACTGTGCTTATAAGGTTAGGTCACCTAACGGTAAAATTATTCAATGTCGGGCGTTAGTTGACCTCTCTACAGTCAAGAGCAAAATGGAAAAAGGGTGCCACACATCTTCAACCTGGACAACTTGTCCTGGTCTTGGAGCCCTCGATTCAACCCGCCCAGTGGAACCTGGCCAGAATTCTGGACGTCCATCCTGGTGATGACGGCATCATTGGAGTAGTCACACTGAAAACGCCAGCTGGAATCATGAAACGACCAGTCAATCGCATTGCAAGTCTGCCATGCTCACCCCCCCGGAGGATCTCCGGAAGGAAGGAAGAAATGATGCGCAGAAATGAACTCATTTGTGACGGCGCTGAGCAGTTTTTTGTCAGTCGCTCATTCGAATCGAGAGAGGTGCGAGAAACCTTAAACCAGTAAAATCAAACACTCATTCTGAATTATAAGACTTATTCTTATTATGTTAATCTTATTCAATTTACATAACATCAGTTATAGATGTAACAATAAAGTTTATGTAGCAAGGATATATTAGATTTCAGAGTCTCTTTGTGTTGGCAATTATCGTCTAATATTCCCGGGATGCTGGCAGAGGCTAAGTAAATTTAATCTTATTCCTCAGTTATGCTAATGTATGCTATTTTGATTCCATAATCGATTTAACGTTGCATCTAAAGTAAAATCGTAAAGAAACCTTATTCTCAAATATTCTATGTTTAATGTAAATTCAATCGAAATTCTTAAAAATGAAAATTAGTCGTATATTCTTCTTTTGGCTTCAAAGCCACATGGAAATATTGTTTGGCAAAAGAGAGAAAAAAAAAATAGTTCCAAAATCTGCCGTTTATTTATTCGTAAATTATTTGTTTCATTAAGCTCCCATTTTTCTCTTTTCACTACGGCTGTTTCCACTGTAAACAAGTATTCTTGTCTTTTTGCAAAAAAAAAAAAAAAAAATACTAAACCTTTGAAGTCTATTGTTTCCTACTATTCCATTGTGTTGCTAACAACCTGTGTTTAATGAGTGCATTAAGGCGTGTCCGCTGACATTGCTCTGACAGTGCCATTTACAGGAACATGTTGGAACTGTTATTTCCCTCTCCAAAACAAAATTCGATTACCTCACGATTGCTCTGGTAAAATATTAAATCGCTCTGATGGGCAGTTTTAAAATTGTAGCGATTTGAAATCTTAACTTTAATTATAATCACCCTGTATTTATTTATTTATTTATTTATTAAAGATATATGTAAAAAATTTAGCATTTTTAAAATCACGAATTCATGAAAAAAATGCAAAATGAGAAAACGCAATTTCAAGATTCCAAATCTGTGAAGAAAAGAAAAGTATCAAAAACAAATTGTGGCCTGAATACATATTTTCTTAAAGAACCCTAATATTGTCCAATTTATAAATATTAATCTTAAATATAAACTCTTATATGAATCCTTTAATTGTGATAAGTCAAATATACGAAGTCCCATTTTGTAGTAATATTTGGTTTCTTTTAGTAATATTAAAATCAATCTCAAAATTTAATTTTCAAAATTTCAGCATTTTTAAAAAACTAAAATGTAATTATAAAATTGCTTATATTAATGCATATGGCTTTACGATTTAATCAAAAGATTATCAACGGCGTAATTAAATCTGGTTAATGATTAATAATTATTGTAAAAGCATTTAGAAATGTACCAAAAAGTGAAATCTAAACTTGCGAACGATTCCTAACACGCATTACTACAACTGCTACTACCAATACTACTATTTTCCATTTAAATTCATTAGCATTTCTGAATTAAATAGTGACAGTTCCATATTAAAACTGAATACGTCAATTAATTAATATTAATAATAATAAGATGCCATTAACATTCTTTAAAAAATCAGTATTCTTTCAATTCACATTTGTCGTTGAATGGCTGACACTTAAGTACCCTTCAGTCACTGGCAACATACGGATCTTCCAAACTCATAAATTATCTACTGTCCGAAAGTGACACTTGAAATTTTGCACACATTTACAATGAAGGACATTACGTTTTATTGCTCTTTTACAAAAGAGACCAGTTCTCATGCAGTTATCGCACTAGGGGCGGTTGTGAGCGAGCGTTCGAGCGAGCTTCGATTCTCAGAAACCACACCAAAGAAATATCAAAAGAAACCGAAATTGAAGCTTTCCAGTTGCCAGTGTGTAAAGGCTCTTTAAGGCATGCATAAAAATGTATATATATACAGTGTGAGTTTGACATAATCTGCCAAACGAAAGGAGGTGATAGAACAGCCCATGGGGAGCATAAAACACCATGGAAGCCCTGTCCTATATCTAACCGTATCCTAGTTATGGTAAATAGAAGAAATATCTGTTTTTTATTTCGTCCCGTCTGAAAAAAACCAAATTTGTGAGCTTTCTGAAAGACTTACGCGCAAAATACGAACATATTTGGAAAGAGCAGAAAATATCCTCTCGGGTGACACCATTTACATCAGGATACCTTAATTTGACGGCGAGCTACAAGCACTAAAACATTGGCAAGGTTTAAAATCGAGTTGTCGCCGAATTCTTTAACCGGTAATTCTGCAAACACCGCTCAAGCTACAATCGGTCAAATTTACCAAAAACTTTTCCATTCCACAAGCTTTAGAATGAGCCCACAATAAACCAAATCGGTGTTCTAGTTCAGGAGAAATTTAGCCTTTTGTTTTAAATACATTCATCACTGAACTCGACATTCGTCAAGAAGGAGACTCACGGGTGACTTAGTCGTTCCTGATTTCATGTCCGCCTTCATCCCGCTGTTTTGGCAGATGCAAAAAAGAAAGTTTTAAAGACAAATAAGAAAAGTAGCAGTTGTATTAAGTTTACAAATACAATGCAATGGAAACAAAAGAAGTATGACATTTCTCACGTCTTTCACAAAAGAATATGCAAAAAAAAAAAAAAAAAAAAAAAAGACATATCTCACGTTTATGATTAAAGGGCACATGCATTCGAAAGGATGTGTGAAATTTAGTGCCGCTGCTGAAATTGGTCACCCCCACACCTGATACATTTCTTTGCCCGCTTATGAACGGAAGCGACAGTAGCTCTTAGCGAAAGCTCATCCCTCAGTTTTATTATTGCATCATCAAGCCGGCTGCTTAAATCTTACACACTGGCAACTTCTGTGCGGTAAACTTCTTGCTTCAGGAAACCCCAAACACAGAAGTCCAATGGAGTGAGATCTGGCGATCTAGGTGGCCAAGAAATTGGTCCATTACGACCAATCCATCGAAGATACTGCTGTTTCAAGAAATCCCGAACGGCATTGAAAGAATGTGCAGGGGCCCCATTGTACTGAAAAATAATTTCCGCTCGTTGGGGTACAAGAATGACAACAAGTAATCCTGGAAGATGGAAGAATGCTCCAGAAACTCCAAATATGTATTGCTTGTCAGATGGCCTTGGAACACATGCGGACCTACCACGCGATCGCCAACCACTCCAAGCCAAACATTTAAGCTGAATTGCGTCTGGAACGATGCGTTTCGTGTTACAAATGGATTTTGTTGAGCGTAATGATGCCAGTTATGTAAATTTAACATGCCATCACGAGTGAAAAAAATCATCGCTCCACAGTATCGTTCTAAAGAAATGGTGCTCTTCAATATCTCGCTGTAACTGCCAGCGGCAGAATGCTACCCGCTTTTGGAAATCTGAGCGGCGTAATTCGTGTACCGGTGTGAAGTGGTATGGATGATACTGGTTTTTGCGCAAAACATTCATCACTTTACTTTGGGAGATTTCACCTTCTCTCTCAAGTGTGCGTGAACTCATATTTGGATTTTCCCCCACTCGGTCGAGTAGCGGCGACCATGACCCCTTTCGTATATCCTACCGAACAACCCACTCTCCCTAAGCCTTCGATGAATTGCGGCAAATACAGCACAGTTGGGCGCACGACGATGTGGATAACGTAGAAGGTACTCTTCTTCGGCTCTCCGAGAGTTACCGTCGCAAAATCTATACACAAAATGCATATCCGCGTACTCTTCATTTGTAAAACTAGGCATATCTGTTTACAGGTTGGAAGTATGACAATTTGATCCCTCCCCAACAGCACAAAATGTTTCAGAAACGTAACAGTCATATAACATGGAAACATTGTAAATATTGCAGAAATGTTCAGTTAGCTTTCCAATTACTTTCATAAACGTAGAAATGTCCGCGATTGTAACAAAACATTCAGATACGTAACAGAAACGTTTCAATCACATAACAGACAGAGCATAGAAAAGGGCGAATGTTTCGGAGATGTATCAGAAAGCACATTAAAATGCGTTACGTTTTTGAAAGTTTGTAAGTATTTTGCAACATAACTGAAACATTCTGTGCTGTATGGGCTCTGATGACTTCAATTGAAAATAAAGTTCAGATGGGTAAACAAAAAGGTATAAAATTTCGATATTAATTTACAAAAGTAGAAGAAAAAAGTGCTACGGAATAAGAACCAACTTGGTTAGTTCGTACCAATGCAAGAAAACATATTAAGTATGAACTAAGAGAGAGCAAGTAGACGTGAGAGCTGCGTGAAAAGAAATCGTCGAGCTCAGGCAAAGTCCAGAAAATTCTAAAGCAATAAGCAGTATAAAACGTAAAAGAAGCTGATGAGCTAATGAGCTGTTACAGATTGAGTCGCCTTTTGTACACGCGAGTGCAATGCGCGCGCAGGAAAGTTGGAATACATCTGCATATTACTAAGAATCCATATGCAGATAGTCATGAATTTGCATACGTTCAATTTACTCACTATCGTTTCGTTTGCCGAATTTCGACGAACGCCGTTTTCAGTGATGTAAACAAAAGGCTAAATATCTCCTGAACTAGAACACCGATATGGTTTATTCTGGGCTCAATCTAAAGCTTGTGGAATGGAGAAGTTTTTGGTAAATTTGACCGATTGTAGCATGAACGGTGTTTGTAGAATTGCCGGTTAAAGAATTTGGTGACAGCTCGATTTTAAACTTCGCCAATATTTTAACGCTTGTAGGTCGCCGTCAAATTAATGTATCCTGATGTAAATGATGTCACCCGATAGGATTTTTTTTTTTTTTTTTTTGCTCTTTCTAAATATGTGCTTATTTTGCGTGTAAGTCTTTCAGAAAGCTGACAAATTTGGTTTTTTTCAGACGGGATGAAAAAAAAAAAAAAACAGATTTTTCTTCTATCTACCATAACTAGGATACGGTTAGAGATAGGGCAGGGTTTCCATGGTGTTTTATGCTCCCCTTTAGCTGTTCTATCACCTTCTTTCGTTTGGCAGATTATGTCGAACTCACCCTGTATATATTTACACTATACGCAGGAAGGATTCATTTTGATTGATGTATAGTTGAGTGTTCTTCGCGTGATACGAAACAACTTTATCCTGCCAAAAGAGACATTTTTGGACATAAATTGCATTTTCCTTAATTTTAATATATTTGTTTTGGACCACAATCAGAATATTCATTGTTACTCTACATTGTAAAATAATAATAATAATAATAATAATAATAATAATGTGTTATATTACAAAAAGATTGTTTGCACAAAAACTGACAGAAAAATCTATATTATATGGAAAAAAATTGAGTCGAAATGTATCTTTCGTAACAGAACAATACAGAAAATATTCGTACAGAACAGTTTTTTCCCATAGATTAGACTGTTTAAAAAGTTTTAAAAAAAAAATCTTCACTTAAATATATTTGAGCTTGACTATCTGGGATTGAGACACAGTCCCACCGTGCAGTTATGGATGATATTAACTTTCAGCGTTTTAGCGACATAACCAAATATTAAGCTAATAAGAAAGCACCACAGAACTGGCGTTTTAAAGTAATAAGTACAAAAATTTGAATAAACATCATAAAATGCAATAAACTCACAACAATTGTTTCGGGTAGAAAGAAGACTCGATTCTTCGTCAGGCGAACAAAGAAGACAATGAAAGCAGCAATACTATTGCATCACTCATTTAAGCTCTTACCTCCGCATTTTTTTGCACTAAAAGTTTTGTAGAATATTCCTCTCCACTCTGTGACAATGATTTAATAAGAAGTTATCATTGTTAAATAGAAGCCGGGGCTAACGGTGCTCCGGAATGAATTATAAATGTTGGCAGCTCTCTATTGGCTGATAAATTCGTGCTATATGAGTAGGCACAAATTTTTTAGCACTACATTCTGGCCTTTATTTTGTAATTTCTTTGTTTCTAAGTCCACTACGTAGGGTCTTGGAATACAATCTACACTAGCTCTGGGCAACAATAATCAATAATTTTTAAATTAAGTACCAGACGTTTAAAGCTTACACACATACACACACACACACAAAAAAAAAAGTTTCATCTTCTGTCCATATCTGCTTTGCCATTGTGCAGTCTAGCGCAACGTTAGTTTGTCCGCTTTTTAATCATTTAAATTTAGAAGGGAAGGCTCTTTCAAAAACAACATTAAAATATATACAAAATGTGCACACTTTTGTGCGATATAAACGCTGAAAGTAACTGAAACTTTATTATTATTATTATCGCTTTCATAAAGGTGATAAGAAAAATAATGAATTATTGTTAATTAAGAAAAAAACATAAATTGCATCAAGTATCCTTTTAACTATTTTTTTTTTTCTCCTGCCATTTACACTATTTTTTTCTTCTTGAATAAACTATCTTTATTGCTTTCATTAATTATTAGTGCATTTTTACACCTAAAAAAAATTTAAATCAATTTTATTTCATAAGTATTTTTAGAAATTTAATTAAAAAAAAAAGTTAAATTAAAATGCAAATGTACAAGCATTATATAATCATAAAGTAAACAAATATTTCATTTTAATGATACTTTTTCCAATATATCTTTTTGCTGAGAATTTCAGATTTTTTTTATTTTATTTTTTTTTTATGTTTAAATAAAATGCATAGATATTCAAATATTTAATTCAATTAAAGCTTGTAAAGATTTTTATAAATTTATTTAAATGAATTTTTAAAGAAATTTTAGTCAACGTTAGTTAATTAAATAGTTTATCTTTATTTAACGAAATGTTTAGTGTTAAAAAAATTTGATTGAATTACTACTTATTCATGCATTTAAAATTTTGTTTTTCTTTTTTAATGTTTATATATAAAGGATTTTAATTCGAAAAATTTATAAAAGAATTACAGACACTGTTATTATATACACATGTATGTTTCATTTTTCCTACTTCAGTTAATTGTTAGTTAATATAACTTATTTTTTACCTCATATGGGGGATACAGTATTTACTCTAAAAAAAATATGTGGACAAAAGAAAATCAACCGAAAATTAATTCAGAGATATCTCTTCTAGTCGAATAATGGGAAAATGCTAACAATTCGGAGGATTATGTATTAGAAAGTTATAGACCCTGACTATACGTAGTGTGTTAAAAAACTATCGAAACGTTTGTTGGCAAAAATACATTTATTGATTTGGAAATTCAAAACACTAATCTCTTTCAAGGCTCTGGTAATACACACACTTTGCTCAGCGTTCCTGTCATTGTTGGAAACATCTGGGGAACACGGTTTTTGGTATGGTAAGAAATCTTGCCATCGCATTCTGCAAAAACTCTGTCTGACTCAAATCGCAACTCTCTCTCGCGATCTCTGACTCAAATCGAGACTCTTTTAGCGGAAATTTCAGCTTGGGTCACGGGGAACCACGTGGGTAAGTAGGGCACCTGACGAACCACAGGAATGTTGTGTCATAGCCTCCTTAACTACATACCTGACGCGTAGCTCAGAAACTAGACAACAGTTGAAATGGTAGACAGCGCCACCTGGTACAGATTGCGCGACTTTTTTATTCAACAGTCACCAAAAATTTTTACAAGTGGGATATGATATACATAAAAGGCGAACAGTATCGAAGAAATGACGATTATATATATAGTGTATCACTTCGTTAAATTATTGGTGACAGCTGAATAAAAAAGTCCCATAATCTGTACTAGGTGGCGCTGTCTACCCCTTCAACTGTTGCTTAGTTTCCGAGCTACGCAACCGGCATCTACTTAAGGAGGCTCTGGTTGTGTTTAAGGGTTAAATTCTGAATCGAATGCGCAGAATGGATAGACGCGTTATCATGCTTTAGCTTCGAAGTTTTCGCTGCTCACAGACCCTGTCGTTTGCACCGGACAGTATCATGAAGACGATAAAGGACCTCCTGGTAGTAAGTACTTCTTTGTGATAGATAGTTTGGCTTTGTGGTGCATACTTATTGTGTACCACACCGCTGAAGTCAAAGAAAAAGGTAAACATGTACACAAGTGTGCGGCCATCTTTGAAACGTTTGTACCACTCTTTTATGCGTGAGGTGTCATCGACCCGAAAGCCTGTTAAATCTGACGAATTGTTTCCACTCGGGTATTGCGAAGCTTTTAGTAAACTTTGATGGAATATCGCTGCTCGTTTTTTTTTTCTCATCCTACAAAAAACTAAAATCTGACAACCGCTCACTACCTGTCTTTACTTATTGGTCGATTTTCTGTTACTGACGCTTTATGCAGGTGGGAAAATATTCGTAACTGCACATGAATATCTGCATCTACACTGAAGACCGTCTTTCTCGCTTCATTCGTTTACTCGAGAAAAAATGAAGTTCGATACTTTTTAAACACCCACGTAATTATAGGACTCATCAGTGAATAAAAATGATTAATATATATATATATATATATATTTCACATTATCACACATTTTGATGCAAAAAGAATAAGTTAAAAACAGCAAAAATACCTTTTAGTAAAAAAAATACTAGATGTGAAGTACAGTCGGCTGCAAAATTATTCAAGCACTAGCCAATAATTCCTATATTTAAAAAGTACACTTAAGACTGTTTTGCTAAGTAAATCCTTGTTGAATCATGTTCTTAGACTGATTAAGAACATTACTCGACAAGGATTTATTTAACAAAGCTGTATTAAGTGTACTTTTTTTTTGGCAAGGATTATTGCTAGTGCTCGAATAATTTTGCAGCCGACGGTAGTTTGTCATTAAAAGTGGTCCGTAATAAACGTGAGGACATATTGAAGACAAAATAAAATTGCAGACATGTATATTTTTAGCATCTGTTATTAAAAAAAAAAAAAAAAAAAAAAAAAAAAATGTAAATTTTCTAATATTACTAACAAGTGTGGCGTATAATTTTTGGCAATTGACATTCATCACAGTAAAAAAAAAAAAAAATAAATAAATAAATAAATAAAAATGTATATATATAGATAGAGAGAAATGGTTGGTTGGTTGGGTTTTTACGTCGCAATAGTGCTACGCGATGGACAATTGGAGACGGTCTGGGACTCACACCTAGAGTCCCGGAGAAATGCCATCACAATTTTGATCCTCCACAGACAGAGAGAGAGATGTATAGTTTAGTTTGTAAAGCAAAATTAACGAAGGGCTATAGGGAATTCTTTAACAAAACACCATGCAAATATTTCAGTGAATGCATGAGTTAAATATAGAACAAGACAAAGCAACATCATACGTATTTTCCTGATAAAAAATCTAGATTTCTAAGAGTTAAATATTGAAAGTGTTTTATCGTAAAACAAGACCGAGAATATTCAACCATGAGCTATTTAGCAGATTAAAATACACCTAGAAAAAAATTTACCGTTATTCATTTCACCGTGGATCCTAAGCCGATATTTATACCTCGGTTATCAGCTAAAAGAAATGCTTTACATCAGTTTTGCTATATTGTTGTATAAAGCAGGGAAAAGTAGAAGACAACACAAAAAGACAATAATTTAAAAATTATACATTAGAACAATGCGAGAGAACAGGTTCGTCTAATTCTTTATAAATAGGCAGAAGCGGTAGTAAAAGAAAAACCTAAATGCAATATTTGGCTACTCCTTTTGATTGAAGCAGTAACAATTGAGTTTGAGGCTGAAATTGAATGGTTTTAACTTAGTGTTAATTCTCCCTACACTGTCAATAGAGGCGTTAAAAATTTAAGTAGAAATGTTTCTGAAATACCAATCCGAATACAAAAATATCAAACACACCAGAAAGGAAAATTTTAATCAGCAGCTTTATCTGAATTTAAGAAACATTAGTGTATCTGTGCAAAACAAAACCAGAAATCTGTATCTGGATAATGTTGATATACCTGAAATTGAAATGTATTACGGTTTAGATACTAAAAATTAACTCATTTTACAATTTAGACACTCAGAAATCCAGACACTTGTTTTACATAAGAATTTATTATTTACATGTAAACCATTTTATGCAGCTTGGTTCAATTGTTTTTTGGTTTGTTTTTATGTATATTTATTTATTTAAACAACCTAATCTCTCTCACATAACAAAGGAAAATCTGTCAATTTCAGAAATTTGTGCAACTAAGAAAACTAATTTGTAGCTGAAAATCTTGAACGATCTGTAAAAACTGTTGCTTTACTGTTTTATTTCGTTTTAAAAACTGATCTTGCATATACTTATTTACTGATCAATTTAAAAATAAATATTTTCTCAGGTTTTCATGTACGAAGTCTGTTTTATTTTTAATAATAGTTTGGGAAAAAAAAAATCTGCTTTTTCTTAACAAAAGAGGCTGTGATTTTTACAAATATATCACACACACAAAAAAAAAAAAAAATGTGAAATTTAACATAAAAATATCTATTAATCTTTAAAAATCTTCGATAATTTTATTGCAAAAGCACTGAAAAAATAAGAAATAAAGTGATTTGTTTCAAGAACACTAAGTATGTTTACAATAAAATTCTGTCGTTTTAAATTTGAAAAAAAAAAAAAAAAAAAAAAAAAATACACCGGAATTCTTTTCTGGACAAAATTTGTATAATGTTTAAGAAGATAATTGGTAAAGTATTATCTAAAATATTTTAACTACAATTCTGATGTCGTTTTACTACTTCAGACCGACAGAACACCTAATACGTACGTATATATTAAACGCATATGTATTTATTAAATGTAGACTGTCATCAAATTAAAGTCCTTCATGAGGTCAGGTACGTGTGGTTGCGGTAGAGATTGCATTAATTTTCGACCCCTAGTAAACCCCATAGGTATGAATTTTGAAGTTTTTTTTTTTTTTTTTTTTTTTTTTTTTTTTATATATATATATATATGAATATAATTTTGTAAATCTAATGATTGTATTATCAACCAATAAGTATTTGGGCATTTTCCATATTAAACGTTTTGTCAAAGATCTAGAAAACTTCTGCAGGAATTATCACGAAAATTTAGAAGTATAAAGAACATACTATACTTGATATATTTATGCAAAAATTTAGTCCTGAAGAGGACAAGAGGACCAGCAAAAAGTTAAACAAAAGTCAAAATGTTTTGGATCATCCTGCAAAAAGTAATGCCTGAAATGTCTTTAGGTTGCAGCATGGTATTATGAGGACTCTTCTTATTATCTGTATAATTTGTTGTGAGAATGTTTTTTTTTTTTTTTTTTTTTTTTACAGAAAATTGTCATTCTTTTAAATTATAAGTAATAGGGTAGTAGACCCAGTGCAAAACATTTTTTAGGAAACTCGTCATACTGCGTTATATATCTGTACTGATAAGTATAAAGGATTTAAGTCCAAAAATGTCGATTTTGAGTTAAGTACATAGTCAGACTCAGAAAAAAATTCTTTATCGGTTGGTATAAAGGATTTAAATTCATGTCATTTAGTCTTTGAGAAAATCCATTGGTAAAAAAAGATTCAAGTCAGAAATTTAGCATTAATCTTTAGTATAAAATATTTAATTCAATTTTTTCCCTTTATTAAATGAAGATTGACAATCTCTGAATGGTATAACGGGTATAAGTCAACCTAATCCCTTTTTCCTAATCGATTCTTCTGATTAGTTTTTAGTTAGTTAAACTTTATTTTTCGTCTCCTGAAAAATCAAGAATATGGACGTAAATCCTTTATACTTAACAGTACAGATATAGCATACTGCAATCAGAATGTAAAAGTGTTAAATATCTAACGATATATGAGCATTTTTACTAAACTTTTCTTACTACGCATGCGCAAGCTTGTAAAAAAATGCATATGCGTAATTTAATAGCCGAAAGTATTGAGCTACTTAGTTGAAAACTCAAAGTAATTATCGTGTGAATTCGAAAAGTTATGAGATTTATGAATGCATGAAAAGTTATGAATGGACAGAATTCCAGTTCTCAAAATAAAACTAAACAACTATAAGTGTTTTTACTCATATTTTAATTTTAATTCATACAATACCCAGTGATAATATTGTATTCGTTGATTGTAAAGAAATACTGATGAAATACCTTTTCATCTTCCTTTTTTTCCCCTTCTCGAGAGAGAGAGAGAGAGGGAGAGAGGGAGGAATTAAAATTCTTTTTATTCCATAAATCATAACTATTTTTAATTTACACGATATTTATTTGGGATTTCGGTATACGTAGCTCATTACTTCTGACTATTGAAATATGCAAATGATTTTTTTTTTTTTTTTTTTTTTTTTTAAGCTTGCGCATGCATGATTAAAAGTTATTAAAACGTTCATATTTTGTAAAATTTTTAATATTTTTGCATTCTGATTGCGATATGCTGTGTCTAATGTCGTATGCTAAATTTTTAAAAAGTGGTTTTGCTCTGGGTCTAATACCCTACATTTTATAATCAAAAAAGTGTCAATTTGTTTTTCATTCTTTAAAATAAACCGTTACAACTCCATGAATGTATATGGTAACCTCATAAAATTAATTTTATACAGATATTTAGAAGAATTGTCATAATCACATGCTATAGCCAAAACGAATTTCAAACATTACTTTT
Source organism: Salticus scenicus (assembly GCA_963930645.1). Lineage (NCBI taxonomy): Eukaryota > Metazoa > Arthropoda > Arachnida > Araneae > Salticidae > Salticus > Salticus scenicus. The sequence goes on along the minus strand of OZ005659.1, from coordinate 209,737,974 downwards.
TACGGGGTAATCCAAAACACTTTGATTTTTGTTTAATTTTTTACTAGTCAACTTTTCATCTTCAGGACAAAATCTTAATGATATATACGAGGTATAACATGTTATTTATACTCCCAAAGTTTGAAGATAATTGCTGCAGAATTTTTTTTTGGATATTTCATCAAACGTCTAAAGCTGAAATTGTCCAGGTGATGGGCCATTATGATGAAGTTGAATGCCAACTGCCAATCTGCACAGTTTACAATAAAGTCAAATACAGATGCGGCATTCTTGATGCTGTAAAAAGGATTGTGATTTATCTGAAAGAAGACGTCATACCATCCCTGCATCCAGGTTCGTTGTTCATTACACATTAAAGTTGCCCATATCTGTGATGCAGCTTTAATGTAACCAAAGATTTGGTAGCCACATACTGGGTCACAACCTGGAGTAGCATTAGATATGTAGTAGCATTAGATGCATTTCACGATGACCATTTGTTCCCATTCTTGGCGCTGTGAATAAAGGGCATTACATTTCTGACGAGATAAGGCCAATCTCTCTGCCCTATATTAGAGGTCTCCATATCCCAACATGTAAGCAATACAATGCACGATCGTAAGTTCTCCGTATTGTATGAACCTTCCGTAAAATTGAATGTATTTGGCTTTTGCTCTGGCGAGTGCATTCTCCTGATCTCGCACCAATATAAATGGCCGTTTAACCGTTGTAAAGAGACTGGCACGCCACGATTCACCAGCAATTGTGGACGAGCGATGAAGTGTGGCATACTGCTGAAGCTTTATAAAGTGCTGTACCCGAATATCTCATCCAATCACTTTTCGATTCGATGTCTAGGCAAATAAGTGCAGGTAGTGCTCCCAGAGGTCGGTGCTTCATGTATTGATTTCTTAGGATATATCACTCCAAATTTTCTGAAAATTTAATCAAATGTTTTTCCTACTATAATTTCTGTGCCCAATAAATATCATTCTGATATTTGCATTCTTTCTTGGTGTTGCATTTTTGATGGGCAGCTGTGTATTTTTTTATTCTATTTTTTTTTTTTTTTTTTTTCATTATTCTTAAACATGGAGAGACAGACACACAGCCAATCGTTAAAAACTTGATTTTCTGATTTAGGGCACCTGAAAACGTATAATTATATTAAAAATTCAGCTTCGAAAATTTGATGCGAAAACAAGCCTTCTCTATCATCATATGTGTAGGAGATGGTAATAATATAACAATATTTAGTTTAGTTAAATTTTAGGTCGGTTTATATAAATATATAAAATAAGCATTACACTTGTAATGATGGGATTGTTATCATTTGGATTTTTTTAAAGCTACTTAAAATTATAAATATGTTAAGACAAATATTAAACTAAATAATAAATATTATTTAATTATTTAATTATTTACTCTTCAAAATATATTTTTGGTTCGTTTGGAAGATTGTATTTAATTTTAATATGCATTAGTAATTGGATGAAATCACCAATAATGATTAGTTATTTTTGAAGTTTATTAATACAATATTATTAATACAATTACTAATACGATACTAAGCGGTATAAGTTGTTAAATCACCTGTTAAAGTAAAAAGATGGCACCACTAGCAATTTATTTTATACTAGCTGTCCTTTCCCTCTCTCCTCAGTTTTCAAGAGAAGAGGACGAAAGCACAGTGGATTTCGGGACCAACATTTGGTCTCGAATTTACCTGTGGGGTTGATCGTGAGGAGAGCTTTTGAATTACTTCCGAATTTACCTACTCCGGCTATATTTTAGGTATATCTGTTGGTATACAAACTGTTTAAATAACTGTATTGTACAAATATATTAATAAAGTTTTTTTTTTTTTTTTTTTTTTTTTTTTTTTTTCAAATTTGTATTTTATTTATTTATTTATTTTATTTTATTTTATTTTATTTTTTAATCTTACATTATCGGACAGTTAAATTTAAATTAGAATTATACTTAATTGCGTTTTTTTTTTTTTTTTTGTTAATGCTTTAAAATTTCTAACGAATAGCACTTACAGCTAATAGCACATATCATATAAAAATCATCGGAAATATACATCCTTTTAATTAAATTCTGCTTAAATATTGCTACATTGAAAAAAAAATAGTTTTGCTGTAACTTATCAAAATTATGTCGTTTTGACAATACAAATAATAATAATAAAAAAAAAAAAAATGTTAAAATACTCTATCTTTATAGATACACGAAACAAAAATGAGTATGATTAGTTATAGGAATGTTTATATTTTACTAACATATTTTTCTTTCACATGTGATATCGTGGAAGATATATCCGAAAGAAAAATGTTATTAAGAAGTCTTATTTTCTTTCCTTAACCACAGTGAGAGTAATATCCTCGTGTTATTACATGACTTTAGATATATATTTATCTTTTGATTGTTATACATTAGGGCTTTCTCAGATGATAAAAATTTAATTACATGACGCTTTATAACATGTACCTTTGTTATTTTAATTTTAATTAAAGATATTGCATTCTGTCAAACACTTATCTTTGTTTCGAAGAGTTTTAATTAAACACTCTAAATAAAGTCCTATATCATTTCAAATGGTGATATAGAATTGAAATGAAAATGTAATCAACAGAGAATTGCAATGAAAAAAAACGGAAAATAAAAATATTTGGATGTAATGTGCAGATTTCATAAACGCGATGGTATTGTTTTGTTTCACAAATAAGCTAAAAATAAATATAGAAATAAGTTTTTCGATATACGTATGTCACATCTTTTAAATAAGAAATTGAATTAATTACTTCTTAACTGTATGATCAGGGGGATCTTCATTTAGTTATGAGAGAAATTTATATTTTTGAAGCTTTTAGAAAAAACGAATTTCAGAAATAAAGATAGAAATAATAAAGAAAATTATTGTATTCACCACGCACATAGAAAGATCAATTTCATTGAATTATTGTATTTATATTATATCGAGCTCAGAAAATATAATTCCTTAAATGAATTTTATTATTATTATTTTTTTTTCATTTCTGTAAGCAAATATCTTATTTTAAAATGTCTATAAAAAATCTAAAATTTAAAGGACATTTTTTTTTCCTATTCAAAATTATCAAAATTCAAAAATATTCTTGAAGAACGTTTTAACCTAATAATGTATAAAAAAAACCATATTTATACTTTATTAGGTTATTATTATTTTTTTTTCAAAAAACAATAAAATTTTCAATTGCGGTTTTATTAAAGCGCCAAAAAGTTATGTAAAATATACAACGGAAAAGTATTGCTAGAGAAACATTTTTAAGAAATAAGGAATTTTAAAAATAGTGTTGCATTATAGTGTAAAATATATTGCAATGAACTTTCCTACTATTTAAAAAGCTATGTGTCAAAATGACAGGGCAATAACTATGCCGAGTATATATGAGGTGACTTTTCTAAAGAAAGTTACGAGTTTTATTGTAGTATTAAGTAAAACGATCGCAACTATGTCACCTAGGGTCTCATTCCAATCTAACAAGGAGAAGTCGTGATATAGAATTTTCAACTAGGGACAAACTTGCGGAGCATTATAGTATACTAGGGAAGCAAGAATGTATATTACAATTAATATGACCACCTGTTAAATCTGCGTTTGGAGACCTTGCGAGTTTGCCAACAGATATTATGGGAAAAGTGCCAAGTTGATAATCAGCCAGGGTTGGTCAGTGGTAGGACATCCGCGAGGTAAGCAAATACCCGACTTTGATTCCTGGCTCTATTATTTATCACATGTTTCATATAAAAATTCAACCTTACACCCCAATTTCTTTAAATAAATATTCATGTTTGATGAATAATATTTCTAAGTAAGAACTTAATATCTTGAAACAATAACCTAATAACATTTACTTATTGATATCTGTGTCATTGACAGCCGTTTGTGTAAAAGTAACCTTTAGATATTTGAAAATAAACATGTCGTTTAGTTAATTGAGATTTTCAGTGTGATGCACTTAATATCTCAATGATAACTGTACATATAAATTATGACTCTCGCAAGTTGTATTAAAAGTATACTTTCATGTTTTAATTATATTAGTATTAGTATTCTGTTACGCGGTACCTTCCGGAGACGCCATGTTCAGTTCCAAAGGCGCCACACTGAGGTAGAAACATCTAGGCCTGACTATTCAATAGAGAACGTGAGATAGAAAAATTGCCCTGTTGGAATAATAGTATAGAACGGCGACTACAGAAGCATTGCAACATATCATAACTCCTTGTGATATCATGTATGTAACTGGTGGTAGATTGAACGATCGCCCTCAAAGTAACCTACTTTAATCCTCCCTTGTCTTTAGGAGTACGTTCACGTAAGTATGTATGTTCAAGATGTATTCAGCAAAGAGTTTACGATTCAAACGTACTATTCAGTACCAGCGTACTAAACGCCAAACGCAAATGTAACTAAGCGCCGAGTGTTTCTTTTTTTTTTTTTTTTTTTTTTAAACTGAATTTTTTCACGGTAGGAATGAGAATAAGTGGATATATAACTGGTCACTATTATCAGACGGCAAGAAGTAAATTAACAAAAAAAAATGCAAATAATTGTATGTAGACACTTGTAAATATTACGTTTTATCATGCGCAGTTTAACTGAAATATTTGTTTGTCCTCTGATGACCTGCTGTAGGCCCTAGTATACGAATGTGTAAATTTTGAGTTGTACCTGTCTATTGGCAATGGAAAAGCTTCAATATCCTTGAAGGGGAACAGTTTAAATTCTCGAACTAACTTTTACTTTCGCCGTTACGTTACTAACGGCTAACGTAACATTTACCCCTCAATCCTGTAATGTGTGTTGTAATTAGTCCCAATTTCTATTGAAACTGGCATCAAAGTAAATCTAGAGCAGAATAAAACAAGTTCTTGTGCTGACGTTCCCCGTATAAACGTTCATTTCAATGAGTAGCCTCGTCTGTGCAGAGCTGTCGTTTGGCTGTAGACGATTTATATCACTCACATACCTGTTATAAATAACATTTATCATGAAAGGTATTTAACACAGACTAGTAGCTATTTTTTTGTATATCAATATTTTCAGAGAATTTTAATTTCTTTTGTTTTGCTTTTCTTAACAAATATAACTTTGGCGATCATCGTTGAACACAAATAGAGGAGAAGCTAAAACACATTCTTCAGTAATAGAATTTGCAAACTTAATGATGTTATTTTAATTCATAAAAATCTATAATTTTACTAAATAAAACATTCATAATGCATTTAATATAAAAGGGAAAAAATGAATATGTATTTTTCTGTTGTTAATTTTTGCAATTTATAGTATACAATTGAGAAAACTGGTAATACCAAAATTGTCTTCACTGTATCGTTAAGAATGGAGTAATGCAATCTTCTTATTTTAGCCATTAACACTTTAGCAAATATTTTAAGCAAATTTTCATTCATCAACACTTATCATAAGTGCTGTCATGTGACTACGCTCTCACTAAGGATAGTGTGTATCAAAGTATTATTTAAAAATTTGAAAAATAACAAGGTTGTCTTAATTGATTTAATTCAAGTTGAATTTCATTGGGTTTAACGTCGTGCAAGTGCAACGCGCTGGTGGATCGGCTAATAATTTGGCTAATATATCATGGTCTGCAATTCATCCCTTGGCATGGTCCGAAGACATGAAATCACGATTTTCGTCCTTCATAGAGGTAAATAATTCAAGGACAATCTTCAGTTTTTGTAAACAACATTGTAAAAGAATGTTTAACGTACAAAAGTGCTTTTATTATTATTATTATTATTATTTTATTATTATTATTTATTTATTTATCCCGTGTATTTTTTTTTTTTTTTTTGACGAATTTTCAAATTATAAACAGTTGGATTTTACTTATTTTTACATTACACACACACACACACACACACACACACACACACACACATATATATATAGATAGATAGATAGATTTATAGATAGATATATATACCTGTCAGATTTTCATTAAAATACGTCCTCTTTTCTTGATTAATTGTTTCATCGTGTGAAGGAGTTTCTTCACATATATTGGTGTTATTTACATTTTCAAATAATTTAATAATTAAATATTATATTTTCAATAAATAAAATATATAACGAAATCCTATATTATCGTTTATATCTAATAGTATTTGTCTCTCTATAAATAAATATCTTAATTTTAATAATATTTTAACTGTTAATCTATTAAATAAACCTGCTGAGATTAAAAACGTACTAGTAAACCCATGCGGAATTTTCGAAGTTTCTTTGTTTGTTTCATTTTTTTTAACCTTTATAATTTGAAACTTATAAGTCAAACACCAATTTCACCATCCAATTAAAATTTTAATTTACCAGAAGCCAAATTGTTATTAGTTTTTGTGGGATGAAACGCTAATGATAATTAAGCCAAATCATTAAAGAATATATATATATATATGTTTCACGACCCACTTTTCATATTTCCCCAGGCAAGACAACTTTAATAAAGGACCCCAACGGCGACTGTTAAACTTTTGCCGACATGTTGGCGAGATTCTTTTCCTTTATTATTATTATTATTATTATTATTATTATTTTTCATTCATTCTGGCGTGTTTTTTTTTTTTTTTTTTTTTTTTTTTTTTTTGTTAAGAAACACTTAGTTTCTATTTTGTTTATACTTTTGATTATTGCGTTTTTTATACAATTTATGAAAAAGTTCATGCTTTGTTAGTTCATCTTTAAAATATTACTGGGTGTAAAATGACGCTTGCAAGGATTGTAAAGGTACAACTTTTAAAAATAAATGTTTCTATAAAATGATCTAATCACACAAATGTCGTCATTATTTTATTTTAATTTATTTTATTTTATTATGTCACTGAACTGAGTCCGCGTGTTTAAATGTTACTTGTATATTACTTTTTATCCTCGCGTATTTTATTTTCACTATCGTATCGTTTATACAAAATATAATCGTAACTGGTCCCGTTAGAGAAATATCACACAGATTCTTAAAAATTAATAATTTATTCCTGGTAATCAAAATGCGTTATATAATCAATAAAATGTCTTTTTTTTTTTCAATATTTCTAACTTGCAAAGCTAAATCGTTTGATTAAAAACAAAACTACTCTCATTTTGTTACCCGTTGCTTAATCTATAAATTATAATTCGTACTTTTAGATAGCGAAAGTTTTTATTATTATTATTATTATAGCCAAATTGAGCAATAAATGTCCGTTGAAAGATCATTTAAGGGTAATTTATATTTCTTACACGCAGGATGTCGTAATAATTCATAGTCTTTCAGTCTAACATCCAGTAAACGATTTTCTAGCGATAAAAATTGGCGTAAAGTCTATAACGGACACTCTAAGTTCAATATATTCATACTGTTTTATTCGAGAGACAAAGGAACGTATTTAGCTATGAAATTGGCGATATTTTCTAGCGCTTGGCGTATTTCAATCAGTCTGCTTGAGACTGTCATTAAGCGAACTAAGACACTTCGCTCCTAACACTTGGTCCAGTAAATACGTACCTTGAACCCTCTCTCTCAACCTCAACAGTTTGCAGTCTCAAAACTGACAAACGATACGTACTACCACTAAAATAACTTGTTGAAATGTTCCTTAATGTCTCTCCAAAATATAATAAAAAAGTATGCAGTGTCACTGTTTTACTTTATCGGTCATCTTTTAGAGTGGTTTGAACTTGGACTGTGTTATCGAACAATTTATTTTAGACTCCCAGAAACTATAGTGCACATGATAATACTATGCTAAAAAGTAATGAAAAGACTGTAAAAAACATAGTGAAAGAGAAACATTTGTAAGCAGTTTTTAAAGCTCTCTCTTACAGCATTTTAAAAACATAAATAACACTTTCAACACTTATTTATACTGCGAAAATCTTTGTTTACTCTAAATTTATTATTCTTTGTCATATTCCATGTATAAAACAGGAAAATTTTTTCTTATAAACAAATTTTTCTGTTACTTTTATTTTTCATGTTTCAAAATATTTTCCCTTTAAATTTTCTATGCATGAAAACTTGAATTTTTCTTTATCTCTTCATAGATTTATTTTTGGACGATATTTCTAGAAAAGGCTACCCCTCTTGCATTTTCTGATAACACTTCTCTGCATGAAAATCGCCCCAACACCGTATCTGCAAATTTGTATGTAAAATGACCTCCTGTATCCGAGTATCACGCCCATTTTACCCAATCACTCACCGTCCTTTTTGGGACACTTCACAATTTTAAACACACAATTTTAACTGTTAAATATCTTCCGAGTAGCTACAGAGCTGAAAATTCCAAAACATAGACATTTGCAGCAAGTAGGACATTCAGGTGTGGGGGATTTGAAGCTGAAATTAAAAATTACTTTTATTATATTTTATTAATTTATTATTATTATTATGCATACTGTTTTTATTTTTAAGTGTTTAAATAATCTATTTCCACCCTCCAAATCAAATTCATCGCCATAAAATTCCGAACAGTGATACAAATTGTCGGAGGGTCTGGCGTTCTAAGAAAACGATATGTGATTAGGCAAAATGAGAGTCATATTCGGATCCAGGAGGGCATTTTACATAAGAATCTGCTGAAATGGTATCAGGGTTTGAATTATATATTATATATATATATATATATATATATGCAGCACAGTGTAACCTTGGTGAATGTATAAATAATAATGTCGTCTCCTGATGTAATAGCTTTTTCTACATTCGATAAATTGATACTTGAAAAATAATTGAAAATTTCGAAATTACGTCTTTTTTTTTTTTTTTGTCGCGAGAGTTCTTAAACAATCTAAGTCGATCTTTATAGTAAAGAATGATGCAACGCACATAAAAAGCAAACATTACCAGTGAGATTCAGGAGGTCATTTTACATAAGAATTTGAAGAAATGGTATCAGATCTCGAGAATTTTTATTTTTATTTTTATTTTTTTTTTTTTTTTTTAGCTCAGTGTAATCTTTCTGTATGTGCATATGCTATTGAAATCTTTTGATATAAAGACTTTTTTCTTAATTCGATAAATTAGTCTCTTATGTGTAATAAAATTATGGAAAGAATTTATGTAATATTGATTATGCAAGGGAACAGCCATTTTTGCTCGAGATTTTAAAGCTATGTGTCGAAAATAATACTGAATAAGTTCATTTTTTTTTTTTTTTTCATTGTTTAATTATTTTAGGACAGGTGATTTTTTATTTACCATAAACTGCAAAAATTACAAGAAACCTGAATAAAACTTACAACAAAATTACTTTACAGCTTAAAATAAAATTATAGGGCATTAATTAGGTAGTAATTTTATTAGCTCATAGAATTTTGTGTTATGTTACATTAGAGAAACTGTTTTTGTAATTTTAAGTTTTATTACTTGAAACTGCATTTTCTGAATAAATACGAGTAGATTTGTTTGATACGAAAAGATTTGTTTTAACAACTGAACCTAATTTTTAATTCTAATTTTTCACTGAAATATCAAGAAAAGCACCCATAGTAATTATTATGCTGCATAAGCTATATATATGTCTGTGTATATGTTTCTGTAAGTGTGCCTGTGTGTAGGAGAGTGCACATTTAATTACCGCATAGAATATATACCTTTGTTTTATAATGAGCTCTCTTTATATCAGTGTATTTCTTTTTTCTTTTTTCTTTTTTTTTTTTTTAATTTAAAAATCAAGAATCTTCTTTCTTTTGTCTGAGCAAACAAAGTAAAAGGAAATAATATAAACTACTTCAATTTAACACCACTTCTTTTAAAAAGAAATACTGACATTGAAATGCAAAACTTTTCTGAATAGCCTTAAAAAAAAAAAAAAAAATAAATAAATAAATAAATAAATAAAGAATAAAAAATTATCTAATTAAAAGCAAAAAGCAATAAGTTGTAAAGCTGTTTGCATTTAATTATATCAATTTCTTTTATTATGTAAGGTTTAATGTAGTTAATTAAAATATAATTTAACAAGTGGTACGTTTGGCACTGAACTGAAAGGGAAAAAAAAATGTCATTTTCAGTTTTTGTTTTAGGGCTTTTGTGTTTTTTACATATGTTCTTTTCAATATTTTCAATTGTTTTTTAATTATATTTTATTATTTTTTAATGAATCTTACAAACATTTTAATTGGCAATACAAATAATAATTTATTTTAATGAAATTTATTAATACATATTTCTTTATTAAATATTAACTTTATTTTATTTATTTTTATTTAGGGAAGATATGAAATATATTTTGGAGTAAAATTTAATTAACTATTCAGGATTTATATATATGTGTGTGTGTATGTATTTCACTGTCTTTTTTTTCCGATAATGTGGAAAATGATAGATTACTTCAAATTAAAAAAAAAAAATGTGTATAATTAATCCTGAATGGTATTAGAATTGTTTGATTCTATTATTATTAACATGATCTTTGGAAATTTAGTTACAAATACATAACATTCAGAACTGTCACAGGGAATTTTTTGAATACCACCCTCTTAAAACGATTTTCAAGCCTTATTTATCCCTAAAACATCGTTGATAAAATTGAAAACTGTGTTATTAAACAAAATTGGTTGTGGTTGCTGTGTTCTAGAAACAAGTATTTTACTCTTTTTATCTTTATCTTTCATAAAAGATAAATTAATTTATAAGGTACCTGTACCCAATATGGACACCCTAAGGAAAATATATTTTTTTCACCCCCGAGTACACGTCATAGGACTCTAAAAATTTATGACCACTATCCCTGGACTGTTGACTATCATTGTTGAAATTAGCAACCTTGTAATTATTCTGGTTTAATTTAAATAATAAAAACAAAAAATGTTTATAAGTGTCCATATAAGGAACCACCTGTCCCTATTATGGACATGCATATCCATATTAGGAACAGGTGGCTCCTTATTGACCTTCTACACAGGGTGTATGGAAGAGCTACTCTTCCAAGGGATTTAAGAGGAGAGGGGATAAAAAAATGTATCTTAAAGTATTGTGGGGGAGGGAGGGCACAGTAAATATCTACAGAACATGCACTTTAGAAGGGAGGGGGGACATTTTCGGTTGTGGCTCTTCGGAGATCCATGCAAAGCACCTCAGTTACTACAAAATATTATGAAATAATATAGTTGCTTTTGCTTAGCTTTATTGCATCTGTCTGAAGAATTTACATCTGTTATTACTCAGTCCTAACAGGAGGGAAAAATAAAAACATCTTCATCATGGGCGCTAAGTCTCACACAGTGGTCATGGACATATCTGCCGCATTTGATGCATGGCCGTGTGTCTGCAACAGCATCAAAACTACATAAGAGCAGTACCAGCTCTCCTTTGTTGAGGAAGTGATACCGCTGGTACCTGCGATTTCGCCAACAGATACCCTACTGAGGGGAGGCTTCTTTTGATTTTTTTGCAAGGGCTTTTTGGAGGATTTTTTTCTTGGAGGATTGTTCAGATGTAATCTTGTTGAACAAGGATTTTACCACTTTGATGCCTTTTGAGTTTATCGCCTGGCGACGTTGTGTCTTCTTCCTTCTTACAGTTAGAGTTGATAACACGCTGGTGAAAGAATTTTCCATGGAAATTGATCTCGCAGTAGATGAAGGTGGGTCAATAACAGGAGAAGGTATATGTTAACAAGAGCTTCAACATCTGTACTTCCACTCTTAATTCGTAATGTACAGATACTATAATTAAGTTTAAAAATACATATAAACATTAATTTATTATGAATTAGCTAAATAAAATAACATTAAACATATATTTTACAAATTTGTAAATCTGAAGATTCACTTTCTGCGCTTCCAATGTAGACATTAGGTGTCCATATTGGGAATCAGGCGTAGTTTTACTAAATCTTGTAATAAAAAAACAAAGAAAACATTTTTAAGCAATATATGCATTAGCAATCGAAAATATGTTTTATCAGCTTTCTAAAACACTACACTTTTCAATATTTAAAGTAATTTTACCATATATAATAAAAATTTAAACTTACCTGTAATTACGATCAGCACACCAAGAAAAAACAAGTTTCCTTCAAAGTGGTGAACAGCGCGCTTTTTTGCACTTTCCAGGCTAAATTATCTTTTCAATTGCTTTTCTTCACGGACATGTAGCGCTAACTCTCGATCAAATTTGTTATTTTTAAAGATATTAGGGGTGTCCATATTGAGGGCACTGTCCATATTGGGTACAAGTACCTTATATATATTTAACCATGGTATTTTAAAATGACCCCTATTATGTATGTATATATATATAAGAATATAGAAATGTAGAAATATATAAACAAATGAATGAAATTAAACCCCAAAAAACACTGAGGCCCCTCAGTGTAGGGGTGAACGAGAAGTTTCTGAAAGGACAGTAGCTATAAGCTAATAACTATCCTTAGCCCCCAACTTCTCACCAAACAGAAAACCACCAATAACTGAAGAGAAATCAAACATATATATATAATATATAAAACTACTAAAAAAACTTCATAAAATTATCAAATTGTAGAAGTTAAAAAATTACATCAATTCATTTAAAAAATATACAATACAATAAAGAATTACTGAATGTAAACTAGAAAGTATAGGTCTTAGTGTTTTTTGGGGTTTAATTTCATGCATTTGTTTATATATTTCTACATTTATATATTCCTACATCTAAGTTTTACATTTCCTTTCGCTGCAATTTTGCGCGTTGGTTTGTAATTCTCCTTTTGGTTTTTGTAATCTGTAAAAGTTATATATTCATAAATTCATGTCAATAGTTTTCTATATATATATATATATATATATATATATATATATATATATATGTGTGTGTGTGTGTGTGTGTGTGTGTGTGTATTATTTAAAAAAAAAATAGTATTCAGTGGTGAAGTTGCCGACATACATCACAAATTGACAAACACACACACTTTTTTTTTTTTTTTTTTTTTTTTTTATCGGGGTAGGGATGGAGCACAATTTTTCATCAGATAAAAAATAGACAAGAACGAAGTGTGGAAATAACAAAGAACATACAGTAAAAACGATCGTCTGATTTATATAACAAATTATATGCTTTTTATATAAAATTTATTTAACACTAATTTTTTTTTTTTTTAAATCTAATTTATTTATTTATTTTTTTTTATTCTTAAATAAATTACTCTCGATAAATATAGATATAATTTCCATATATGTGTACAATAAATATTAGTTTCTTCTATGAAGTATCATTTATAAAATCACGTGAAAGGAACGTGTGATATCTGAATGTAAGGGGGGGGGGGATTCGTGGAAAAAAAAAAAAAAAAACCTTTTTTTCAAACTGTATTAAAATTTGTAATTTACTTTTTTTTTACTTTTTTTAAATTTAATTTTTTTATTTTACTTTATTTTTTTACTTTATTTTTTATTTATTTATTTATCATTATTATTATTTTTATTATTATTATTATTATTACTTTTTACGAATTTGTTATTCTGTCGCTTTGTTAATTAAAATAAATATCCCAAATGGAAAACGTTTAATTGTCTGAAAGAATTAAATGTCTGTGACATATAATATTGTCTATATTCCAGTTACGTGCACGTTTTATTTCTGAAATTATCACTTTTAAGAAATACAAAATTGTCTCAAGAAAAAATTAAATCGTAATTTTAAGGAATTCTAGGCAATGAAATATGGCATTTTCCAACAAAACCTTTGTCTGTTTTTCCCTTGAAAAAGATTGAAAAAATAATCTTAAAAAAATAACATTAAGTGCTTAGGTTGCCAATAAAATTTACCCGTCCCAAACCCAAGAAAATGGAAAACTGATGTGCATTCTTTAACAAACCATACAATTTATTAAAGTACCAGTATGGAAAATACCTTTTCTTCGTTGCTTTGAAAAATATTCCATGATAATAAAATAAATGTGATTCAACACAACCTGATAAATCTTATGCCACAATATATCAAATGAATCTTACACTGCAGAAGTAGTCGTGTATTACGCTTAATAAAATAATCCATAATGATTTCCAATATTTCGAAATAGACTTAACAGTTATTTGAGTAATTTACAAACTACATGCATATGGTAATGTTATTATAGTTAAATTTGACCTCAGTTGAAAATATTTCTGTTATATTTACAGCTCTGAAGTTTTTTTGGCTTAAATTACAACTAACTGACCTTAAACACGTATGAGACTTCCCACGGTTCTTCCTGCCCTTAAGTTTGAGGCATCTATATTTTACCTACAGTCGGTAACAAAAGTGTCCGAACACTAGCAAAAATTCCTATGTAAAAAAAGTACACTTCATACGGTTTTGTTAAATAAATCCTTGTCGAATCCTGTTCTTAGTCAGTCTAAGAACAGGATTCGATAAGGATTTATTTAATAGAACCGTATGAAGTGTACTTTTTTTACATAGGAATTTTTGCTAGTGTTCGGACACTTTTGTTACCGACTGTATATACAGTAAATTATCAGATATGTAAGTCAAGTTACCAGATAGTAGCACCTTTTTGGAATCGCGGACATTTTGAATTTTTGAAATATGACAACTCGCTAAAGAGTTGAAAATTTTTAAGTGCGTCTCCAACTAGTTCTTAAATTATTAAACTTCTTAACATTTTAACAAAACCTAAAGAAAAAAAAAAAAAAAAGTCAGCTTTCATAGAAAGACATAAATGAAATAGAAACATAGTAAATATATATATATATGTATATATATATATATATATATATATAAGTAAGATAAAAATTAAATATAAGATGGAGTAAAACTTGAATTATTAAATATGTAGAACTAGAACAGAGTTTTTATAAACCAATGCGCGAATGCAGCAAAAGGAAATATAAAATTGTAATAAATAAGCAAAATAACTAAAGCCAGATGAAACATTAATCCCAAAACACAGGGGGGACTTCATCAGGGAAGTTCCCCCATCTAGGGAAAAGAATATGGGAAGTTTCTGACGAAACGCTGGTAATTTAACCAAAAAAACCGTTTCTAGCTCCCTTCTTCTCACAGATGGAAGCAAGAGCATACAGCAAACGAATTTAATTAATACAAAGCATGAAAAGCAATTAAATTCAGGAATCAAGCACAAAATATAATACATCAATATAAAATACAAGAATATAAATAATACAAGAATATATAAATACATACCAGGACAAATTCGAATAGTCATTAGAATATGGAAAATTGAAAACCACCCCCCATTATAAACATAGAACCCACTTCAACTAGTAGGGCCACATACCAGCGCTTAAATGTCGCCCAAAATGGAACAACAAACTTAAAGTAGGATTGTAATCAAGAATACTGAAATGTTTATCGAGTTAAAAAAAAAAAAAAAAAAAAAACAGAATAGCGGTTAACAGTAAGTAAGTTTTTGAGATTTTTCATAGCCAGATTCAGATCTAAATTGTTATTGCATATCATTTTAATTCTGTTTATTTGGGTGAACATAATATTTTTTAAAACTTTAAGACTGGTACAGGAGAACCAATTTGTTAAATTAGAAACTTTAAAGTTGAAATCGTGCCTTTATCATAAATCCCAATAAACCAGTTATTATCTATTTTTTTAATTTTAAAACCAGGAAAGAAGTTTGGTCTTCAGAATCAGTACGGTTTAAGATAAGATTGGAAGGATAGATTTCAGCTGCATATTTCGCAAAATCTACACAGTTTATTACTATTACGTCATCAATATACCTATAAAACTTAATATCTTTGAATTTTCTTTTAAGCATAAACAAAAAAATTTTGGTGAATTCACTCGAATAACTTGTTCCCATCGGGATACCGTGAATTTGTAAAAAAAAATAATCAACACCGTTAAATAAAACATTTTCGAAGATGCAAAATTTAATAAGGTTAATCCAGTAAACTTTCTCGCAGTCTGTTACATGAAAAAATTCCTCGTAATTTGTTTTTTCAAAAATTTCTAAAACCAAGTAGTGGGGGATACTACCAAAAAGGTTTTCAAAATCATAAGTATTAATTGCAAAAATATTTTCTGAATTTTCTTTAAAATATTTTAAATTTTGGTAATTATTTTTAATGATATGGCAATTATCGTCTGGCTCTAAAATGTTTAAGATATCATTGAGTAAATAAAAATGTTTTTTACCGGCCTTGTAATTATATTCGCAAAATCTACACAGTTTATTGCTATTACGTCATCAATATACCTATAAAACTTAATATCTTTGAATTTTCTTTCAAAAATAAACAAAAAAATATGTTGTCGAAAGCACTCGAGTAACTTGTTCCCATTAAGATACCGTAAATTTGTAAAAAAAAAAAAAAAAAAAAAAAAAAAAATACACCGTTAAAAAAAAACATTTTCGAGGATGCAAAATTTAATAATGTTAATCGAGTAAACTTTTTCACAGTCTGTTACATGACAAGATTCCTTGTAATTTTTTTCAAAAATTTCTAAAACCAAGTAAGGGGGATACTACCAAAACGGTTTTCAAAATCATAAGTATTAATTGTAAAAATATTTTCTAAATATTTTTTAAAATATTTTAAAATTGGGCAATTATTTTTAATGATATGGCAATTATCATCTGACTCTAAAGTGTTTAAGATATTATTGAGTAAATAAAAATGTTTATGTACGTTACAGTTAAGATGCTTTGGACAAGTTTAAATATCCTTGTTACCTTATTTGCTAAGTGTAACTACGGTTGATAAACCAAAAAAACTTACAAATTAGAATAAATCGAAAGTTATAAAATCCTTCATGCAAACCGTAATTTACTACTTACAAAAACAATGGAATTTACTTCAAAAGTACAGCAGAGGAATATTTTCTCGTTTTGAGAGGTGCACTTTGTGGGTGCAAGAATTGAGAGCTTTTTTTTTTTCCCTTGATATTTCAAAAATACCACTGTTTTATCATTGATTTTGTTTTTTAGAGTTAAAATAACAAATAAATGTTCAAACAAACAAACACTATTAGATTCAAATTTTGTTTACCACTTGAATTATTAGTGGGTGTTACCCTGATTACCATGCGGTTAGACATACCCCAATTCATTCTATAAGATGCTTTAACCCTTTCAGGGGCTGTGGTATATATTTTATACCACCTAATTTCAGTTTTCAACTGCAAAAATTCATCCCAGAAATTTGATATAAAATTTTACTTTTTTGCCTTATCTGAAAACATTCATTTATTACTTTTCTTCTAATCTTGATCTCAGACTGTGGTGGCATTTGATTTTAAATGAACTTAAATTCATTGCCCCTGAAGGTGTTAAGACACAGAATTAAATATTCAGTGTCTTTTATCGTAGTCAGTTGCTATGTGCTTTTTCAAAAATTAATTTTTGAACGATTCGAATGTACCACATTGGATAGGTAAATACATTACTGAATTAATATGAATTATTTAAAATTAGAGTCTGCATATGAATTAGAGCGAACGTTCAGTTAGTTTCAATGTTTTAATTTTATGAGTGAATTCAAAGTGGTTTTTGAATGTTTTTACATTTAAATATTTGATTTTCTTTATGAAAAATGTTAAAGTTAAATAAGTGATAATCTACATCAAATGAAATTTAAAATATTCAAAAGAATGCATTGGAAGAAAATGGTGGGTTATGAGTATTTATTTATTCATCTCATTTTTTCAATTTGTTGTTGTTGTTGTTGCAACATATGAAATAATAAAAGAAATGCTAAGGTATACAATTGCAATGAAAAGTTACTAACGGAATATGTTACTGTATTTGAAAAATACGAAAACCTTTAATTAATAACACTTTTTTTTTTAGATCAGATTCTAGTAATTAATTCCAGCTCAAAGTTAGAGATAACTATTTATAAACAAGATATATTAAAAAGATTATTCTCGCATTACTGAAATATTATATTTGAAACAAAAATATTTCTAAGGTAAATATTATTAAAATGTAGAAGTTTATTTTCGTTAATATATTTTTAAAGTAAAATTTCTAAACTATTAAATAGGTATGTATAACGTAACATATTTTTATCATTATACAAGTAAATGAAGAAAAAAAATGTTATAAATATAAATTATTTTTCAAAATTACTCAAAGTTCATTTATTTTAAATTTCAATAGCACGTTGAAATATTACTTACTGTTTTTTAACTATGCATTTTTATGATTAAAGAAGCATATAAATATCAATCCCTGTTAATTAATTATTAATTCTGTGTTTACAGTTCAGGAAATCAAATATTTATAATAAAAATTACTTTATGAAACAAGTAATTTGTAATTTTAGATAAAAATAGACCTTTAAAAAAATCATTGAATATTCTGGTAAATAAAAATCTTGTGAATTAAAATTAAATAAAGACGCATATATGCTGACTGATGGTGGTTAGAAAAAATGAAAAAAGGTGTATTAAATGTCGTTCATGATACTCTTAATTTAATTAAAAATAAGAAAATTATATATATATATATATATATATATATATATATATATATTGTAATATACGTAAAATCCTGTAAAATATTTTTTAAATGCATAGAGTAGTCTCGTCATTTTTTATAACGCTAGTAGTCGCGTATCGGTCTTTTTGCCGCCGCCGTTTAGTGTTGGGAGAAAGCTGAAAGAAAGCCAGTAGAGAAAGATGAAGTGCCTTTAATTCACACGAATTTTTTCCCGCAAAACGTTAACCTGTCTGAAAAACCGATAATGGTGAGAAAAATTAATAAATTAATCAACGTTAGTGGTCGCGTCGCGGTCAAATAGACCGATTTGAGAAGTAAAATGTGTTTAACTGCTCAAAAAACAGCAGAAATGACTTGAAAACATACTATGTTAGAGAACATCCACCCAAGGTCAGGTACACAGAGTTACCTCACTTTATTTTTAAGGGGTGATCTGGAGAAGGAATTTATAAGCGATGGGTGGCAAAAAGACCGATATGTGACAACTAACGGGATATTATATATTTTTTTAAAAGTTATATATGTAATATAAAAAAACCCTAATTAGGTCTTTTATATTAAATTATGTTTTAATTAATATATTCTTTAATAATAATTCCAATCTGTTCTTTTTAAATCGAGACTACCATTTCCGCTTACTTAAAAATTAATTTCTTTGAAATTGCACCTTTTCCCTCCAGACAGAAATATCGCCGGTAAACAATAGGCCAATCCTGTCTCAGAATGAAAGACCAATTAAATAAATGAAAATTACATTGCTACACCTTTTTAATCACGTGACATATCACGTATGATAAAATCCTATACTCTCTTTTCAGTTTCTCTAATATAAAAAGGCCTACATCCCTAGATAAAGTACCATTCTTCTTATTGTCGTTTCTAAGTAAACTATATATAGTCCTAGTAAATAAAATTCACGAAGTTATGCTTAAAATATTGTACTGGCTTCTCATACGCTGGAAATTCCTAGTACAATAAATATTTCGTGTTAAAATGAGACCAGTTGATTTTAATGAAGACTGGTTCCACTATTGCTTTACAACATAACAGCGGGTAAGGATGCCTTCACGCCCTTACAAGCCGCGTAGGATTTAAAAAAAAGGGGCCTGTATTTAATATGTTTTAAACAGTTAGGAGCTGAAGCAGAAACCCTCTGGTTGATGTATACAAGATGTTTTGAAAATTTATCATTTGAACTTGTGTAATTTAAGTTCATATTGATGCACTCGAAACCGTTTGTTTATTAGCATGTGTGATATTTAAGTTTTGTATCTACATTGCCACATCGTTAGAGAAATTGTTCCAGTGTCGATAAAGATGTCAAGCGCCAGAAATAACTCATCTCTATTCGACAACGACGCAGTGTTCTTTTGATATCTTCTTTCATTATGCCATCTACGTATTCACCCAGGGGAAAATTTCTTGGATAACTTACTGTATGCCGTTCTAGTCAAGCGGTACCTATCCATGTTCCCTGACAACGGTTCTGGGAGACCGACACTCTTGTTTCCGGCGCGTATAGATGCTGTTCTCGCTGTCTTCTCATCAAGTGTTTTCCTTAATGTCTAATTTACATCTTGCTTTCTGATTTGCATCCTCGGGAGGTTCCTTTTTGTATATCTGCATGGGTGCCTCTTCTGCGTTTTTGCGGTCTTATTCAAGTTTTCATCACGTAAATACACAGTGTCCATATATTTCAGCGTATCATTAACAGAGTTTTATCTAATGTATTAAGCTCATATGTACAGAAAGATTTTTTTTTCTAGGCTGTATTGCTACCAATTTTAGATTTTTTTTTTTTCATTTAGTGGAACGACTACCCCTCTACACCCCGCCAGTCCTAATTTTTATTTTAGTTTATTTTTGAATCATGAAGAAATAAAAATCATTTAAAAAAAAAAAAAAAAAATGACAAGTTTTATAGCAAAAAAAAGGAAGGGGGGGGAGGGAAATACATGTGTGTATTTTCTATAACCAATTTCATGTTCGGCATCAAAGTGATTGAGTCACGTAAGTACTATTTTTGTAATTTATTTAATGACAATTATTTAATAATTCATTATGATGTAATAATATTTTATGCATAAATTGGTTTATACTTTTTGACTGTAACATATATCTAAAACATAGAAAAGTTTTATATTTGATTGAAGGAAATAAAATTATTATTTTAATTTATAGTATAACAACAAAATAGCAATGGAAATGCACATAATACAAATTTATTTTAAATGTTTCAGCAATAGTTTAGCAAAAAATCAATATTTATATTTTTTATATTATACTTTTGAATTGTGCACAAGCTTTACGCTTGTTTTTTTTCCAACTTGCAGCTTACTGTAATCAAATAGAGCATTAATAAATTCAAAATATTTATGAGCATTGATATAAGCGTTATAAATTTAAAATATTATTAAATTTAAAATATATCTCAAAGAAGGGTTAATTATAATACAGCGTCAGCTTTATCCAAGTACTTAGTTCGTTTCATAGTAAATGTTAAAATTTTATGCTAGCTCAATGTTTATATATATTAACAATAATTAGAAAATCTAATACTCTAGGACAAAAGAATAAATATTATTTATTGATTTATTATTTTTGTACTATTACAGTCGTCGAATACTATCAGTTTCTTTTACTAAATATTTTAAACTAATAATAAATATAAAACATTGTGTGTTATTAAACAAAATATTTTTTCTTTGTACATATATTTATTTATTTATTTATTTTTAATTTTTGTAAACATTTTGATTTGACATTTCAATTAGGATTTATGCACTGGTAAAATTTAATTAATTGAGTTCATTAAAGAGATTGTTTGTTACTTCTGTGAAATCAAAGATATCAATTCGAGTAAGATACTTAGTTTTTCTTTGTGATTTAATTAAGTATATGAAGGGAATTGTTAAGGTGTGATTGAAACATTGTTTTTTACATGAGATGGAAATGCTATTACCTGAAAACAAAAGAAAGATAATGAAAAATATTACTGAAATATTCCATAAATATTTATAAACTGTGCATATGTTGCGGGAGAGAGAAACGTGGATTGTTTCTAAGCGTACAAATATTACAATACTGAATTTGAATATTTTGTAATAAATAAGAGTATAATTTTTAAAACTTTGAAATTAATTTATATATTTATAAACAAACTGTGAAACACTAACATTTTAATTTTTTTCCCAAATATGTTGTTTTTATAAAAAGAAAAAAAAAATGTTTTTGCCAATGCAAATACTGTAACCTAAAGATGAAGAAAAGGATCTTTTATAGACATTGAAGAATAGAATTAACTTATTTATTTACTTTATATATATATATATCAGTTATTTATCGTTTATTTTTGATAATTTTAAAATAATTTACAGAACTTTATTTTCATCAGTTCAGCATTTACCAACCTCAAGAATATTTAAACTGTGCTTTTAATTATGCATATTGTTTTAATGTTTTATTTCAAATATTCACTGGTGTAATTAATTAATAACTGCATTTAATAGTAAAATATTTATAAGTTTATAAAACAAAATTCAAAATTCACTAGAGATTTAATTTTTTTTCTTTTAATTTTTAACTATTTTTTCAAATGACACTGCTAAATTAAATACTGACAATAAATCTGTATGTAACTATACATATATGGTAAAAATACAATTATGTACACTTTTAGTACTTGCCCGAAAATGATTTTTTATATGATTTTGGGACTGTACACATTATCCAAACTGCCCAGTAATGTAAAATGGTTGTTTCTCCGCACAACCGATGAGAGCAATTGACGTTGCTATAGCCGATTTTCTTTCTTTCTATCCTTTTTTTTTTTTTTTTTTTTTTTTTAAAGATTACGTTTTAGTGACTATTTTGTAATCGATTCGATTTTCAATGCACATCGTATAATCTCCGAATACGGACAACACCACCTCTGGGTAATATTAATCACTAACATTGAGCATTCAATATCAGACTATTACAAATTTCACAAAATAATAATAATAATAATAATAATAATAATAATAACAATAATAATAATAATTATAATAATAATAATAATAACAATAATAATAACAATAATAATAATAATAATAATAATAATAATAATAATAATAATAATAATAATAATAATAATAATAACAACAACAACAATAATAATAATAATAATAATAATAAATAAATAAATAAATAAATAAATAGGAATCCTAATCATTTTATTACTTTGTCAATCCCTCTTTTCAGCTAATACCCCACTGTATAGTCTAAGCTTCTAGTATGACATTAATTTATTGAAACATCCACCGTTTCTAAATTGTTTAAAAGTAGAAAGTTATTTGAGAAACAACCTCTAAATATACACGAGTATCGAATGTTGCTTTACACAAACATTAAAAGTGATTGAGACGTTACATATTATTTTTTATCATAACTAATAAAAAAAGTCATGCATAATATTTCAATGAATTATTATTAATAAAAAAATTTATCTGTATTAAGTGTAATTTTAACTAATTATTCTTATTCTTCTCATTGAATTAATTAATTCATCATGTATGAAATGTTTTCATTATTTTGATTAAGTTGTAGTATTTTTTTATACATAAAAAATTCACTTTCACTTTTTTTAATATACGTAATTGAAGAAAAATAAAAAAATGTATATATACAGATTATATATTAATTTACATTTTAAAAAATCAAATATAAAATTATTGTAAAAAAAGTTTGCTATTTAATTATCCATTTATTTGTTTATTTATCTGACTTCTTTTTTTTTTTTTTTTTTTTTTTTTTTTTTTTACATTAACAAAAGATACATAAATACTCAAATAATAAATTTAATTAAAAATCTAAGAAAATTTTTCAGTATCTAATAAAGTGAGGTTTTTTTTTTTTTTTTTTTTTTTTTTTTTTTTTAATTGATTAACGTTAGTGAAAGAATAATTTGCATTTAATTATCGAAATTTTTAGTAATAAATAACATTTTTAATAAAATATATTTTCAATGTTTATTTTATATCATTTTGTTCATAATTATCTATAAATAACTTTATATGTAAAAATGCATAAAAGGATTACAAAAAAAAAAAAAAAAAAAAAAAAAAAAAAAAAATCAGTTAATTTATTGTTGCAAAATGTGTCGAAAACCGATTAATTCGGCATATTTATGTAATCTACTAGTTAACTGGATTACATTTTCATCAATTGGAGAACACATTTTTTCCACGTAAAGCAATTAATGTGAAAAAAGAAATTAACCATCAATTATTTACTCTTGATTTTTATAGTCCCTATAGAAAAATACTGTCGACGTAAAAGATCATCATTTGGAATTAGATTCTGACTAAATTATAGCGCCCCCCCCCCCCTGAAGGAATTTAAATTATAAAGAAAACAAAATTATCCCAAAGAATTATGAGATATTATGATAAGAGCACGTAACGTAATTTATGGCATATAATCTTCAGTTAAGATATGTCATTTCGCCACCAGAAATTTTATTTAACAGAAAAATCTGTATATTAACGAAACGTATCCTACATTTGTATATTTATTTGTCAATCAAAATTTCGGGTGTGAAACTGACATATCTGACCTGCAGAATATACGCCGACAATTACAGTTATAAGGACAAATAACGAAGTTTAAAGAAGCTAAGAGCATTCTTTCTAAGAAGATACTGAAAGACAAGTGGTCTTCTTTAATATATGGAGAAAAAAATCTGGAGTGACTCCACTCGACTTTCCGAACATTGAGTAACTAACAGTTTTGTAGATAAAATAAAGAAAGAGGAGTTGCT
Organism: Salticus scenicus; assembly: GCA_963930645.1. Lineage (NCBI taxonomy): Eukaryota > Metazoa > Arthropoda > Arachnida > Araneae > Salticidae > Salticus > Salticus scenicus. The sequence continues at coordinate 209,713,739 of OZ005659.1, read as the reverse complement.
AAACAAACAAAAAAGAGAAAACCATAACAGAGTGTTTGAGTATTTTTCTCCATATATCACACGAGGTTTTATTTAACGCTACAGAACTTTGAGCCCTTACATCATAAGGATAAAGAATTTTTCGTTGTGTCCCTGTAAAAATCTATAAATGATTCACCAAAATGCTTATAATTAGTGCAACAGTGATTTATAATATTCATACAAATTTTCAGCTCAATTGAATAAGGCGTTTAGATGCTATCGCTGGTCTCATAGGCCATAAAGATAAAGAATTTTTCTTTGTGTCCCTGTAAAAAAACTGTAAGTGCTAGATTCACCAAAATCTATACAGTTGGTTCAAATGTGACCTATAACATGTGTACAAATTCTTTGCTGAGATTAATAAGGCGTTTAGACGCTATTACACTTTTAAAAATTTGGCAAAGAATTTTTCTTTGTGTCCCTGTAAAAAAACTATAAATGCTAGATTCTCCAAAATCTATACAGATTGAGTATCTGTGACCTATAATATGTGTATAAAGTTTTTGCTCAATTGAATAAGGCGTTTAGATGCTATCGCACTTTTAAGATTTCGGTCCCTTGGCCACAATGATAAAGAATTTTTCTTTGTGTCCCTGTAAAAAAACTATAAGTGCTAGATTCACCAAAATCTATAGGGTTCGTACTATGGTGACTTACAATATACGTACCAACTTTCAGCTTATTCGAACGAAGCGTTTAGACGCTAGCGTGTTCACTCACAGACATACACACATACATACACACATACATACACACACACATACACACACACATACATATATCATCGTAAAAATAGTGAAAACGGACTCGTTGGACCTCGAAACGTATAGAAACATCAAAATCTCGAATTCGGATTTTTGACATGATTACAATACTTTCCTCACTATAGTGTTCGGAAAGTAAAAAGAGAATTGATACTATATCAGAAAAAAAAAATCAAAATCAAAATTCAGTCATGCATATTTGAATCATTGTTATGAGAACAAATATTGCTTAAATTAATAAGACACGGCACATGTAATTTCGGTAAATCACCTTTTTAAGGACGACAAATTATCCGTTGATTTGTAAAAAAAATTAAATAAATGTAGTGGAGTTGTTTAATCTTAATAAAAAACAATTATATTGGTCGGTTTGGAATCAAACAGTTAAATCAGATTACACAAATAGGAATGTGTACTAACAATAGTATGGTCTTGTTAAACATAACCCAAAATTTCCAAGAGTTAAAGAATGTAAATGCTTCTATGAAAAGGTGGACAAGAATGCTCATCCGTTAGTTATTAAGCTAATTGAAATACATCCAGAAAAATAATTTCGCCAGTTATCCTCTTTGTAATAGAACTTAAAGGGATGTCTAAGCTTTCGGAAATGAGAGAAATTTGTGTTCTACAGCAATGTTATTAAAATGCGTTACAAGTGAAAAAAAATGAAAGATAATGAAAGGTTAATACTTTAAAATTATACTTGAGAATATTATAAGAGAATAAGGTTTCTTAATCATCGGTAAATAAAATCAATAATAAAGAAGTAAAAAAAAAAAAAAAAAATGATTTCTGATTTCTTTCTTATATTAAAGTAGTAAAAGTTTATTTCAGTTTTATGTTGAGGGGTTTTGACATTGCATTAAATTTCCCTAATGGGCTGTTGGTTACGGTCTTACATTCTTCCCTAGGGGTGGGACGGAGACATGTCATAACAATTTGGATATTGCTCTAGTTTGTCTTTGCATCACTCGAGTAATGACCATCCCGATTTCAAAGGAGTTGTATAGGATAAAAAATGGCCCATTTAGAGAGATAAATTTTTCCTATGGAATATACACTCTTTCAAAGCATAAACATGAGTGAAACTTCGATGTAAAAAAAGGCTTTTTAAAGTAGAATCTCCCCTGCTCATGTAGGACCACCTTGTACACGTTCAGGTATTGTCTGTTTCAGTTTACAATTGTATAACTAATTAGTGCATTCACAAGGACTTCTAATATCAAGCACTATGTACTAGAATTTGTAACTTGTCAGTTATCACAGAAAGTGAACTGCGGCCAAAGTTCCCGACGTTTGGGCCATGAATGCAAACACAAGTGGGAGCAGATATCATGAGAATACCTTTTTCTCCTCAATCAAATGCAGTGCTTTGAATTGCAACATATAAATCCTTCCAAAATCCACAGCTGACAAAACTTCTTTATATGATATGAAATTTTTGAGAAAAATTTCATATCATATAAGTTTCACAATATTAAATTGCAAATATGTAACATCCAATGTTTTATTAAAAATAGCGGTAATAATCTTTCTATAGAAAAAATATGTCCTCGCTGCTAGTGACATGGTTTGAACTCATAGCGTTTATAAGATAAGCGAATATTTTTCTTGCCTAAGATCAAAGACAAAGATCACTCATTTAAGTACCCCATTCAAGCGTAGTTAGTTGTCCTTAATACCGTACATCAAAACCAGACACTTTTCGGGCAAAAAACGTAAAAATCAGGCTCGACCCAGCCCGGCCAGATTCAAAGATATGTAAATAAAAAAACAAAAAAAAAAAAAAAAAATCATGGCTTTCTATGAAAAAGATTTTTAGTGTGTGTTTTGCCGAGGTTTAACCAAGCAATACAATGTTCTTTAACAAAACTGCTGAACTTTTACAAGATAATTATATATAAATAGAAATTTATTATTACAGCAAGGCACAAAGGCAGAAAGAAAGTCAAATTGAAAATATATGCATTCATCAAACAATATAAGAATATATTTTAAATAGTTAATACTTCTAAAAATTAACTTTCTCTTACTATATACCCCAATATAACCGAATCTCTCAAGTGATCTAGTAAACAAAACTAAAATTCTAATCCAACCATATTCAATAGAAAAGATGCTTTTGAACGTGCTAAAAATTATACAACTTTCATCCAGTGCACAGGAGAAACGAAAAAGGAGCCTTAGAGGAAAAGTTACAGAGGAAGGATTTTTCTAGCCTTTATACCACCTAAACTCTACAGACCTTAGGAAACAAAGCCTTATACACAGTAACGTATCTAATATATTTTGCTTGTACAGGTGCACAAACTGGTAGTGACATGAATACTATTTTGAACAGGAAACCCTCTAATATTACTTTAAATAAAATATATTAATTTCGAGACATGCTAAAAATGTTTGCGGAAAATCAGACCACGAACAGACATGATAGACGATTAAATTCAAGTTACAGACATTTTTTAACAAAATAAAATTTTATGTGATATGCCTATAAAATAATGTAAAATAAATGACTGAAGAAATATTTTATCATCTTCCTTTATCGTTGATTAACAAGGAAATTAGAAAAAGATTGGGGTAGACAGGGCCCGGAAAAAAATTCATTCAGTCTCGGCCCGGCCCGAGCCCGGCCCATCCCGTGCCTGTAAAATAATTTTATGCCCGAGTTAAGTCCGGAGCAAATTGAAAAATTCAGCCCGAACCCAGCCCGTGCAGACCTCTAACCTATATCATGTTTACCAGCTTAGCCGTTTAGGATTTTCTGTGGTTTATTCCGGAACTCGCGAAATACAAGCTACAATCCCTTATAAAAACGCACATTTTCCCAATCTACAGTTATCTCGGGCAGACTGTCAGATTTAACTACAACAACACAAAAACCTTCCGGTGTTATGATTATTGACAAGATATCACTTTTCCAGACCTTAGAATAGAAGCAAACACAAGCTTTTCGAATCTCTTGCGATTCATCATTTCGTTTGAATTCCGCTAGGGAAATCTCTTGAAACTTTCGACGATAAAATGTATTTAGTAATCTAATGTGTTCATTTCTTTGTTGTATCCCAGCAACAATTTGGAGATTCAATGGGCAGATTGAAATAATGTATCATTTTGCAATCACCAGTAACAGAAGTGCTCGTGTTACAGAACCTGAAAAAAGAAAATATATATATATTGTTTTCTCACCTACATAAAGCTAAACACGTAAATTTCCCGTAAGTATAGTAAACATCATCTCTTTTTCAAAGCAATACGTTTGTTAAGACATGAATTCAGATTACATTAAACAAATAAACTACGAACATATATATATATATATATATATATATATATATATATATATATATATATATATATGTATACATAATAAAGTATTGCAGGGTGTCAAAATTTATAAAGGAATGTAGGTAAAACAACAGACTGTCATTTATAAAAATTTCTGTGTGAGAGGACGCTCTATCCCCCTCACACAGATTTATTTATCAAATAAAACTATTAATGCTATTCCGAAGCCTGATTTGAATTGTTTTTGAACTGATTTGAATTGTTGAACGCAGGTTTACATAACAGTACTCGTTATCTTACCCCTTAATCACCAATCTGTATTTATGGTATTAAATATCAGGTTAAGAGAAAGTCGTGTGAGTGACACAACAGATTATTTTATTTCTATTAGCATTGTACAGTAAATATAATTATGAATTGTTTTATCAATGTCGAAGTTTTTATTTATTACTAAAAAATATATTATTTTATCGAAATTTTTAATTTATTATTAAAAATATTATTTTTGTGTGTAAAATAATGTGAAATAAACAGAAAATCACTTAATGTTATTGGATAATGTTGATATCAATCAATAAATATAAATATATTATAAATAAACCATATTATTAATGTTATTAAATATTTTTCTTTAATTAAACATAAATAAAATTTATTTTATTTATTTATTTATTCAAAAAAAAAAATATTTGAATAAATCTCATATCACTTTCAAAAAGTTTTCAAAAACATGTAATATACAATATGAAATACATAAAGTATATATAATCATTATTATTATTATTATTATTATTATTATTATGTGTTTGTATTTGTTTATTAATAAAATTTTAAAATTTTTAATATGAAATTAAACTATATTAGATTGTTAATTTTGATTTATATTTAAAATTAAAAACGAGTTTTACAAAATGTTTTAACAATTATAATTGTTAGTATTCTCAGAAAAATATAGCATATAATTTCGTCCCAAATGTACATGACTTTAATAAAATTATTTTTTTTTTTTAATATTACTAAAAATGAATAAAATACTCTTTAGCAACTTACCAATGTTATATCGTTATAACATTGTAACTTTATTGCAATTATATTATCTTATTCCTATAGATAAACGAAAAAAAATAATAATGTGTGGTTAATTATTCCGAATATTTATATTTTACTCTCTTGTTTTTCTTTTTCCTAGTGTTGTAACATGGAATATATTTCCCAAATAAAACACTATAAATAAATCTTATTTTCTTAACTTATCCACCGCGAGAGTGATATCCTCATGAGATTAAATGGATATATTTGTATTTATCTTTCAGTGGTATTCATTAAGGTTTCCATCTAATGATAAACATTTAATTAAATGATACTTTCTAACATGTTTCTTTGTTATTTTAATTTTAATTAAAGATATCACATACTGTCAAGCACTTATCCCTGTTTTGAAGAGTTTTAATTAAATACTATTAAAAACATCTTGTACCAGTTCAAATGGTGATTGGGAATTGAAATGAAAATGTAATCATCGGAGAATTGAATGAAAAATCAGGAAATTAAAAATTTTTGGTTACAATGAGATTTGGTATATGTAGTTTATTTATGTTATTTGAGAAATAAGCTAAAACTATGAATATACATTTGCTTTCTAAAATATATTTTTATAACATTTTTGAAATGAGAAACGGAATTATTTATTTTTTAATAAAATTATTTTTCGGGATTCTATTACACGTATCAATAGATTTCTTTCATATATTAGCATTGTAATATTTGAAATATTAAACACATGACAAAAATATTTTCCATTAAACCCTTTTTAAAATAAAATGAGTTTTAGAAACTTAAATAAAATAGAAGTTAACAGTAATCTCTATTCATTCAAAAAGACCATTTTTAAATTGGCATTTATTTAAAAGGTTTTATAATCGTTTAAAATAAGCAAATAAAATTTCATAAGCCAAAAAAAAAATATGTTCTAAAAGTGTATTTTTGAATATCAATTTTTAGTTTGCAGGTTTTAAAAATATAATTTTAAACAATGCAAAAAAATAAATGTCTTCACTTTTTAACTCTGCAAAAGTTATTTAATATTCAAAAATATTCCAGAAAAATTCGCATTAATAAATTCATAAAATTGCAAAGACTTTTTCTTTATGAATTTAAAGTCATTTTTTTTTAATCTTTTTGTGTAGCTGTGGTTTTCTCTAAAATATAGAATCTACCAAACGTTCTAAAGTAAACTTTTCCAAAAAATTAGGAATTAGCAATAATGTAATTTTAAAATGAAAGATAAAATAACACTAACTCGTTATTCAAATTTTTTGTGTTATAACGGAAGTGCAATACAGGTGTTAACGCTATATATAATGTTGTACTTTTCTTTTGAAAGAATTATTGTAGTGATTAAGATAATTACTCTGTGACCTACGGTCAAATTTCGATCTAACGGCCGTATTTATCCTTAACTTCAACTCCTGGATCAACGCAAAAACTTGAAAAGCGCCTAAAGGCAGGGTGCAGCTTTCTAAAAAAAAAAATGTCTGGCTCCTCCTTCCATTTAGCGACAAAATTTTCATATAATTTGATTGTTTTATTTTCTGCTAAAAAATCTTAAAGTAACAATGCCACTAGATGGCATAAGCAACGCATCAAATTTCGCTGAAAAGTTGTGCCCTGACTTTATACGCTTTTCACGTTTTCGAGTTCAACCAGGAGTTAAAGTTATCGGTGAATACATCCGATAGTATTAGTTGATTGATTTCAATGCGCAATTATCATTTACAAACAGTTATTATAACTTTTTTTTTTCTTTAAAGAGATTGTACACCTCTAGAATACTAATGTGAAATACTGACAAATAGAATTTTTTAAATAGTAGGGCTTACTTATATCTTAGTAAGAAGTCAATTCAAGAGAAAGCTGTTTTTTAAAAGAAGCATGTCCTAACTGCTATTATTTGAACATTACGAACATTTTCTGAAACATCTATGTTAGAGATATTATCATTTCACATCTATCAGTATTTTTGAAATTTGCATTTAATGTATGCCCAAACCAAAAAATGAATAGTCAGGAAACAAAACCATTGTACTACAAACAAATTCTACACTTCTTTTACAAGTGTAAAATTGTTTCATTGATAAACGATCATGATTATCTAATATCGTTTAAATTTATACGGATAATAATCGTTTAAATTTTTATAGATAATAATTCTCTCAAATTCTTGACACCATTATTTCTGCATAGTTATATTTGTATATTTTAACTGTAAAAATTTATTCTTTAAATATAGCTTTTTCTTTTTTCTTTATTTATTTATTGTAATTGTTATGTTATAAAAAATGGACATTTGGCAAATATGGTGTTTGTAAAATAAATTTTACATTTGTTACTCAGAAGATAGAAATGTTACATCTTAATATTATTTTCGAAAGTCAAATTTCCTTTTACAGTGTAGCAATTTCAACATTTCGAATAAATGTATTGTCGCTCTAATGGCAATGGAACGCAAATAAAATAATATCGTGTGTCACTCACACGACTTTCTCTTACCCTGAAATTTAATACTATAAATATAGGTTGGAGATTAAGAAGTAAGATAACCATGTTATGTAAACCTATGTTAAACAAATCAAATTTGGCTTCGGAAGAGTTTCATATGATAATTAATTCTGTGTGAGGGGGGCCGCCCCCCTACCGCCCCCCTCAAACCCCCGTTTCATTAATGCACCTAGATTTATATAAAATTTAATTCGGTTATTAAAAAATAATTCTCTTTTTAAAAAATAATTTATTAAAATTATTATTTGAAAAAATTATCTTTTATGATAATGCAGACGATTTCCATATTAGAGAAGTAGTGTAACACTAAATACCAAAAAAAAAAAAAAGTCCATTTTATTCTCAATATTAAAAAAAAAAAAAAAAAAAAAAAAAAAAAAAAAAAAATACGATTTTTTTTTAAGTTTTTTTTTCGTTAAAAGTGAAAAAAATCGATAACTTTGTTTTAAATTATCGCAGATCGATGGTTCAACCATTCGTTTTAAAGGTATTGACGAGCTCTTTTGAAAGATACCCATCATGAATATTTACTCCCCTCGAGGGGGGCTTCCCCCAGGGGGGGGGAGGCGAGGCTCCTACCTACACAATTTTTTTTTCCCAGTTAACTATCTCTATTACAAAAATATATATTCGTTTCATTTGGTTTAGTGCAGTCTATAGACGTTAAACTCTACTTACCTGCAATTTCCCCCATAGACGTAATGTATAAGAATTCTCTTGATTGTCCCTGTACACGAACCATTTGTTTGATCTTAACGAAAAGCTGACTGTAGCATCCCTATATGATACACATTTTAATACCAAGTTTGAACTTTCTGCCATAATTTGTTTTTGAGATATGCTGATAACAGACAGACACACAGACAGACACACAGACACACAGACAGACACACAGACATACACACAGATCATTTGCTATAAACATGATTTTCGTATTCAGTAGACCTCAAAACGTGTAAATATAACAAAATCTCGCGTTCGAAAATTTGACCCAAAAACAATACTTTCTCAACCTTATGGGTAAGAGAAAGTAAAAATTGTGACGTTAGATAACAAAAAAAAAAAAAAAAAAAAAAATAAATCGAAGTGAAATCTTAACTAATACGAAAATTCGGGGTATTAAACCTTTATTTGAAAAGTCCAAAGTGATATTTATGATATGTCAGAGAGGCATAATTCAATTATTGTAGGTTTCTGATTTATATGGGTTTTGTGATTTTTAACTGAAATTAAGTATTTTTGAGTTACGTCTCTAATTCATGAGAGTGACGCTACCTTAGCTGAGGTCAATACCATATTCTAACGTTAGTGTTTTATTGGTAGGCTGGTACAATTTATGATTTAATTTACTGCCGCATTTAAATTTTTTATTGTTCAAAATGAAATTGTATTTTCATTTTTGCTGTTCTGTTACTTAAAATTAAATATGGCAATACATTCTACAAACTCCAAATAACCCAAACTCAACATGGCAGTTCATTCTCTGCTACTTTATGAATACACAAGTATGTGTATTTAAAACATATACGTAAAGACACTGTCATTTCAAACCTATCAGTATTCTCGAAATTTGAACTTGATGTATGCCCAAACAAAATGTGTATAGTCATGAAACAAAACCATTGTACTACAAGCGAATTCTACAGCTATTTTGAAAATATGATATGTATGTATATATATATATATATATATATATATATATATCTTTCGAATTTAGACGTTCTATTAAATAATTAGAAAAATGCTTTAAAAATCATCTTAAAATTTTGGGAGTATAAAGAACGTGTTACACCTCATATACTTCAGGAAACGTTTTGGAAAAGTGGACAAGTAAAAATTTTAAAAACTTCAAAATGTTTTGTGTAAACCCTGTAAAAATAATGCTTTAAATGCGTTGTTGCTTAAATAATTAGCTATGAGAATTCTCCAAATTATTTGTATAAATTTTTATAAGGCTACCACATATATTCATGGAGATATAACGGTTTCTTTAAAAAACTGCAAAATAATTTTTCACTTTTTAAGTTATAACACGTAGGGTATTAGACCCAGTGCAAAACCATTTTAGGAAGCTTAGTGTCTACATTAGATACAGCATACTCCAATCAGAATGGAAAATATATATATATCTTATAATACATGACATTTCTACTAAATATTTTTTAACTTACTCATCCCCAAGTTTTATAGCCAAAAATATATAGTCGAAAATATTCAGCTACTTATATAATAACACCAAACAAATACCATGTAAATTCAAAAAGTTATGAGAGAAACAGTGAAAAGAATTTTAGTTCGTCTGAAAATAAAAGCTGAACTAGTACGAGTATAAGGGGTTTTACTCATATTTTTATTTTAATTCAGTCAATACCCGATGGTGATACAGTATTTGCTGATTGTAAATAAGTGTTGATAAAACACCAGTAATTTTTATTTATTTATTTATTTATTTTTCAGAAAAACTGAAATTCCGTTCACTCTGTAACTCATAACTTTTTTAATTTACACGATAATTATTTACAGTTTTCGTATACGTAGCTCATTAGTGTTTGCTATTAATTCATGCAAATAATTTTTTTTTAAACCTTGCGCATGTGTAATTAAAAAATATTTGGAAAAAATGCTCATATTTCGTAAGATGTTTAAAATTTTCGTATTCTGATTGTAGTATGCTCTGTCTAATGTTGTACGCCAAGTTTTCTAAAAATAGGTTTGCACCGGGATTAATAATCTGCGTATTATATTTTAAAAGTGATTTTTTTTTCTTTTGCAATTTTTTAAGGATACCCTTATATCTTCATGAATATATGTGGCAGCCTGATACAAATTTATGCATATAATAAGAAAAATCCTCGTAATCACAAGCTATAAGAAAAACGTATTTAAAGCATTATTTTTTACATGGTGATTTAAACCATTTTTATTACTGTTTAATTTTTACTGGTCCTCTTTTCGTTTCCAGAACAAACTTTTTACTGATATTTACGAGGTATAAAATGTTTTTTATACTCCAAGAAGATTCTTGGAGACATTTGGCAAAAAGTCTAAATTCGAATGTGCCCAAATACTTATTAGTATATAGTTTATACACTGATGCAAAAAAAAAATCCCAACACCAAGAAAAAATTATTGTACAGTAATGAAATTTCAGCAATACATTTGTCTAGGTAACATATTTAATTGATTAAAGTTTCAAGATCACAAGTAGAGCCATTGGCGAGAAGAGCCATTTCAAATGTGAAATGTTAGTACATTAGTAACCGGTGTAACCGCCAGAATTTTGAATGCAAGCATGCAAACGTACATGCATTGTGTCGTACAGGTGTCGGATATCAGTTTGTGGGATGGAGTTCCATGCCTGTTGCACTTGGGCGGTCAATGCAGGGACGGTTAATGCTGGTTGTGGATGACGCTGGAGTTCTCGTCCAATGATGTCGCATACGTGCTCGATTGGAGAAAGATCTGGTGATCTAGCAGGCCAAGGCAACATGTCGACACACTGTAGAGCATGTTGGGTTACAACAGCGGTATGAAGGTGAGCGTTATCCTGTTGGAAAACACCCCCTTGAATGCTGTTCATGAATGGCAGCACAACAGGCTGTATCCCTAGACTGACGTACAAATTTGCAGTCAGGGTGCGTGGGATAACCACGAGAGTGCTCCTGCTGTCATACGAAATTGCTCCCCAAACCATAACTCCAGGAGTAGGCCCTGTGTGTCTAGGCCGCAGACAGGTCGCTAGCAGGCGTTCACCTGGCCTCCTTCTAACCAACACACGACTATCACTGCGACCAAGGCAGAACCGGCTTTCATCAGAAAACACAACAGATCTCCACTCCGTCCTCCAATGAGCTCTAGCTTGACACCACTCACGTCGCAAACGGCCGTGGTTTGGAGTCAGTGGAATGCACGCTACAGGGCGTCTGGCTCGGAGCTGTCCTTGAAGTAACCGATTTGTAACAGTTCGTTGTGTCACTGTGGTGCCAACTGCAGCTCGAATTTCAGCTGCAGACGCAGTAGGATTAGCCATAGCCATACGCCGAACACGGCGGTCTTCCCTCTCAGTAGTGCCATGTGGCCGCCCGGAACCCGGTCTTCTTGAGGCAGTACCTTCCCTTGACCACTGCTGCCAACACTCATGCACAGTGGATACATTCCTGCCAAGTCTTTATATCGCTGAAAGAAAATCCACCTTTTCGTAGCCCTACTACACGACCTTGTTCAAACTCAGTGAGCTGTTGATAATGGCTTTTTCGTCTTCTTAGAGGCATCCTTGACTAACTTTAACCCACTACGTCAAATCTCAACTGTAAATAACGATCACGAACCTTACAGCGCTTATTTAAAGCAAACCTCATTTGCATGTTCATAGTGCTGCTACTAGCGCCACACTTATGCGCGTAGCTCGAAATTTGAATCGACGTCATCTTTCAGATATATAAACACGCCTACCAAATTTCGTTTATCTAGCATAGCTCCTTCCTGGTGTTGGGATTTTTTTTTTTTTTTCCATCAGTGTATATACCAATTTTTAAGTTAATACTAGTAGTTAAAACTAAAAAAGAAATTCATACTAAATGAAATATTTTTACGACTTCTGAATTGTATAAATTGTATAATTTTGTTTAAGTACTGAATGCCCTTTAACATTTTTTCAAAGGTTTTAAAGATTTTCATGCTTTGTAGGCATCCAAATGTAATACTTATTTCTTCAAGACAATAATCATTATGTGCCATTCTTCATGCAAAATAAATTTTTCATTTTAGTCTGAACGTTTGTACTGAAATGAGAATGTTCCTAAAGAAAAATAGTTTTCTTTTTTTACAAAAGTCCGATAATTAGACTATTGATCTAGACGTTTCTGAAACTCATTTCTAAAATGAAATTTATTTCTCAAACTACATTTTTTCAAGGAATGAGAGATAAGGCTAAGCATAAATTAGCTGTAGAATAACGATAGATTATACAAATGTAATTACTTAAGTTGATTAACTATTGTCTTGATGAATATAAGAGTAATATGTTTTTAATTACATAATTGTCTTTAACATATTTTTAAACTAATTTAATAGGTTTTATTTAAATATATATATATAGCATTTTTAAATTTTTTAAATTGTATTTATTATGTGTTTTGTATCGTGTGTTTTTATTATGTATTTAAAAATAAATGCTTTTGAAGGAGGAGCCTTCTTAGAATTTGTTAAAAACTTTGATCTCGGTTTCAATTTTTTTATAAGAAATACTTGGTTAAATTAAAAAAAAAAAAAAAAAAAAAAAAAAAAAAAACTTAAGTAAAACAACCACACGATTTCCATTACCCATTATTACACGCATTATATGCATTTTTTCTTTTATTTAGGTAATGTGATCATAAGACAAAATTATCCTAACGAAACAGATACCAAACAATTTACGGTAAGAGAAAATTGATACACGTATAAAAACATATAAAATAAAGTTTACATAGCGAGTTAAAAAATAAGAAAAAAAATGTAGAATTATTTCTTGAAACACTAATATCCGAAAACTGACCTACCTAATCAGGATAACTTTTACTTTTCCTGTAATAACCACGTAATACATAAGAAAGGATATCTACAATGGATTTATGCAACAATTTTGAAGAAAATCATTAGAGCATTTTTGAGGTAACGGCTTTTACCAAATTTTGGCATACTCAATTATTGACTGGAAAACAACAATCACATATAAAATTATATTTAAAAGGGCGTTAATTTTGCAAGTTTGAAAAAAATCCGTGTCGCCGTTTTTAAAGGAGCTCACTTGAGAGACCTGATATTGAGCTATTTATACAGGACGCCTATCAATTTTCCTGAACTAACCAACTCGAAAGGACTCATTCGAAAGGACATCTAATAGAGTGTTTATATAGCAACTTTGAATGAAATCGTTTGACCCATTTTTGAGATACGGATTTTCGGTCCTACTTTCATTTTTACAATTTCCGCCAAAATTTGGAAAATCAGTATGTACAGCAGACCTATCTCAATTTTGAAGTTTCATAGTTCTATCATTATTTGTTTCGGAGGTATGTTAGTCAGAAGATTCCCCACATACATACGCACATACACACATACACACACACTGACCAATTGCTAAAAACTACTTTTTTGAACTCAGGAAATCTTAAAACGTGTAAATGAGATGAAAACTCGATATCGAATTTTTGGACCGAATACAATAATTCTATTATGTACCTACGGTAGTGGGGTAATGAAAGTGAAAAATGTAAAAGTAAAATCAAGGCAACATTTTCTAAACTTATCAAAAATCGCAGAAGATTAAATTTCAAGAATTGCAATTTTTTTATTGTTATAAGTAAATATGAAAAAGCAAGATAAGGAAAAATAATTAATTTTATACTATACTAATTGGATGATGTAGAAACTTTCAACTGCATTTAACAAAATGCACTCCATTAAGTGAATATATGTAAAAAAAAATATATTGACGCTACGATATGTTATTTTAAAGTATTTTTTATACGTAAATTATGCATTCGTTTATAATTAATAAAATATTAGGTATTTTAACTTTCATTTTATACCTATATATATATATATATATATATATATATGTGTGTGTGTGTGTGTGTGTGTGTGTGTATATATATATATATATAGGAAAAGTTTCCATATTTACTAATTTTAAAATAGAAAAGAAAAAAGTGAAAAAGAAATATGAAATTTACCGTACTAAATTAGTAATTAACTATGAGTGTACAACCTTTTGCGATACATTTTAAATGTCTTTACTGTAGTAATAAGTACTCACTGATTTCAATAGAAAATAAAAATAAGAAAATATATTTATTGCTAGTATATTGTGTTTATCACAAAACTTTCTTAAATAGCATTATAAAGTTCGGTGCTATCTACAGTTTGACATGAGCAAATATTTAAACCTAGCTTCTCCTATTAAATATTTTATATATGCAATTTTAACCAATACATGTAGACATAAGAAAAATAACAGAAAGTGAGAAATAAGAGCACTACTTCTCAGACAATACACATATAATTTTTAACGCCATTATTTTTAGTGGTCATCTAACAAGTCAAGTTGGTGCATTTTTACGATGAAAAAACTGAAATACGCGATCTTGTATTAAGCAAAAACTGTAGTAATGAAGCGCCAACTTTCGTCCTATATACACACAGAATCATTCAGATTATATATATATATATATATATATATATATATATATATATATCAGCCACATCGCATATTTTGGTGAAATTGTACGTTATATAACAGATATTGTCTTCCCGTACACGGGTAAAATTTCGGCATAGTTATACCACTTTTGTTGCCGACGCGCATCCAAACTGAATCATCGTCATTTTTCACAAAGAACCTGGAACACATCGTGTTTGATGCAATTACACTTAATAAAAGCTGAGATATAACATTCCTGTAAATATCAAAAATCGCAGCATAGTCCCATAATAAGCTTGGCATTTTACATCAAATATGACACTGATTTATACCTAAGTGTATTTAAGTATAAATTTGTATTAAAGTTTGCGTAATAGTTCTTGAGATTGAGCTACTACAAAATTTTGGTCACATAAATACAGACATAGAAAAGGGAAATTAGATAGTCGATTTTGCAAGTAAAGTTCACATTAAAATAAAACAATAAATCGTCTTTCACATCTCTAAACTTACAAATGTATCAAATCTTTTCGCAAATATAGCATTTTTTACTAATAATATAAAAATACGTGAAAAATCAGAGTTTAAACAAATAAATAATAATAATAATAATAATAAGTAAAATATTGATACTTGAATTACAAACGTAAAAGTTAATATTTTTATACATGAGAATTGTCGCAGAGCTAATCTTAGTATCAATATGTTGAAGACTCTATCACGATATTAAAATTATTATTTCGATTTTATATATTACTAAACTTTTTGCTTGATATAATTTTTTTTCTTGTATTTTACACTATTCTATAATACTCGTCATTTTTAAATTTATGAGACAAGACAACGATCCTATTTAATTCATTCAAGAAATACTGCGTTCAACATTTTTTTTTTTTTTTTTTTTTTTTTTTTAATATGCAAAACAATTTTTTGTCAAAAAGTAAAAGTTCCTTTATAAAGTATGAATACAAATCTTGAGGAAAATGTCACGTATCTTAATAATTAGATGAAAATGTGAGCTGCTTTTCTTCGTTTTTTACTTGTAAATTCAATTAAAATCTTTAGAAAAATATTCTTATACGGAAATTTTATTTCACGTTCATATTTAAAAGTTTTTAATTGATTTTTATGTAGAATATAGATAAAGAATATTTGTCTTGAATTACAGATTGATAAATTTCTTTTTGTTACTTACTTTTTTAACTAAAACTTCTTCAAATGCTGTAGCACCTTCTGCCTCAACTGTGATGTTGAAGTGACAGTAGTTTTACAAGCACATCGTATTTAAATTTCCTTCTATTCACTTCCATTAAAATCGAATATGGTGATTTTTAGAAGGATCCGGAGACATAGCGATCAAATTTAGCGGAAAACGGTAGTTATGGATCCCTAAAGTTTCGAAGGATCGTGATGCATAGAAGGCCGTTTCTTAAACATTCCATTAGATTGCATCACGAAACTAAAGTCCCAAAATGCAGTCGTCTATAACGATAAATAGCAGTGGATCCATGACTGAGAATCAGTGCTGTTCAGCGAACTATTTTAGACAATTGCACTTCTCAGACTATGTTCTAGGCAATTAATCTATTTTCGGGAATCTGCAAAGTTCCCACTATGTGGTGTATTTGACACTTATTTGCTTTTAATGTTATGGAAAAAGCGACTCTTTGGATTGTTTCTAGAAAATTCATCAAATATTTATTTTTGTTATGCTGTTGACAGCTTTATTGCACTGTTTATGAATATTTTTTTGAATTGATAGTACTATTGGACTATTTCGAGAACAGTTTTTGGAACCACACTTTCGAAGTATTCTTTCGACAATTTAAACTAAATAATATGCATTCATTGACTAGAACCTGTCTGTTTTATTACGAACTACTTTCTTATCAGAAGAAAGTAGATATTTTTCGTAAAAGTACGATATGCAAAATTACTTATATTTTAAAAGGATTGTAGTAATTATAATACAAATCTGTATTTCTGAAATCAAACGCAAATAAATTATTTCTATGTTCATCAAATACAATAATGAAAGTAGTCTCTATTTTAAATGCCACCGTTCCATTCAATATCAGCAATATTGATTTTCTTAAAGAGTTGTTTTCAAAATCGAGACTAATTCGATACTTGTTCTTATAAAAAAAAAGCATATTTCAACATTTTTGAAAAAAAAAAAAAAAAAAAAAAAAATCTTTACTCTGGATTAGGAATCGTGTATTTTATTCAAAACTTATTTTCTTATTTGCAAAAGTTTTTAAGGTTTTTATATAAACTTAACTTTTTTTTTTCATATATCTGATACTATTGAAAAATGTTGTTATAAGGTTTACCGATAATTCTTAATAATTTGACACTCTAGTCATTTCATAAAGGTATAAAGATGTGTCCTAAGCATTATATGCCAACTATAAAGGTAAAACCTAGGATTATATATCGTGCATAAACATATATCTCTGAACAATTTTAAGAACTTAATATAAATAACAACTTTCAATTTTAATATTTCTCCTTGTGTAGAAGAAAATTCTCCTAGGTAAAAGTACAGATCTTTTTTAGCGAAGATAATCATTAAAATGTTCTGCACAGATAATTTGTTAATTAAAAATCCTCACTAACGAATATATTCACGTTACATTGTTGTTTCTCGATAAATAAATATTTCGTTTTCTAAGATGAATTTATCTTACGTTTCACATCGTTAATATTTTAATTAAGTACAACTTAGTTACAATATTTAGGAATACTAAATATAAACCTATACTTAATTAATACCTTGAGTATTAATGGAATATAATATAAAGCTTTTACAATAAATCAACATTTAGAGATAAATTTTCCATAAAAGTTTAAATGAAGTAAAACTAACGAATTTTTATAAATAAATAGGGGTCGCATTCTCAGCCCTCTATTTTTAGGGTACTTTCGGAGATGAGAAATTTACCCTTTTTTTGCTACCATTATTTTTACAGAAAAATCTTTACAATGTTTAATTATGACACATTACTATGAAAATACCGTACAAATTTCTTTAAATAATAGTGGTACCAAAATGTCGGATATTTTTCATCCCTGAAAGGGCAGTAAAAAAAAAAAGGTGGAGAATGTAACCCCGACTATTGTTATTCTGTTTGATTGTGAAATTATTCTGTTATAAATTAAATTTTTCCTGGCTACATTATTTCACTTGTCTTTTCAATAACATCTTTAATATATATACATATATATACATTTGTTTTAAATAGTATATATTTATTTATGGAATGTAATTAAGATTTAGACAAAGAAAAGAAAAGTCATTTTGCAGTATAATTCGGCCAGTATATATGCAGTAATATTTGCTTCCAACTACCTTCTCTAGAAAATAGCTGATTTCTAAATACTTCTGTCTGCATGTTTACACAAAATTATATATATATATATATATGTGCTAAATTGTTGCGTTCTTGGGGGTTCATGAGTTGCCCGAGAATGAAAGGTGAAACTTGCAAAAGCTCAGTAATTCAGTTACAGAAAATTCCAGAAGGATACCGGTCTATAAACTGGATATCAACTTCAATTCCACCAGTAAATACAGTTTAAGTGGCCTCTCCGCTTATCGTCCCCAGAAGCCAGAGCCAATGTTATTGTATGGAGAATTTCGCCCCATTATAACTCATTAGCTAGTATATATTTTTAAATTCCGTTTTCACATTCAGAAACTTCACAACTATTAAACAATTTTTCACTTTCTATAAATTATTATTATTATTATTATTATATTATTATTATTATTATTTTATTTTGAGGTCGTAAAATGCGAATTTTCACAATGTGAAAATTTTCATTTTTGAGCTTAAAAATTAAATATTAAAAATTAAATAATCAAATTTTAGAAAGCGATAAATTGTTCAATATTTGTGAATTTCCGGAAAATGAAAACAGAATTTAAAAATATGTATTAGTTAAGGAATTATAATGGGGCAACATTTCCCATTGGCTTCGGCTTTCGGAGACAAGGCTTTCGGTTGAGAGTCCCCTTAAGTAACAGCTGTCAACTGCAAATCCACAGTATACACTGTATAGCAATAACACATATAGCAATTAACTATAATTCGGGGAGGCTTAGGGCTCTTTCAGAAGCAATGGAGCGTTGGCGGAAACTAATCTGAAACTGATCGGGATTTGGCGCAATAGTCCTTCTTTCATACCCCTCTGTTGTTCGAACCCAGATTGTTCTGGAAATTGCTAATATTTTGTTAACCAATCATCTTTTAGATTCTATCTTTGGTATATCGATATTAACAATTCTCTCGCCAAAAGTCGTCAAAAAACTCACCAAGTGGTAAAAGGTGCCAAATTTGGCGCCTTAGCCGCCTTTGGAGCTATTTTAACGCAAAAAATAACTAGAAATGCAGAAATTTCACCTTTTTGTCAACTGACTAAGCCTTTTTGAAAAAACTTCAAAGAATAACAGAAATAAGTAGTATTATTTATAAATTCGCAACAATATACATCGTAGGATCGGCATTAAAAAAGAAAAATGAAAATAAAGAAATTGAATTAGTAATGGTTTGGAAAATTTGATTCGATAGCATTATGTTTGATTTTTTTAATATATGTCTTTTTTTTTTTTTTCTGCAACTAATGGATTCTTAAACGAATTAATGATATAATATAGAAGTATATAACAAATACAAAATTGTTTTTAATCTTAAACAAAAGGTTTTAATTGCTAATAACTTTAAAATAACAAATAGCCTGTGTATTCGAAGATTTTTATTTTTATATATTTTATGCTTTAAAGAGTAGGGAACAAAATATATTAATCGAATAAAATTTTAAGGTACTGATAAATATTAAATAATGCTTTAGAGCGATTTTAATTATTAATAATCTTAAAATAAGAAAGAAAATCTCTATTTCTGGAAGTATATTTTTTTCATATTACTTTATTGATGGCATAGTAAGCAGCAAAATATACACTGGTTCTCATAATTATAAGGACACACGTTTTTCTATATTAACTAAACACTGAACACTATTATTTTAACAAATATATTTTTTATTAATTTGAATTTCATTAATAGACTATATTTTAAAAGTTTTATCATTTTTCTACCTTAAAAATCTTTAAATACGGTAAAAAAGATGATTTTCAGTGTTCACAATTATAAGGACAGCTCGAATCTTAGTAATTGTTTTTAAGTTATTCTTTAAATTAATATTTTATGGGGTCTCATTTTAGAGTGAAACACTCAGTCATTCTGTTTGGTGTATATATATATATATATATATATACATTTTTTTCTTTAATATTCAGTTTCATTACCATTTCATACAGCATACATAATATTCTGAATACATTTAAACTATTTAAAATTACTTTTCACTTGCATGCACTTTTCTAATATGATAAGTTAAGGATTTTTCATCTTTTAGGCTACGGGAAAGGCAATAATACAGAAGTTTATTTCTTCAAACTATTTCCTATTGCTTTAGAAATAGAGCAAAAATGTAAGTCTTGTTGAAAAAAATATTATTACCCCCTAAAATCCAACAAAAATCTGAAAGTTTCACGTTTAAAATTTGCGGATATTCTCTTGATGTTCATAATAATAGAAAAAAATACTAAATTCCTTCTATCTTCAGTGGAAACAGCTCCCCAGAGCACCATAGATCCACCTTTAAAATGCCCTACTCATATATGCCTTTAAAAAATCTGCTATGTCTTTCGCTATCTTCAGATCGTGCCAGTAACTGTTAAAACCATTTGGATAAAGAAGAATAAAATGTATTTTATCCGAAAATGCAACATTTTTACCATTTAATATTGTCTTTATTCAACTTTAACTGAGACGTTCTTTACCCCATTAAATACTTATTAATTATTACAGGTTTATTATTCATTTTAACATAATTATTATTTTAAACATGCATAAATGTGGACCCCAAACCTTTCTTTAAAAAATACGAGCAAATTCAGCAGCAGTCATTATGAGTAAAACAGCAAGAGGAATTATGAGTCTTCAATCTCTGTAAAACAACTCTGATTTTGCCCAATCGAACATGCAGTTGAACGTTTGACCACATTTCCTTCAGCAATTTTAGATCTTCGAATTTCATTAGAAATTCGGCGGATTGAAATTATCCTTCCACTTAAAAAACACATTTATCATTCTTCACCACATGAACGTTCTTTTTTTCGAGGAATTATCAGTAATGTCCGTCCAAGAAAAATTGAAATCTTATATACGAATTATCCTAGCCCAGTAGTTAACAAATTCGCATGCCAACTGTAATTTATCTCCTAGAAAGTTAAATAAAACGAAAAAATCTTGATTGTCCCTATAATTATGAACATTTAAAAACGTGGAGAAAAAAATATTTTGCATTATTTTTCATTAATTTTGTTTCATATTAAATAAATTATAGCAGTTTTTGTTTTTAGAATATTAGATACATTAAGTGTACTTAGTATAATTTTGTTCACAATTATTTTTACATTAGTTATTTCAAAACATAAAGTTTCCTTATAAATATGAGAAAGAGTGCATTAATGGATTAGAAAAATATATTAGTGGGATATAGCCTGGTTATTAAAAAAAATTGCTCTTGCGTATAAAAACCTAAAATTTATGTATGCATATAAACAGATAGATAAATATAGATAAAGATATAATATATATATAAATATATATATATATATATATATATATATATATATATATATATATATATATATATATATATTTGCGATTATAACTTGTTTTATACCTGATGCATTTTTAGAGGAGGAGATTTTGAATTATTCCCACTTGCGCGATTCCCATGCGAACAGAAATCGCAGGACCGGGCAGGCAAATGATTACTTTCTTTTTGACTGGATAATTTGAGAACGCTCGTAACTTGGTTCCGCGGCAATCGCTACCACGCACGTAAAAACTAAGAAAAACAACACTGGGCTCTCCTACCTTCCTGTGCAGGAATCTGAGAACGTCCGTAACTCGATTCCCGTCAATTCCTGCCACGTACGTAAAAAAAAAAAAAAAATCACGGGACATCCCTACATTGCTGTGCATAAAACTTAAAACGCTGGTAACTCGTTTTCGCAGGAATCAGTATCATGCACTTATATACGCTTCGCGCACATAAAAACAAAACAAAACAAAAAAAAAAAAACAGTCACTGGGTGTATGCTGTGTATGAAACTGAGAACTCATATAGCTTGTACTATTCTTGTATTTTTATTTTATTCGTGAAAATGGGAATAAAAATCGCGCAAATGGGAATCCCGAATATGGGAAGACACCACAGAGTTCATTAAACGATTGAAATATGTTATTTAATGCGGCATTATATAATATTAAAGAGAACGTATATCTCGCTATTATGTAATAAGAATCTGAGAATGTAATTTAAATATATATATATATATATATATATATATATATATATATATATATATATATATATATATATATATATATATATATATATATATATATATATATATTGGTGTACCCATTTTAAATATTTTTAAGCAGAAAAATGCAATAATCGTTACAAAACTGTGTTAGTTGGGATTTATGCAATATAACAGACAATGTTTTCTTACTATTGCGTAACAAAAATTCAATGTAATTGGGAAAAAAAAATGGTTTTTTGCCTCTTTTAACTGTCACAAAGACAGACTTATCAAGTTAAAAATGATTACTAATATCCTTTTAATTTTTAATGAAAAAATAAATAGCCTAGGAGTTTGTATAAACATGTTTTCTCTAAAATCGAACATACTTATATGTGAATTTACTCAAATATATATTTTTTTTTCTTTTTTATAAATTACAAATCTTTTTTAAAAATAATTTTAAATGTATTTTGGAAATTGTACACACACACACAAACATATATATAATGGAAATAATGAAAACAATGAGGGAAAAAACAAGAACAGATTAATAACTCACCACAAAAACCAACAAAAGCCAATTTTGTAACGAGTGAACTTGAGAGTTTTTAATTTTTTTAATATGTTTGGAAAAAAAAATATGATATTACTTACTTAAATTCCTTTAAGATAACAAAACACTTTGGTAGCAAAAATTGAAAAATCTTTCAATTGAGTGTAGTAAAAAATATGGAACATTTAATTAATTGTGTTAAAGATGTTACAAATCGAGTTTAATTTAACAAAATAAACCCAAAACAGTGAGAATAGCTAAATTTATAGAGATATGTATATATATATACATATATCTTTCTTATAAAAAATTTAAAGAATATTAAAAGAAAACGAATTATGAATAAAGTATTTGTGTTTACTAAATGTAAATTTTAAAGCTATAATAAAGTAAAAGCTTGTTCCATTCAGTTTATCTAGTGAAACGCGATACTTAATTTTCCATTTAATATCATTTTAAGAAATTTTTCTGTAGATTTTTCATAAAAAGGACCGACAGCACTAATTATTTAAATATCAATTCTAATTTGCGTATGGAATGTTGTTTGAGAGCAAAATTTTAAATTTTTACTGACTTAAAAAAATCACTTATTCGCATTCAGCAATGATATTTAAAAATATTTAGTTGAAGTTATGGTACATGCATAAACAAAAAATGTACTTATTATGGAGGCTAAAAGAGTTATTTAATTATACATCATTTGTTTGACACGAAAAAGAGAAGTACTTGCATTCATTTATTCTCTATTCTTAAAAATCTATTAAATATTCATAAATATTAAATACCGTCGCTTTAGTTCTCGAATTAAAAAAAACTCTTTTATTGGTTTATGATTGGAAAACAATAATTTAAAATTGCTTATAATACAGAAAAATTGCAATATCCACGTTATTGCCATTTTGCAATTTTGCTTCTAACCTAAATTAAAGAAATCTAACTTTTATATTTACTCCATAAAATATTTAAAAAATAAAGTAACTTTAATTATGTACGAATAAGATTATAAAAAGAAATTCACCTTCGCATTTTAAAAGAACTGTTAAAAACTATTTTGCTTTATTTGTTTATCCTGCATATTAATTAGCGTATTTTATTTAAAATGAGTAAAATATACCTAAATCAATATCCGTCTCATTTAAAAATTAAAATATTTCTTTTCACAATTTGTGGAACTTTGGGTAATCATACTGTTACTTTCCATTTTATTATTAATATTATTATTATTATCACTATTTTTTTAAGTTTTGGAATGTATTTTTAATTTTTGGAATTTAATTTTTGGAACATAAAACTTCTGCATTTTTAATGAATGTTTATTTAAATGTTCAGAAACTAATTTTTACAGACATTGAGTTAATAATTCACATAATATTATATTTAAGTATGACTGTAATGTATATGTAAATATAAAAATGCTATTTTTTTTTTTTCTTAATGTTTACATAAATATTCAAAATCCAATTTTAAATTTAGTACATTGAAAATTTGTAGCATGTCATACTTAAAAATTTCGATATTATCTATGAGTTTAAAAATGCTGAATTTTTAATAACTATTTCATTAATGATTTAAAATTTAATGTTAAATGTTCATTTTTATTAATTAATTTATTTTTTAAATTTAATGTTATATTTAAATATACATTTTAGTAAAGATTCTAGATAAATTGAATTTAATATCAAGAAAACTGTTTACACAAAGTAACGAAATAAATATTCGAGTCACTTAAGAGTTTCTTCTAAACAAGTAATCTCCAAAAGTAGTCTTGAAAAGAGTAAGTAATTGTAGAGTAAGAAGTAATAGTAGTACTTACTTACTAGTAATACTAAGAATTAAGAGTATTCTTCAAAAATGTTCGACAACTGTGTATTTATATATGTACATACGTAATAATATACTTATGCAAAATTGCTATGTTTTGGATGCTGCTAAAAAAAAATATATATATATATATATATATCTAGAGTTTTACCTAATAGGAAATACAATTAAATAATGAAAAACAATTAATCAAAAATATTACTCGATATTAAACGCCATTTTTCTTGAATAATCAAACTGCTAAAAAGTATATATAAGAGCCATTACATTATGAATACCCATTCTTCTTGAGGAATAAGCTTGCTCGGGAAGAAAATCATCTCAAACTTCCAGCTTATTATTGAGTTTAGAAATAACTCATAGAATGTATTTCCACTCATAGCATATTTGGATATCCATACCATAGCACATGCTACATAAAACCCACTCAACCACGCACCTATACAGTGTTTAGCGCAAAATGGTACAAAGTAAGCTGGTTTATCAGATTTAGACAAGCCTCAAATCGTTATGGCTTAACGTCTAGAAACATCAATATCAGAAACGGTGCGTTTGATAGGGCCATTTAAATATCTATCAAAAACAGAGTATTGATAGTGGTGGTGAAATGAAAAATCAACAGTTTGTCACAGACGATGTATTGATTCCAGAGGAGTACGGAAGCTTTTACACATTGTTAACATTTACTAAAAGGCTGAAATAGCGGTAGTTATCTGTAACTATATACATGGTGCCTCAGACAGTGTGTCACAACACGCAATGCAGCGAACACTTCCCCGCATGGGCCTACGCAACCAGCGGAAAATTCACGTATCTGCATTGACATCACGTAATCGCCAACAACGCCAATAAATTTCATGGACATTGTATCATAGAAGCACGTACGGAACGGTCTTCTATTCTTCACTGCTATTCTCCTACTGCTGAATGCAAATGATGTGTGCGAATGGTATCACGAGAAAAAAATCTGAACATTTAAAATGTTTTGCTTAAATTTGATTCTCTGTCCTTATTGGCTGCCTTCACTTTCTTTATTAGATTGTCATATAATGAGGAACATATAATAAGGAACTATATATAAGGACTATATAACAAATAAATTGGTTTACAAGTTGCCTGTATTTTTGGGACAAGAGAAACACTCTCTTATTTAAAAAATTTCTAAAGTGTATAAAAAAAAATATGAATTATACGTCGAAAAATGTTCTGTATGTTTGTGCCTAAAAATATTTCGTAAAGTTTAGAGTTAAATATGACTACAGTTATATGACTGTATTTAAATATGACACAAATATTTAAACATGCATAAATGTTAACTAAATTTAAAGAAGCTTAGATGATGTATTTTCTGCATGTATTTTGATATTATTAATACAAAAATATTAACGTCGTCTTTATAATTTATTGTTATAGTTGGAATGTACACTGTAAAAAAAATCCCGTAAGATTACGGAGAAAGCCCGGTAACCGAGATTCCAGACAAAGCCCGTAAAAAAAAAAAAAAAAAAAAAACATTGGTTTTACGGGCAAAATGTTTTTTTACAGGCATGTAACGTAGTTTAAGGTTATTATATACTTAATTTACGGTCTAAGCGTTTCTTTTTATGGGCTTTGTTTGGAATCTCTGCTGCCGGGCTTTCCCCGTAATCTTACGGGATATATATATATATATTTTAAAGTGTATGTATTACAAGAGAATGAATATTGTTTGATTAAAATTTACATTTCTCATAATAATTAAGAAAAAATGTTTTATTTCTTTTTATATTAAGTATTTTATTTAAAAAAAAACATATTTAAGATTAATCGTACTTTTATACCATGCTACATAACTGTTAATCTGTTAGTTTTGTTTATACATATTTCTGCTTACAATAAGTTCATAAACTTATAGTTGAAAGTAAAATTCAAGGATTTATCAATTTAAATAAATTCCTGTTTCATTTACAGTTATATTTTTTGTATTCCTTGAGGGTTTTCATTTGGATTACTTTTCAGAGTTCCGCATTTGTCGAATTCTACGGTCTGCGAGATTCCTCATTCTATTCTTTACATGTTTAAGCACTAGTTCTATCATATCCGGATGTTGCAAACGGTCGACAATCAACTACAGATAGGTGATGAAGCATAATTTATTACCATGTATGATGAGGACAATACTTATTCATTTTTAGACGAATCAGACACATTACTCGATGACTGATAAGGTTAATTTGATGAAATGAATGCACTGGACAGGTAACAACTCCCGTGATTTTCAATCACTTCCGTTACATGATGAATACGTTAGTGTGCACTGCCTGTATAACGAGCATTTACATCGTCCGATTACATTTTTTCAAGAAGCTACTACCTAAGTTCATCAAACATACACGGAAATCAGTGCATGTTATTTCAATTATTGAGTAATTACGTAAATCCCAATTTGCAATAGAAAAATACTGTATTTGATGCATCTTGAGTATGCACGTTCGAGCTTTCTCAGATGCAGGATCTTCTGTCAAATGTTTCTTAGCACAACATTAGTAATTGGCGGGCGGTAGTGTTACGCCTCACCATTTCACATTCGTGTAGCTGCCAAGTTCCTTCAATATCACTGTTGCACTTATACATTTAATCCACAATTTGTAAGGGATTGGTAGATCCCATCTGAAGCTAGGTTCAACAGATTCTCCTTGCCACCGTAAATGCTTTACTACTATACACCAACTGCTGCTTGCAAATGCTGTGTGCGAATGCTGTCACGAGAAAAAATTCTGAACATATAACATGTTTTGCTTGCATTTGCTTCGCTGTCCTTATTGGATGTTTTCACTTTCTTTATTAGACTGTCTAGCGTTGGTGATTTTTTATTTGATTTTATTGCAAAAGTTAGAGTATTAACGCTATTTATGGTAATTTACCATGAAGATCACATTCGAATAAAATTGTGTGTTTGTTGTCATTTGCAATTTTTTCATTCTAACCGTAATTGTTATAATTTAACTTTTCTTTCACGTATGATTCTTAATCTTATACCTCAAAATACTTCAAAAAAATTATCATTCAGTTTCTATAAATGGTATGATAGCTTGTTAACTAAAGCCCATACATTTCCTTTGAAAATAACGGAGATTTCTTATCGGAATTTAATAAGGAATGTATAAAACAGAACTATGAATAAGGACTATGTTATAAGGATAATGGTATATAAGTTGTCTGTATTTTTGGAACAAGAAAAAAAAATCTCTATTTTAAGAAATTTTAAAGTTTATAAGAAAAGAAATAAAAATTAAACGTGCAGAACTTTTCTTTATGTTTGTGCCTAAAAATATTTTTAATTTTATAGTTAAATATCACTACAATTCATAAATATTGAAACAAGCATAAATTTTAACTAAATTTAAAGAAACTTAGATGATGTATTTTCAGTATGTAGTTTAATATTATTAATACAAAACATTTAACATCGTCTTTATAATTTCTTGTTATATTTGGAATGCAGGTATTAAAAGAGAATGAATATTCTTTGATTAAAGTTACATTTATCATATTATTATTATTATTTTAATATTAAACATTTTATTTTGAAACTATATTTAAGATAAATCAAACTTTCTATATCAACCTACATAACCAATGCAAAATATATTAGTTTTGTTTGCACACCTTTCTGCTTTCAGTAAGTTTATAAAGTTATAGTTGAAAGTAAAATTCAAGGATATATCAATTTAAATAAATTCCTACTTCGTTTACAGTTATAATTTTTGTATTAAGTGAGTAAATATGTTTTCGCATGAAAAAAAAAATCAACTTTGCAACTAAAATGTAATTTGGAAAATGAGTGATGTGTAGTTTAGAGATATGCAAAATTACTTTTCCTTTAAAAGTTATGTAAACATTTATGAAACTAAAACAATTTTCTGTTTTATTTCAGAAGTTAAAATTCATTTTTAAATGGTTTATAGTTTGTTGAATAGTTAGTAAAATGAGTTTGTAAATTTAAAATTTATCTTAAATATGGAAATACACAACACACTCGTGTAAGAAGTTTGGAATTTAGCTTTTTTATAATATCTTTAACGTTGTTGTTCTAGAACGGATCTATTTAATTTTAAAACAAAGTTCAACGAGGAAGGGATTGGAATAAATTATTGTAAGAATTTTGTTTTCTTTTTTCTCTTTTTTCTTTTTTCTTTTTTTTTTCTATAATAGGACTTTTTTTTTTTTTTTTTAATTAACTGCACTATTAATCTCAAAATTCTATCTTTAAACTAAAAATTTCTCTGAAACTTTACAAGAATAGATATAACGAAAGAAGGCATATATAAAACCTATACATTTTAACCAAATACAAATAGCATATCTTTTTACATACAATAATTTTATATATAAATATATCTTTATATTATTTATTTGTTTAAAAATATTTAAGAACTGTGAGAAAACGTGTTTGTGAAAATATACATATAGTTAATCTCAGAATTTTAATTAAATAAATTAATTGATTTTTCAGATTTATTTTGCTCTAATTACTATTAAAAGGAGCGGTTAAAGTTAGTTAAAAAATACATAAATATACATACACATTTTCAATTTTTTCAAATTAACCCATTAACCGCCAAAACTAGACATGATGGGTTTTTTCTTTTCTAAATACAAACAGTAACACTCATTATTTTTATCATATATAACAATAATTTAAAATAAAATTAGGAAAATTGGTCTTATCTTACTAAAAATAGCGTGCTGTATTTGTACAACTTCAGTGGAATAAGAGTATAAAATAAATGCAAATATATATTTACGGAATTTTTTTGAAGGAGCATAAATTGACAAAAACAACATATGGTTTCAAAAGTAATTATTTTATTACTATATATATATATATATATATATATATATATTTATACATATATATATATATATACGAGTTATGTAAACTCATTCAAATATGAAAATTTTTAAAAGTTTTGGTTTTAAAAGTGCTTCAAGTTTGAATTTCTTCAAAAAAAAAAAAAAAAAAAAAAAAATTTAGATCTCTTTTTTTTTTGTAATAAAATAAGCATTTACTGTTTTGTTACTTAAAAACAATACTTAATATAAAATATATTTTTTAATAAACTGTTGAACGAATTTTTTTTCTGTTGCTGCGTGAACGCAACACCTGATGGGTTTAAATGTATTTTTCAAATTAATGCATATTTTATGTACCAATACTATAAAATGAACTGACTGGCTCTTTTGTATATATATATATATTTACACCTAAAGTGTTGTATAACTTAATTTAAAACACAGATGCAGGATGATATATATCTTTTAGGTTTATATCTCTACATAAATAGTTATATATTTTATTTTGTATACATATATATATATACATTTACGTCAATACAAAATATTTTTTAATTCGATGCTTTGATTATTGATCTTAAAGGACTAAAAACACATTCTGCAACTGAAAATTCTTAACCTTACGGCTTTCCTCTTTCAAAAGAGGCCCACCAGCGGCCGAGCAGTTCTGTGCTCAAATCTGTTAGGTGGAAAGTGCCGAGTTTGATCCCAGTACACTCTCATCCAACTAGCCCTTCGGAGTTTTGTGGAGTTTTCTCCGAAACTTACGTACGTATGGACCCCTTAGAAAGACCTCCACAGAGGTCGTTCCACCTACAGGCCAAACATCCAAGCGTAATTAGTCGGCCTTAAAACCTACCAACAATCAAGCAAATTCCTTCAAAAAAAAAAGAAGTGATTGAAAATTGTTTCTATTGTAAAAAATATATGTACGATAAGATTTGAAAAATTATCGGTGAAAAGTAATTCCTTATCAATTGTTTTTTTTTTTTTTTTTTTTTTTTTTTAAGAAAAAATTAAATTGTCTTATTTGTTTTTTAAGTACATTATTTTATTTTATTTTATTATTCCAGAAAAATTACTTCAAATTAATTTAAACTATTTAAATACTTCTGTTGTAAAAAATTACGAGTTACATTGCGAATCTGAAGCCGATTGCAAATTTTTCAAAATTATTTATGAAAATTATTTTGAAACTCATTTTTTATTAAATATGTTTTGTTATTTAAACCAGCAAGTGTAAAAATATATTGTTCAATTTGTTATAAAACAATACATGAGGTAAAAGTTATATATGTATATTATATATTTTTTTCTCGCTTCGTGTGTTTGTGTATTTCTAACCTGCTTCTTATATATTGTGCAAATTTATCTTGCAATTAATTAATCAAAGTTTAAAATTTACTTCTTAATTTTTCATTGTTGTCAAAAACATTACATTAAGTCTTACATTAAGTTGCGACCAAAATTATACTTCCTATAATTTTCATTGATTACAACTTTGTTTTTAGAATGCGTGATAAAGAATTAGTAGAAATGTCTGTGTTTTAAATCTTGTAAAAAGCATAATTTGAAAGGTTTTTTTAGCATTGTGAGAGATAAGTCTACCTCATAGATTCCTTATTTTTTTTTTATTAATTAATTTCTAAGCGTCTGCAGTATAATTTAAAATTTAAAATCACTCTATTAAACATGTTCCATATTTAAATTCCTTATAAATAAATATTTAAAATTAAATTTGTACAATATTTTATTACTGGTTAAATAATAATAATAATAACAATAATAATTCAGTATACCATATAGAAATTCGATCACATACTATAAGGAAAGTCATAATAGAGTTACGTATTTAACATTTTACAAAATATAGTATTGACTTTGTTGTAAATCTTTTACTTTTCATGTAATATTACTAGTGTATCTTTTCGATGGCCCATCATTGTAAAACATTAATTCATAAATTTAATCCTTAACTTAAAAATGGTAATGCCAATTATGATTTAATACATAAATCTATGTTTAAAAAAGTATAATTAAAATGAAGTTTGAATTTATTTGCATATGAAAAAAATCTTCAAATTCATCTTATAGTATTCTATTATCATAAACATTTTTATAATTTTCATTAACAATTTGCCACATGAAGTATTATAATGTAAGAATGTTTCAAATTTATTCATTTGCCCATTTAATTTATGTTTTTAAAAGATTTCTTTTGAAAAAATTAGAATTTAGACAACAATATATGTTAGAAGGCTTTGACATATAGAAAAATAAAGTTATCTTCCTCAAACATCTAAACCTTTTTTTACGGTTTACTCACTGAAAGTTTTCTGCCATATAAAATATTATTTTGACTTTTAACACAAAACAGTGAATGCATTATTAAGAAATTCTTGACATACTATGTCATATTTTTGTTATTATTATTATTATTCCAAGTACTTTTTCTGTCAAAATAAAGAAGCTGCTATATGGAATATTAAAGCAAACTTAACATATGATTCTATTAATATGTTTTGGTAAGAAAATAAAGTGGGGTGTCCTTTTTAGTCTTTTCATCTAGCGAATTGAATTAAAAAATTTTAATTAATAGTTCTTTTGCCTGAATTACTATTACAAGATTTTTTTTAGTTACAAGATGTACATTTGTAAGTATGTACACAAGATGTACTTTTGTAACTTGTAAACGTTTACAAGATACATATTAGCACAAATAAGTAAATTAAGTTTAATTGCGAAATTTTACAACGATTTAAGAGAGAAATTAAACTTAAAATAAATTGAAAAAGTAAAAATCATAGATATATTTGCATGTACACAGATACAAGGTTTTTTTTTTTTTTTTTTTTTTTTATCACACCGAAATAACAGTAAAACACATTAGAAGCTCAAAGCTATTATAAAATAAACATTCGGAAAATAAGGAAAAGGAACTGTAAAAAAAAAACGGCTTGGGTCTACGGCATAGTAGACGACGATGTTTTCCCTCAACTGCAGAAACACATGATATTATTCTGCTATTATTAGTCTTAGATACGAAATTTTTCTTGCTTTGACACAAAATTTCAATCCTGGTTACAAAGAAAAAAAAAATGTTTCTATTGACAGACTGAAATGTAATTTTACAGTCGAATTCTTTACTAATTATAAACAGAAATTTTCTGAAAATTATAGAATTTTCCTTTTTTTTTTTTTTTTTTTTTGATAAAAAAGATTTAAGTGCATAGTTAACCTGATATTTACAACAATATTTTTAACTCTTAAATGCATGAATTTTTATTTGTAATAAGTAACATTTGAAATCAACCGGGAAAAAGATGTAGTTAATTGAAAAAACAAAAAAAAAAAAAAAAAAACGAAACATTGGATTAATTTTAGGATTAATGAACTAAAGTTGAAACGACTTTGCATGTTGATGCATTTTTACATCGTTAAACACACACAAAAAAAAAAAAAATGCATAAATGTAACAATATATTCAAAAATATAAATATTATTCGTTACAAACAATTTTTCCTGTATGCCTTATGTATATATATATATATATATATATATATATATATATATATATAATCATATTTCGTAACATTCGCTGAAATGAAACTGTATTCAGATAGCACGCCAACAATAAAATTGTCATAGATAAAGATATAAACTGTCTCGGAAACGACAAAATTATTTTGATAAAAAAAGAAAAAAAAAAAAAAACTATGCATTTGTTGCTACATAAAAATATATGAAGTTTAAATATACGATGCAGACCTGCCTCGTTATGCATATAAGGATTAACCTTTTATCTCACGGAATTTCGAAAAACAAATTTTAGTTTCAGAATGTTCACCAGAGGGCAGCTTTTCCGGAAAAAGCATTAAATTTAACACTATAAAGGACCATAACTTAAAACAGAAAAAGTATTAACAGTTTTTCACTAGTTTCTGATCACCTTGTCATCGAACCACATTAAGTAATACCAGTTTTGTATAAAGATTCCTCTTCTTCGCAAGCATGAAAATCTCGACACTTTTTTTTCTAGAACCGACAGCCTTTCCCGGTTTTACATTTTATTACTCATAATTCTTGTTCTGGATTGTTAATTTTGTTTCTGTATTCCGTTTTGGTCGTTTATTGTGTTAAATTTAATGTTTTCTCCGGAAAAGGTGCCCTCTGGTAGATATTTTTGTAACTAAAATTTGTTTTTCGAAATTCCTTGAGCGCATCTGGTATATAGACTATGTACCAATTTTCGTCACATTCCGTTTACCCGTTTGCGCTGTAGGATGCTGTACATGGGGGAAGTTTAATTAAAACCACCCTGTATATGACTTTTGTGAGGTGGTATTTTAGTGTACCACTGGTACACAAAGCTCGATAAATATTTTTGAATCTGAAAAATGTGTAAAAACGTATTTACATTTTGTGTCCCTTACATTTCTTTTTCTAAGGTTGATGGTAGATTCTTTATGTAATATAGGAATAATTATAACACATCTGAAAATCACGAAAATGTCACACAAAAAACGGCAATAGCAATTTTTAAAATACTTTCTTGAACAAAGACGGCTACATATAGCGTATAGCGCCATGTAGTGAGGTTAAAGTGAGGTATATACCCTAACAGCACATCCTATCCGAATGACATCTTGAGGAGGTCCTATGGACATCTTCAGGATGTGTTTTGGACAAGAGTATTCATAGGTTACGTCTTATTATCATAAATGCCTTTGGCATTTCTTCCAAAAATTCGGCTTTATACGCTTTTTAAAACTAATGTTATTTTAAAGTACCGCCGTTAAATGAAGGGTTAAGATGAGTGCATAGTGAAACCGACACATAATAAAACAGATTAAACATACTTAAAATATTATTACTAAATTACGAAATCCTTAATAATGCACTTCTTAAAGAATCTAAATGGTGATCTTTTAAAACAAAACATTTTTATTTACAAATTCATTATTTCTCATCTATATTTGTCACTACTTCCCATAAACATCTGTTACTAATTAATGATATTAAATTTATGATCAGTGAAGCAATTAGGAACAAACGACAACTGGAAAGATAGTAGAAGATCATAACATAATGCATGCATGTTTCTCTTTTTAAAAATATACTTCAGGGAAAGAAATTTGCAATATAGATATCATAGCATGAAGAGCATATGTTTGATTATATAAAAAAAATGATTTCATTTCTAAAAATAGATTTCAATATTATTACAATAGTGTTAATAATTAGTAAAATAAATATTATATTTAACAAAAGTGTTTTTTGATATAATAAAAAAAAAATAATTAACCCAATTATTTTATCCCTTCCATTTACTGGGAATATTTCATTTGAAAATTAAGCTTAAAATATTTTTTTAAGAAAATTCAAAAGAAAAAAATGCCAGAATCTTGTATTTGAAAATTTATTTTAAATGCGCAAGAATTTAAGCTTAAGAACGAAAAAAACCTGAAAAAGTAATCGACTTTAATGAAAACTTTTATTCGTTTTCAATAATAATATAAAATTTTATTTAGTTTAAATTTTGTTACACTGATGAACAAAAATGTAATTTAGAAACTGAAATGCAAATTAAAATCCAAGTACTTTTCCGTGCACGAAAAATTACTTTGACATTTTCCTTCTTTTTATTAAAAACTGAATAAATATTCATAACTATTAAATGTCTTTAGTTTTCTTTCTGAAATTTAAAAGATATTTTTATTGATTAATGTTTAGAAAACTTTTATTAAAAATGTTTATGAATTTGTAAACAGCGATAAAAATGTTTATGAATTTCTTAAA
The DNA here is from genome assembly GCA_963930645.1 of Salticus scenicus. NCBI lineage: Eukaryota > Metazoa > Arthropoda > Arachnida > Araneae > Salticidae > Salticus > Salticus scenicus. Next base: position 209,678,526 of record OZ005659.1, on the reverse strand, counting down.
ATTAACTTTAAACTAAAAAAAATAAAAAAATAAAAAAAATAAAAATAAGTGTTTCAGTTTTCTGTATAATTTATTTAAAAATTGAAACAACTCAAATTATGCATGTTTAAAACTGTAAGCAGAAGTTTACCTTTGCAGTTCAAAAAATAATTAAATGAATGTTATGTATTTTTTTTTCTCGCTAATTGTTTTCTTTCTTTCAGGAATAGTTAAAAATAAAAGTAATACGCGTGTGATTTCAGAAACAGAAATTTGTTTTAAAATGCACCTATATGCCTTTAACATGTACATAATAAAAAAATTAATTTTTATATCATTAATTATATAACTTATAAAATGTTATATTTAAATATATCTATAATAATGGAATACTTCTATAATGTATAAATATTTGGAACTTTTTTTAAATTTCAGCTTTATTTAGAACCAATTTCCTTGAGTGACGATTTTGCTGGAAACCAAATTGTCTATATAACACTGAAATTCTAATTTACCTTCATTAAATTTACCTTCATTATTGTGCAATTCATTTCGAGATGATTTTTATGAGAGGAGTTGATTTTATTTATCTCCTGGAACTAACTTTCCACAGTATAAATATTTTTAACATAATGTGGGACGTAAGAGGATGTATCCAAAGAAAAGAAGCTGATAATAAGACAACATTCATTTTCTTACTTAAAGACGAAGTTCAAGTTTGTAGAAATAAATTTTGCATAGAGTGTCTGAGTACCACGTTTCAAAACTTCTAGGAGAGGTAGATTGCATCCCGTCGACTTTGAATTATACAGCAAAACAGGGTTGGAAACAAATTTCAGGCACGGTGATGTACAGATAATATCATAAATAAAATTTGCCACGTAAGTGAATATTTGTTTCAATAAAAAATGTATACAATTACAAAAAATACTGGTCGATAATATCGTTCACCAACTTCAATATATGCCTCACATCTACGGCGCATGCAAATCCGAATATAGTGGAATTGTCCCAGCTTATCTCGAATTCACCCGACAGCGGTTACGATTCGTGCAAACAGCTATTCGACGTTGTCAACTAGAGTGTCATAATCAAGAATCTCCATGTGCCAGCATAAAAAGAAATTAAGGTACAGTAAGTCAGTGATCGAGCAGATCATGTATGTTTATTATTAAAAACAATACTCACTTACGTGGCACATTTTTATTTTTTTTTATGTTTCCGTATGTTCCATTGCGTCAGGAAAGCATGCATTTGCGACTGTGAATTCTTATATGATTTCAACTTGCTTGTATACGTAATCCCACTTTTAATGCAGATCTCTGATGCTCTGTGTATATCTATATAAATAAACTAGTTGACAACTCTGAGTTCGAAGGAGTTTTCACCGACACACTGATAAATAAACTTTTCCATTATGCTTATATAAGAAATATATACGTATTTACAATGCAATGTCAGCAAATTCGATGCATTGTCAGTTAAATCGCATACGATATAGCAGTATGATAAAGGAAGGTATATAATTTTCATGTAACAAATCATTAATGAGAATCTGTTATATTTTTTTCTTATGAATGTTTTACAAAAACATATAATAGCTGTTTGCATTAAATCTCCCTAATGGGCTATTGGTAACGGTCCTGCATTCTTCCCTAGGGGTGGAACGGAGACATGTCATAACAATTTGGTTATTGCTCTAGTTTGTATTTGCATCACTCATGTAATGACCATCCCGATTTCAAAGGAGGTGTATGGAATAAAAAATGGCCCATTTAGAGAGATAATTTTTTCTTCTGAAATATACATAATTTTCAAAGCATAAACCTGAGTGAGACTTCTTCGATATAAAAAAAGAAAGAAAGCGTTTTTGGAAAGCTAAAAACGCCTTTTTAAGTAGAATCCCAATTGCTCATGTAGGACCACCTTGTACACGATCAGGTATTGTCTGTTTCAGTTTACAATTGTATGACTATTTAGTGCATTCACATGGACTTCGAATATCAAGCACTTTGTACTTGGCAACAATTTGTAACTTGACAGTTATTACAGAAAGGGAACTGCGGCCAAAGTCCCCGATATTTAGGCTATGGTATGAATGCAAACACAAGTGGGAACAGATATCATGGGAATACTTTTTTCCCCTCAATCAAGTGTATTTATTATATTGTAGTGCTTTGAGTTGCAACATATAGATCCTTCCAAAATCCATAGCTGCCAAAACTTCTTTATATGATATGGAATTTTGAGAAAATTTTCATATCATAAAAGTTTCAAAATATTAAATTCAAAAAATGTAACATCCAAGGTTTTATTAAAAAAATAGCGGTAAGAAATCTTCCATATAAAAAGTATGCCCTCGCAGCTATTGACAAGGTTTGACCTCATAACATTTATAAGATAAACGAACATTTTTCTTGCCTAAAACAAAGATCACTCATTTAGGGCATCCCATTCAAGCGTAGATAGTTGTCCTTAATACCGTACACCAAAACCAGACACTTTTAAAAACTTTCTAGTCTCCAAGATAATACATGATAAGATCCAGATTGAAATCCAGATTAGAGGTCTGCACGGGCGGAAGTTTTGAAGTCCGGGCCAGGCCCAGAATGAAATCGAAACATTTGGTCATGCCCCGGCATGAGTGTATGCTCCGTCCCGGCCCGAACAAAAAAAAAAAAAAAAAAACGGTAAAATCAGACTCGACCCTGCCCGGCCCCATTCAGAGATATGTAAAATAACCAAAAAAAAAAAAAAAAAAAAAAAAAACTTGCCTTTCTACGAAAATGATTTTTAGTACGGGTTTTGCCGAGGTTTTAAATAGCCAAGCAATAGAATGTTCTTTAACATAACTGCTGAACTTTTACAAGATAATTATATATAAATAGATATTCATTATTGCAGACAAGGAAGAAAGGCAGACAGAAAGTCAAATCGAAAATATTAGCATTCACCAAACAATATAAGAAGATATTTTAAATAGTTAATACTTCTGAAAATGAACTTTCATCCATTTCTTCTTACAATACACCGTAATGTAACTGAATCTCTCATGTCATCCGTTAAACAAAATTGTAATTTTAATACAACCATATTCAATAGAAAATGTGCTTTTGCACCTGCTAAAAATTATACTACTTTCATCCAGTGCACTGGAGAAACGAAAAAGGAGCCTTAGAGGAAAAGTTACAGCGGGAGGATTTTTATAGCCTTCATATACCACCTAAACTCTACAGACCATTGGAAACAAAGTTTTAAACACAGTAACGAATCTAATCTCTTTTGTTTTTTTATGTGCGCAAACTGGTAGGGACATACATACTATTTTGAACTGGAGACCATCTAATATTACTTTAAGTAAAATATATTAATTTCGAAACATGCTAAAAATATTTGTGGAAAATCAGATCACGAACAGGCAGACTGATAGACAATTAAATTTAAGTTACAGACATTTTTCAACAAAATAAAAATTTATGTGACATCCCAGCCTGTAAAATTGTGTAAAATAAATGACTGAAGATATATTTTATCAATTTCCTTTTTCTTTGATTAACGAGGAAATTAGAAAAAGATTCGGGTCGACAATGCCCGGAAAAAATTTCATTCAGACCGGCCCGACCCATCCCGTGCTGCAAAAGTATTTTACACCCGAGTCAGGTCCGGCCCAAGAGCAAAATTGAAAAATTCTGCCCGAAACCCGGGCAATGCAGACCTCTAACCCAGATCACATTTACCGTCTTAGCCGTTTAGGATTTTCTGTGGTTTATTCCGAAACTCGCGAAATACGAGCTACAATCCCTTATAAAAAGAGACATCCTCTCAATGCACAGTTATCTCGGACAGAATATCAGCTTTGACTACAACAGCAACATAACAGCCTGCCGGTATTATGATTATAGACAAGATATCACTTTCCCAGACCTCAAAATAGAAGCAAACACAAGCTTTTCCGAATCTCTTACGATTCATCGTTTCGTATGAATTCCACTAGGGAAGTGTCTTAAAACTTTGGACTTTAAAATGCATTTAGTAATCTAATGTGGTCTTTTATTTGTTGCATCCCAGCAATAATTTGGAGATTCGATGAACAGATGGGGAAAAAAATGTATCGTTTTGCAATCGCTAGTAATAGAAGTGTTCATATTACAGAATTTGAATATATATATATATATATATATTGTTTTCTTACTTACATAAAACTAAACACGTAAATTTCCCGTAAGCGTAATAAACACCAACTCTTTTGAAAGTAATACAAACGAACTATGAAACTGTATATATATATGGATATAGAGTATTGCAGGGAGTAAAAATTTAAAAAGGAATGTAAGTAAAACAACAGATTGTCATTTATAATTATTCTGCCTGAGAGGGCGTTCTATGCCCTTCACACAGAATTATTTGTCAAATAAAGCTCTTCCTGATTTGAATTGATTTAGCACACGTTTACATAACAGTACTCGTTGTCTTACCTCTTAATTTCCAACCGGTATTTGTAGTATTAAATTTCAGGTTAAGAGAAAGTCGTGTGAGAGACACACTAGATTATTTTATTTCCTTCAGCATTGTACAATAAATATATCATGAATTGTATTACCATTGTCGAAGCTTTTATTTATTATTAAAAATTATATTCTCTTTTCGAAATTTTTTAATTTATTATTAGAAATATTACTTTTATATCTTCAATAACGTGAAATAAATAGAAAATCACTTAATGTTGTTGGATACTGTTGATATCAATCAATAAATATAAATAATATTACAAATAAATCATATTCTTAATGTTATTAAGTATTTTTCTTTAATTAAACATAAATAAAATTTAAATTATTAATTTATTTACTTTAAAAAAAATGATAAAATAAATCTCCTATCACTTTCAAAAAATTTTCGAAAACATGTAATATACAGTATGACATACATAAAATATATATTGTTATTATTACTATCTATTTTTTTAGAGTATTTGTTTATTAATAAAATTTTAATAAATTCAACATGAAATTAAACTATATTAGATAGTTAATTTTGATTTATATTTAAAATTAAAAACAAGTTTTACAAAATGTTTTAACAATTATAATTGTTAGTATTCTTAGAAAAATATAGCATATAATTTCGTCCCAAATGTACATGACTTTAATATATATATTTTTTTTTTATATTACTAAAAAGGAATAAAATACTCTTTAACAACTTACCAAGGGTATATCGTTATAATATTGTAACTTTATTGCAATTATATTATCTTATTCCTATAGATAAACGAAAAAAATAATGTGTCGTTAATTTTTCCGAATATTTATATTTTACTCTCTTGTTTTTCTTTTTCCTAGTGTTGTAACATGGAATACATTTCCCAAATAAAACACTATAAACAAGTCTTAACTTTCTTAACTTATCCACCGCGAGAGTGATATCCTCGTGAGATTACATGAACATATTCGTATTTATCTTTCAGTGGTATTCATTAAGGTTTCTTTCTAATGATAAAAAATTTATTAAATGATACTTTCTAACATGTATCTTTGTTATTTTAATTTTAATTAAAGATATCACATACTGTCAAGCACTTATCCCTGTTTTGAAGAGTTTTAATTAAATACTCTTAATAAAATCTTGTACCAGTTCAAATGGGGATTGGGAATTGAAATGAAATTGTAATCATCGGAGAATTGAATGAAAAATCAGGAAATTAAAATTTTTTGGTTACTTTGAGATTTGGTAAATATGGTTGATTTATGTTTTTTGAGAGATAAACTAAAACTATAAATATATATTTGCTTTCTAAAATATATTTTTATAACATTTTTCAAATGAGAAACGGAATTATTTATTTTTTAATAAAATTATTTTTCGGCATTCTCTTTAATATATTAATAGATTTCTTTCATATATTAGCATTGTATTATTTGAAATATTAAACACATGAGAAAAATATTTTACATTTATTTTTTTTATAAAATAAAAAAAGTTTTAAAAACATCAATAAAATAGAAGTTAACAGTAACCTCTAATTATTCAAAAAGTCTATTTTTTAAATTGATATTTATTTTAGAAGGTTTCATAATTTTTTTTAAAATATGGTGTGTTAAGCAAATAAAATTTATTTTCTAAAAGTGTATATTTTAATATCAATTTTTAGATTGCAGTTTTAAAGAAATTGCTTGCAGTTTTAAATTGTCTGCAAACAATGTAAAAAATTAAATGTCTTTATTTTTTAACTGTGCAAAATTTATTTAATATTTAAAAATATTCCTAAATGTGTATATATATATACATATAAATATATGTTTCACATTTAAAAATTATTAAATATGCAAAGATTTTTTTCTTTATTAATTTAAATTCAATTTTTTTTCTATCTTTTTGTTTAACTGCAGTTTTCTCTAAAATGAAGAATATACTAAATGTTCAAAAATAAACTCTCCCAAAAAATGACGAATCTTTTAAATGAAAGATAAAATAACACTAACTTATTATTGAAATTGTTTGTGTTATAATGAAAGTACGATGCATGTTTTATCACTATATATAATGTTAAACTTTTCTTTTGGAAGAGTTATTGTAGTGATTTAAAAAATTACGATCTCATTTCAATCTTACGGCTGTATTAACCCTTAACTTCAACTCCCGGTTCACCGTAAAAACTTGAAAAGCGTCTAAAGGCAGGGTATAGTTTTCTAAATAAAAAAAAAAAAAAAAAAAAAAAAAAAAAAATGACTTGCTCATTCCTGCCATCTAGCGACGAATATTTCATATAATTTGATTGATTTTTTTTTCTGCTAAAAAGTCTGAAAATAACAATGCCACTAGATGTTATAAGCAAAGCATCAAATTTTGCTGAAAAGTTGTGGCCTGACTTTATACGCTTTTCACGTTTTCGAGTTCAACCGGGGGTAAAAAGTTATAGGTGAATACATCCGATAGTATTAAATGATTGCTTTCAATGCGCAATTATCAAGTACAAACCACTATTATGACTTTTTTTCCCTTTAAAGAGATTGTACACCTGTAGAATTATATTGTGAAATACTGACAAAAAGAATTTTTTTAAGTAGTAGGGATTAGCCATTCTGTTTTACTAAACTTAGATCTCGTTAATCAAAATAATTAAATTAAAAAGGAACTGAGTTTGTTATTCCATTTTTAATCAATTTTCTTCCTTAATAATAAACATTTCAAAATTCGAAATAAATATATGTGGGTTGTTTTAAACTCCATTTTTAATTTGAGATTCAGATATGAATTTATATGAATTTAATTCTTTTAAATTGAAAGTTATTTACTTGTCAGTTTTATCCTCGTTGATAATTCATTTTCAAAAATCGACACTCCCTGTAGAGATACAAGCGGTTTTTCTACACATTTACTAAATTAATTATAAATTTAGACATTTATGTTATACATAGATATAATTAATCAAAATACTTTTTTTTTTTTTTTTTTTTTTTTTTTTTGGGGGGGGGGGGGGGGCTTTTTGAATATTCCTCTTTTCCCTGCAATATGAAAGAAAGTGACCTTTCTATAGTGAAAGTTAGGAAGAAATCTTTTTATAGATATTTACAAGATTTTTAATTACAATCAAAATATTTACAGTTTGATTAGGTTTTAAAAGAAAAAAAAATGAAATAAATATTACGGAGCCATGATAGATTTTAATTCTTCTTAAATTATTTAGTTAACTTATACTATCCAAATCTTGACTATGTAAACCTTGAAACCTATAAAAATAATATATTAATACCAGTAGTAAAAATGAAAAAAAAAAAAAAATGCATACTAAATAAAATATTTTTAAGTCATCTAAATTACATAAATTGAATGATTTTGTTGAAGTACTGAATGCCCTTTAATATTATTTTCAAAGGCTTTTAAAGATTTTCATGCTTTGTAGACATCCAAATGTAATACTTATTTGTTTAAGACAATAATCATTATTTGTCATTCTTCATGTAAAAGAAAATTTTCATTTTAGCCTGAAAATTTGTACTGAAATGAGAATGTTCCCTAAGAAAAATATTTTTCTTTTTTAACAAAAGTCCGATAATTAGACCATTGATCTAGACGTTCCTGAAACTCATTTCTAAAATGAAATTTATTTCTCAAGCTACATTTTTTTCAAGGAAGGAGAGATAAGGCTAAGCATAAATTAGTTATGGAATAACTGTAGATAAGACAAATGTAATTACTTAAGTTGGTCAACTATTGTCTTGCAGAATATTGCATTAATATGTTTTTAATTACATAATTGTCTTCAACGTATTTTTAAACTTATTTAATAGCTTTTATATATATAAAAAAATAGTTTTTTTAAATTTTTATAATTGCATTTATTATGTGTTTTTTATCATGTGTTTTTATTATGTAGTTAAAAAGAAAATATTTTCAGGAGGAATCTTTCTAGAATTTGTTAAAAATTTTGAGCTCGTTTTAATTTTTTTTATAAGACATATTTGGTTATAAAAAGAAAATAAATAAATAAATAAAATAAAATAAAAAAGTGAAACAGCCACACGGTTTCCATTACCCATTATTACACGTATTATATGCATTTTCTTTTTCACATGTTTGAGATAGTGTGAACATAAGACAAAATTATCCTAACGAAATAGATACCAAAAAAATTTGCGGTAAGAGAAAATTGATACACGTATAAAGACATATAAAATATAATTTACATAGCGAGTTAAAAAATAAGGGGTAAAAAATGCAGAGTTATTTTTTGAAACCCACCTAACTAATCAGGATGACTTTTAATTTTCCTGTAATAACCACATATTACAAGAGAAAAGATATCTAAAATGGATTTATGTAACAATTTTCAAGAAAATCATTAGAGCTTTTTTGAGGTACCGGCTTTTACGAAATTTTGATATACCCAATTATTGACTGGAAAACAATAATCACATATAAAATGATATTTAAAGGGGAGTTAATTTGGCGAGTTTGAAAAAAATCTGTGCAGCCGTTTTTAAAGGAACTCGCTTGCGAGACCTGATATTGAACTATTTATAAAGGACGCCTACAGAATTTCCTGAACTAACCAACTATATTATTCGAAGTGACATCTAATAGAGTGTTTATATAGCAACTTTGAATAAAATCATTTGACCTATTTTTGAAATACGAACTTACGGTCCCACTCTCGGTTTTCCAATTTTTACCAAAATTTGTAAAATCTATATGTGCACCATACCTGTCTCAATTCTGAAGTTTCGTAGTTCTGTCTTTATTTGTTTCGTAGGTATGTTAGCCAGAAGATTTCCCACATATGTACGCACATACACACATACACACACACTAACCAATTGCCAAACACTACTTTTTTGGACTCATGAGTTTTTAAAACGTGTAAATCAGGTGAAAACTCGATATCGAATTTTTGGACTGAATACAATACTTCTATTAGGTACGTACGGTAGTGGGGTAATGTAAGTGAAAAATGTAAAAGTAAAATCAAGGCAACATTTCCTAAACCTATCAAAAACCGCAGGAGATTAAATTTCAAGAATTGCAATTTTTTCATTGTCATAAATAAATATGAAAAGCATGATAAGGAAAAATAATTAATTTTATGCTACACTATTTGGATGATGTGGAAAATTTCAACTGCATTTAACAAAATGCACTCCATTAAGTGAATATATGAAAAAAAAAAATGATGCTACGATATGTTATTTTAACGTATTTTTTATACGTAAATTATGTATTCATTTATAGTTAACTTACGTACTTGTTATCAAAAGTTTAGGTTAATAAAATATTAGGTATTTTAACTTTCACTTTTGATATATATATATATATATATATATATATATATATATATATATATATAGGAAGAGTTTTCATATTTACTAATTTTAGAACTGAAAAGAAAAATGTGAAAAAGAAATATCAAATTTACTGTAATAAATTATTAATTAACCATGATAGGTACAACCTTTTGCAATACATTTTAAATATCTTTATTGTAGCAATAAGTACACACTGATTTCAATAAACAATAAAAATAAAAATAAGAAAAAAAATGTTTTGCTAGTATATTGTGTTTATCACAAAACATTCTTCAATATCATTATAGAGTTCAGCGCTATCTACAGTTTGAAATGAGCAAATATTTAAACCTAGCTTCTCCTATTAAATATTTTAGATGTACAATATGCTGCAATTTTAACCAATACCTGTAAACATAAGAAAAATAACAGAAGGTGAGAAATAAGAGCACTACTTCTCAGACAATACACATCTAATTTTATCACCATTATTATTTTTTCTATCTTTAATAGAAGAAATTATTGGATTCGTAACAATTTTCGATTTCGGGTTTTTGATGGATTTACACGTTTTGAGAGCTGTAGAACACGATTTTAACATTTTTAGAAAATGTCTGTCTGTCTGTCGGTCTGTCTGTCTGTCTGTGTGTGTGTGACAAAATTTTGTGGCAACTGTATCTCTGGAACTACTGCACAGAATTTCATACAAATTGGTATGTAGTTGCAACTTGACATAAATTAGTGCCTATCAATTTTTGGTAAAAATTGTCTTACAGGTTGCGTTGCCATCCCGCTTTTTCTAAATTTTTAACAGGGTGATATAGGGCAAAAATTTTCAAGATGGGTATCTGTCGAAAGGTCTCGTCACTACCTTTAAAACGGATGGTTGAACTATAAATCTGTGATAATTTAAAACAAAGTTATCGATTTTTTTTTACTTTTTACGAAAAAAAACTTAGAAAAAAAAATTTTTTTTTTTGTCCCCTTAATTTTATCAAACTCCCACGGTTTCCGTGTTCTGAGAAACTTAAACTAATTTTTGTTTTTTCCCCCTAATTTTGTCAAAGTCCTACGGTTTCCGTGGACAAACTTTGACAAAATTTTGGGTAAAATATGAAAATTATTCTAAGTTTGTCAAAACACGGAAACCGTGGGAGTTTGATAGAATTAAGGGGAGAAAAAAAAAAAAAAAAAGTGAGACTTTGACAAAATTTTGGGTAAAATGTGAAAATTTGATAAAGTCCCACCTTTTTTTTTTTTTTTTTTCCCTCTCCCCTTAATTCTATACTTTTTTTTTTTTTTACTGAGTGAATTTGTATAAGAAAAGATAGAAGAAAGTCTCGTGGTGGCCACAACATACTAGTTTTTTAATGGTCATCTCACAAGTCAAGACGATGCATTTTTACGATGAAAAAACTGAAATACAACGATCTTGTATTAGGAGAAAACTGTAGTAATGAAGCGCAAACAACCGTCCTATATACACATAGAATTATTCAGATATATATAGCAACCACATTGTTTATTTTGGTGAAATTATACGTTATATAACGGATATTGTCTTCCCGTACAAGGGTAAAACTACAGCATAATTATACCACTTGTGTTGCCGACATGCACCCAAACTGAATAATCGTTGTTTTTGACAAGGAACCTGTAACACACTGTGTTTGATGCAATTACACTTAATAAAAGCTGAGATATAACCTTCCTGTAAACTTCAGAAATCGGAGCATAGTAGCACAATCAGCTTGGCATTTTACATCAAATTTGACACTAATTTATACCTAAGGGCATAAATTTGTATGAATGTTTGCGCAATAGTTCTTCAAATTGAGCTACTACAATATTTTGTTCTACAATATTTTTGTACAGACATAGAATAGGGAAATCACATAGACGTTTAGTCAAATAAAGTTCATATTAAAATAAAACATTAAATCGTCTTTCATATCTATATACTTACAAATCGATCAAACTTTTTCGCAAATTAATACTTTTTTCTATGAATATAAAAGTAAGTGAAAAATCAGAGTTTAAAATAAATAAATATATAATAATAATAATAAAAAGAAAATGAAAAATATTGATACTTGAATTACAAACTTAAAAGCAAATATTTTTATACATGAGAATTGTCTCAGAGCTAATCTTAGTATACATATGTTCAAGGCTCTATCACAATATTAAACTTATTATTTCTGTTTTATATATTACTAAATTTTTTGCTTGATATAACATTTTTTTGTTGTATTTTACACTATTCTATAATACATGTCAATTTTAAATTTATAATACAACACAATGATCATATTTAGTTTCAAGAAACACTGCGCTCAACAATTAGATTTTATTGTTATGCAAAACATTTTTTGTCAAAAAGTAAAAGTTACTTTATAAAGTATTAATACAAATCTTGGGGGAAACTTTCACGTATTTTAATAATTAGATGAAAATGTAAGCCGCTTTTCTTCTTCTTTTTCTTCTTCTTCTTCTTTTTTTTTTTTTTTTTAACTTGTAAATTCAATTAAAATCTTCAGAAGAATGTTCTTCAACGGAAATATTATTTCGCGTTCATGTTTAAAAGTTTTTAATTGCTTTTTATAAAGAATATGGATAAAGAACAGTTTTCTTGAATTATAAATTGATCGATTTCTTTTTGTTACGTACTTTTTTTAACTAAAACTTCTTTAAATGCCGTTGCATTTTTTTTTTTTTTTTTTTTTTTTGCCTCGACTGTTCTGTTGAAATGACAGTAATTTTACAAGCGAATTGTATTTAAATTGCATTTCTATTCACTTCCAGTAAAGTCGAATATGGTGATTTTTAGAAGGATCCGGCAACTTAACGATCAACTTTAGCGGAAAAAATGGTAGTTATGGATCCCTAAAGTTTCGAAGCTCCGTGATGCATAGAAGGCTGTTTCTTGAACATTCCATTAGATTGTAGCACGAAACTAAAGTCCCAAAACGCAGTCGTCTATAACGAAAAATAGCAGTGGATCCATGACAGAGAATCAGTGCTGTTCAGCGAAGTATTTTAGAGAAGTGCACTTCTCAGACTATGTTCTAGGCGATTAATCTATTTTCGTGAATCTGCACTTGAAGTTCCCGCTATGGGATGTATTTGACACTTATTTGCTTTTAATGTTGTGGAAAAAGTGACTTTCTAGATTGTTTCTAGAACAATCGTCAAATATTTATTTTTGTTAAGCTGGCGACAGATTTATTGCACTGTTTATGAATATTTTTTTTAAATTGATAGTACTATTGGACTATTTTGTGAACATTCTTTGAAACCACACATTCGATGTATTCTTTCGACAATTTAAACTGAATAATATGCATTCATTGACTAGAACCTGTCTGTTTTATTACAAACTACTTTCTTATCACAAGAAAGTAGAAATTTTTCGTAAAAGTACGATAGACAAAATTATTTATATTTTAAAAGGATTCTAGTCATTTTGTCAGGTATAGCAAAGTGCTACAATTAAAACTCGCACTTTGCGGGTAAAACGTGAATGTGCTGTTTTAGGATTGAAGTCGACTAGTAGAGTTAGTTCTCATCCTAAATTGAAATTGTAATTCACGATATGCAAATATTTTGGAAAGTAAGATATATAAAACGAGAAGGAAGATTGTTTCGGTGTTAGTTAGTTGGAGAGAGAGTTGGAAGGAGTGAGCTAGAGTGTTAGTTGAGAGGAGGTACTTCGTAGTTGCAGTGTGTTAGTATGAGAGTTGAGGGAGTTAGCTGTTAGCGGCGTAGGATAGAAGAGAGTAAGTCCGGTAGCATTGTAGCGTCAGGGAATCCTCCTACATGCGAAAGATTACTTGGCCTTAGAAGCTAATTTAAATAAAAGTAGTTGAGACCATTTGCGAGTAGTTAAGTAAAGTAAAGTAACGGAGGTTATTTATTGCTGTCAAAGCATTTAAGAGGGCTGCCCATTTAAACGTATTAAATCCAACCAAAGTCCAGCGCCCCCCCTTCTTATTTAAGCTCAATTAAAGCTCCATTGATTTTACAAATCTGACTCTGTCATTTCTTCATAGACTTAAGTATTTCAGTTTACAGCTTCAAGTTAAAGTAAAGTTAAATAAGCAAGTTCCAAGTTCCATGCTCATAAATTAATCTAGTGAAATCTAAGATCTAGGAGTTAGATCTACAAATAAGATCATGGCGCACCATAATTCTCTACAATTTTAATACAAATCTGTATTTCTGAGAGTCAAACGCAACGATATTATTTCTATGTTCATCAAATGCAAGAATGAAATTAGTCTCTACTTTAAATGCCAAATGGCAAATTCGATACTTACACTTATAAAGTGAAAGCATATTTCAATATAAAAAAAAAAAAAAAACTTTACTTTGGATTAGGATTTTCATGTTTTATTAAAAACATATTTTCTTATTTGCAAAAGTTTTTAAAGTTTTTTATATAAAAGTAACTTTTTTTATTTCATATATCTGATACAATTGAAAAATTTTGTTATAAGGTTTACCGATAATTCTTAAAAAATGGACGCTGTAGTCATTTCATAAAGGTATAAAGATTTATCCTAAGTGTTATATGTCAACTATAAAGGTAAAACATTATATATCATGCATAAAGATATATCCCTGAACAATTTTAAGAACTTAATATAAATAACAACATTGAGTTTTAATACTTCGCCTTGTATAAGAAGAAACCTCTCCTAGGTAAAAGTACAATTCTTTTTTAGCGGAAATATTCATTAAAATTTTCTGCACAGATAATTTGTTAATTAAAAATCTTCACTAACGAATATATTCACGTTACATTGTTGTTTCTCGATAAATAAATATTTCTTTTTCTAAGATGAATTTATCTTACGTTTTACATCGTTAATATTTTAATTAAGTACACCTTAGTTACAATATTTGGGAACACTAAATATTAACCTATACTTAATTAATAGCTTGGGTATTAATGGAATATAATATAAAGCTTTTACAATAAACTAACATTTAGAAATAAATTTTCTATAAAAGATTAAATGAAGTAAAACTAATGTATTTTTATAAATAAATAGGGGTCGCATTTTCCACCCCCTATTTTAAAGTACTTTCGGGGATGAGAAATTTACCCCTTTTTGCTACCATTATTTTTACAGAAAAATCTTTACAATGTTTAATTACGACACATTACTATGAAAATACCGTACAAATTTCTTTAAATAATAGTGGTACCAAAATATCGGATATTTTTCATCCCTGAAAGGGCAGTAAAAAAAAAAAAAAAAAAAAAAGGCGGAGAATGTAACCCCGAACATTGTCATTCTGTTTGATTGTAAAATTATTCTGTTATAAATTAAATTTTTCCTTGCTACATTATTTAACCTGTCTTTTCAATAACATCTTTTATATATATATATACATTTGTTTTAGATAGTATATATTTATTTATGGAATGTAATTAAGATTTGGACAAAGAAAAGAAAAGTCATTTTGCAGTATAGTTCGGCCAGTATATATGCAGTAATATTTGCTTCCAACTACATTCTCTAGAAAATGGCTGTTTCTAAATACTTCTCTCTGCGTGTTTACACAGAATTATACATATATATATATATATATGCACTAAATTGTTGTGTTCTTGGGGGTTCATGAGTTCCCAGAGAATGAAAGGTGAAACTTGCAAAAGCTCAGTAGTTCATTTACAGAAAATTCCAGAAGGATACCGGTCTGTAAACTGGGTATCAACTTCAATTCCATCAGTAAATACAGTTTAAGTGGCTTCTCCGCTTATCGTCCCCAGAAGCCAGAGCCAATGTTATTATATGGAGAGTTTCGCCCCATTATAACTCATATATTTTTAAATTCCGTTTTCATATTCAGAAACTTCACAACTATTAAACAATTTATCACTTTCTAAACATTATTATTTTTATTTATTTATTTATTTAATTTTTATTTTTTATTTATTTTTTATTTATTTATTTATTTATTTATTTTTTTTTTTTTTTTTTTTTTGAGATCGTAAAATGTGAATTTTCACAATAAGAAAATTTTCATTTTTGAGCTTAAAATGAAATATTAAAAATAAAATAATCAATTTTTAGAAAGCGATAAATTGTTTAATATTTGTGAATTTCCGGAAAATGAAAACAGAATTTAAAAATATGTATTAGTTAAGGAATTATAATGGGGCAACATTTCCCATTGAATAACGTTAGCTTCAGCTTTCGGAGACAATAGGTTGAGAGTCCCCTCAAGTAACAGCTGTCAACGGCAAATCCACAGTACACACTGTATAGCAATAACACATATAGCAATTGACTATAATTCGGGGAGGCTTAAGGCCGGTTTCCACTGTGAGCTCTAGACCAAGGTCCAAAAAGTCATTAATAACGCTTCCGACACAAAGAGCCAAATGTCTTGTCATCAGCTGTAGCCCTTTTTTATCAGATTGCGCAGTTACTTCAAAGGAAAGCATGCAAAATTTACAAATATATCTGCCTCTGGCCCCTCAATTATCTCAGCTGGGTGTTTGGACCAGGCACTTTCCCATTCGAACCAACCTCGTTGAACCAGGTCCAATTGCTTGACCACATCAAAGAATTCTGAATAGCGCCGCTCGAAACGACTTAGAACATGCCTCAGTGGAAACTGCACTTTAGGGCTCTTTTAGACGCAATGGAGCGTTGGCGGAAACTAATCTGAAACTGATCGGGATTTGGCGCAATAGTCCTTCTTTCGTACCAGTCTATCGAACCCAGATTGTTCTGGAAATTGCTAATATTTTGTTAACCAATCATCTTTTAGATTCCATCTTTGGTATATCGATAATAACAATTGTCTCGCCAAAAGTCGCCAAAAAACTCACCAAGGGGAAAAAGGTGCCAAATTTCGTGCCTTAGCCGCCTGCTGGAGCTATTTTAATGCGAAAAAGAACTAGAAATGCAGAAATTTGACCTTTTTGTCAACTGACTAAGCCTTTTTGAAAAAACTTCAAAGAATAACAAAAATAAGTAGAATTATTTACAAATTCGCAACAATATAAATCGTAGGATCGGCATTAAAAAAAAGAAAAATGAAAGAAAGAAAGAAATTGAATTAGTAATGGTTTGGAAAATTTTATTCGATAGCATTATGTTTGATTTTTTAATATACGTTTTTTTTTCTGCCACTAATGGATTCTTAAACGAATTAATGATATAATATAGAAGTATATAACAAATACAAAATTGCTTTTAATCTTAAACAAAAGGTTTTCTTGCTAATAACTTTAAAATAACAAATAGTCTGTGTATTCGAAGATTTTTATTTTTATATATTTTATGCTTTAAAGAGTGGGGGAACAAAATATATTAATCGAATAAAAATTTTAAGGTACAGATTAACATTAAATAATGCTTTAGAGCGATTTTAATTATTAATAATCTTAAATAAGAAAGAAAATCTCTATTTCTGGAAGTATATATTTTTTTCATATTACTTTATTGATGGTATAATAGGCAGCAAAATATATTAATGGATTAGAAAAATATATTAGTGGGATATAGCCTGGTTATTAAAAAAAATTGCTCTTGTGTATTAAAACCTAAAATTTATGTATGCATATAAACAGATAGATAGATATAGATAAAGATATAATATATCTACATATATATATATATATATATATATATATATATATATATATATATATATATATATTTGCGATTATAACTTGTTTTTACCTCATGCATTTTTAGAGGAGCAGATTTTGAATTATTCCCACTTGCGCGATTCCCATTTGCGCGAACAGAAATTGCAGGACCGGGCGTGCAAGTGATTACTTCCTTTTTCACTTGATAATTTGAGAACGCCCGTAACTTTGTTCCGCGGCAATCACTACCACGCACGTAAAAACTAAGAAAAACAACACTGGGCTCCCCTACCTTCCTGTGAAGGAATCTGAGAACGCCCGTAACTCGATTCCCGTCAATTCCTGCCACGTACGTAACCCCCCTCCCCCCCCCCAAAAAAAAAAAAAAAAAAAAAAAAAAAAAACTGGACACCCCTACATTGTTGTGCATCAAACTTGAAACGCTGGTAAACAGTTTTCGCAGGAATCAGTATCATGCACGTATATACGCTTCGCGCACATAAAAAAAAATCACTGGGCACATCTATCTTGTTGTGTATTAATCTGAGAACGCATATAGCTTGTACTATTCTTGTATTTTTACTTTATTGGTGCAAGTGGGGAAAAAAATTGCGCAAATGGGAATCCCGAATATGGGAAGACACCACAGAGTTCATTAAACGATTGAAATATGTTATTTAATGCGGCATTATATAATATTAAAGAGAACATATATCTCGCTATTACGTAATAAGAATCTGAGGATGTAATTGTAAAATATATATGTGTATATATATTGGTGTACACATTTTAAATATTTTTAAGCAGAAAAATGTATTAATCGTTACAAAACTATGTTAGTTGGGATTTATGCAATATAACAGACAATGTTTTCTTACTATTGCATAACAAAAATTCAACGTAATTGGAAAAAAAAAATTGCCTTTTTTTGCCTCTTTTAACTGTCACAAAGACAGACTTATCAAGTTAAAAAGATTACTAATATCCTTTTAATTTTTAATGAAAAAATAAATAGCCTAGGAATTTGTATAAACATGTTTTCTCTTTGAACATACTTATACGTGAATTTACTCAAAAATATATATATTTTTCTTTTTTATAAATTACAAATCTTTTTTAAAAATAATTTTAAATGTATTTTGGAAATTGTACACACACACACACACACACACAAACATATATATATTGGAAATAATGAAAACAATGAGGAAAAAAAAAGAACAGATTAATAACTCACCACAAAAACCAACAAAAGCCAATTTTGTAACGAGTGAACTTGAGAGTTTTTAATTATTTTAATATGTTTGGAAAAAAAAATATGATATTACTTACTTAAATTCCTTTAAGATAACAAAACACTTTGATAGAATAAATTGAATAATCTTTCAATTGAGTGTAGTAAAAAAGATGGAACATTTAATTAATTGTGTTAAAGAGGTAACAAATCGAGTTTAATTTAACAAAATAAACCGAAAATAATGAGAATAGCTAAATTTATATATATATACATATATATATATATATATATATATATATATATATATATATACATATATCTTTCTTGTAAAAAAATTTAAAGAATATTAAAAGAAAACGAATTATGAATAAAGTATTTGTGTTTACTAAATGTGAATTTTAAAGCTATAATAAAGTAAACGCTTGTTTCATTCAGTTTATCTAGTGAAACGCGATACTTAATTTTCCATTTAATATCATTTTAAGAAATGTTTCTGTAGATTTTTCATAAAAAGGACCGACAGCACTAATTATTTAAATATCAATTCTAATTTGCGTATGGAATGTTGTTTGAGAGCAAAATTTTAAATGTTTACTGACTTAAAAAAAATCACTTATTCGCTTTCAGCAATAATATTTAAAAAATATTTAGTTGAAGTTATGCTACATGCATAAACAAAAAATGTACTTATTATGGAGGGTAAAACAGTTATTTAATTATACATCATTTGTTCGACACGAAAAAGAAAAGTACTTGCATTCATTTATTCCCTATTCTTAAAAATCTATTAAATATTCATAAATATTAAATACCATCGCTTTAGTTCTCGAATTAAAAAAACTCTTTTATTGGTTTATGATTGGAAAACAATAATTTAAAATTGCTTATAATACAGAAAAATTGCAATATCCACGTTATTGCCATTTTGCTTCTAACCTAAATTAAAGAAATCTAATTTTTATATTTACTCCATAAAATATTTAAAAATTAAAGTAACTTTAATTATGTACGAATAAGATTATAAAAAGAAATCCCCCTTCGCATTTTAAAAGAACTGTTAAAGACTATTTTGCTTTATTTATTTATCCTGCATATTAATTAGCCTATTTTATTTAAAATGAGTAAAATATAACTAAATCAATATCCGTCTCATTTAAAAATTAAAATATTTCTTTTCAAAATTTGTGGAACTTTGGGTAATCATACTGTTACTTTCCATTTTATTATTAATATTATTATTATTATCACTATTTTTTAAAGTTTTGGAATGCATTTTTAATTTTTGGAATTTAATTTTTGGAACATTAAACTTCTGCATTTTTAATGAATGTTTATTTAAATGTTCAGAAACTAATTTTGACAGACATTGATTTAATAATTCACATAATATTATATTTAAGTATGACTGTAATGTATATGTAAATATAAAAATGCTATTTTTTTTCTTAATGTTTACATAAATATTCAAAATCCAATTTTAAAATTAGTACATTGAAAATTTGTAGCATGTCATACTTAAAAATGTCGATGTTATCTATGAGTTTAAAAATGCTGAATTTTTAATAACTATTTCATTAATGATTTAAAATTTAATGTTAAATGTTCTTTTTTATTAATTAATTTATTTTTTAAATTTAATGTTATATTTAAATATACATTTTAGTAAAGATTCTAGATAAATTGAATTTAATATCAAGAAAACTGTTTACACAAAGTAACGAAATAAATATTCGAGTCACTTAAGAGTTTCTTCTAAACAAGTAATCTCCAAAAGTAGTTTTGAAAAGAGTAAGTAATAGTAGAGTAAGAAGTAATAGTAGTACTTGCTTACTAGTAATACTAAGAATTAACAGTATTCTTCAAAAATGTTCGACAACTGTGTACTTATATTTGTACATACGTAATAATATACTTATGCAAAATTGCTATGTTTTGGATGCTGCTAAATATATATATATATAGAGTTTTACCTAATAGGAAATACAATTAAATAATGAAAAACAATTGATCAAAAATATTACTCGATATTAAACGCCATTTTTCTTGAATAATCAAACTGCTAAAAAGTATATATAAGAGCCATTACATTATGAATACCCATTCTTCTTGAGGAATAAGCTTGCTCTGGAAGAAAATCATCTCAAACTTCCAGCTTATTATTGAGTTTAGAAATAACTCATAGAATGTATTTCCACTCATAGCATATTTGGATATCCATACCATAGCACATGCTACATAAAACTCACTTAACCACTCACCTATACAATGTTTAGCGCAAAATGGTACAAATTAAGCTGGTTTATCAGATTTAGATAAGCCTCAAATCGTTATGGCTTAACGTCTAGATACATCAATATCAAAAACGGTGCGTTTGATAGGGCCATTTAAACATTTATCGAAAACAGAGTATCGATAGTGGTGGTGAAATGAAAAATCAACAGTTTGTCACAGACGATGTATTGATTCCAGAGGAGTACGGAAGCTTTTACACATTGTTAACATTTACTGAAAGGCTGAAATAGCGGTAGTTATCTGTAACTATATACATGGTGCCTCAGACAGTGTGTCACAACACGCAATGCAGCGAACACTTCCCCGCATGGGCCTACGCAACCAGCGGAAAATTCACGTATCTGCATTGACATCACGTAATGGCCAACAACGCCAATAAATTTCATGGACATTGTATCATAGAAGCACGTAAGGGACGGTCTTCTATTCTTCACTGGTATTCTCCTACTGCTGAATGCAGATGCTGTGTGCGAATGGTATCACGAGAAAAAAATCTGAAAATAAAATGTTTTGCTTAAATTTGATTCTCTGTCCTCATTGGCTGCCTTCACTTTCTTTATTAGATTATTATATAATAAGGAACATATAATAAGGAACTATATATAAGGACTATATAACAAAGAAATTGGTTTACAAGCCTGTATTTTTGGGACAAGAGAAACACTCTCTTATTTAAAAAATTTCTAAAGTGTATAAAAAAAAAAATATGAATTATACGTCGAAAAATGTTCTGTATGTTTGTGCCTAAAAATATTTCGTAAAGTTTATAGTTAAATATGACTACAGTTATATGACTGTATTTAAATATGACACAAATATTTAAACATGCATAAATGTTAACTAAATTTAAAGAAGCTTAGATGATGTATTTTCTGCATGTATTTTGATATTATTAATACAAAAATATTAACGTCGTCTTTATAATTTATTGTTATAGTTGGAATGTACACTGTAAAAAAAATCCCGTAAGATTACGGAGAAAGCCCGGTAACAGAGATTCCAGACAAAGCCCGTAAAAAAAAAAAAAATAATAATAATAATAAAAAAACATTGGTTTTACTGGCAAAATGTTTTTTTACAGGCATGTAACGTAGTTTAAGGTTATTATATACTTAATTTACGGTCTAAGCGTTTCTTTTTATGGGCTTTGTTTGGACTCTCTGCTCCCGGGCTTTCTCCGTAATCTTACGGGATATATATATATATTTATATATATACATATATATATTTTTTTTTTTTTACAGTGTATGTATTACAAGAGAATGAATATTGTTTGATTAAAATTTACATTTCTCATAATAATTAAGAAAAAAATGTTTTATTTATTTTTTATATTAAATATTTTATTTTAAAAAAACATATTTAAGATAAATCGAACATTTATACCATGCTACATAACTGTCATAAAATCTATTAGTTTTGTTTATACATATTTCTGCTTACAATAAGTTCATAAACTTATAGTTGAAAATAAAATTCAAGGATTTATCAATTTAAATAAATTCCTGTTTCGTTTACAGTTATAATTTTTGTATTGCTTGAGGGTTTTCATTTGGATTACTTTTCAGAGTTCCGCATTTGTCGAATTCTACGGTCTGCGAGATTCTTCATTCTATCCTTTACATGTTTCAGCACTAGTTCTATCATATCCGGATGTTGCAAACGGTCGACAATCAACTACAGATAGGTGATGAAGCATAATTTATTACCATGTATGATGAGGACAATACTTATTCATTTTTAGACGAATCAGACACATTACTCGATGACTGATAAGGTTAATTTTATGAAATGAATGCACTGGACAGGTAACAACTCCCGTGATTTTCAATCACTTCCGTTACATGAGGAATACGTTAGTGTGCACTGCCTGTATAACGAGCATTTACATCGTCCGATTACATTTTTTCAAGAAGCTACTACCTAAGTTCATCAAACATACACGGAAATCAGTGCATGTTATTTCAATTATTGAGTAATTACGTAAATCCCAATTTGCAATAGAAAAATACTGTATTTGATGTATCTTGAGTATGCACGTTCGAGATTTCTCACATGCAGGATCTTCTGTCAAATGTTTCTTAGAACAACATTAGTAATTGGCGGGCGGTAGTGTTACGCCTCACCATTTCACATTCGTGTAGCTGCCAAGTTCCTTCAATATCACTGTTGCACTTATACATTTAATCCACAAATTGTAAGGGATTGATAGATCCCATCTGAAGCTAGGTTCAACAGATTTCCCTTGCCACCGTAAATGCTTTAAGACTATACACCAACTGCTGCTTGCAAATGCTGTGTGCGAATGCTGTCACGAGAAAAAATTCTTGACATATAACATGTTTTGCTTGCATTTGCTTCGCTGTCCTTATTGGATGTTTTCACTTTCTTTATTAGGCTGTCTAGCGTTGGTGATTTTTTATTTGATTTTATTGCAAAAGTTAGAGTATTAACGCTATTTATGGTAATTCACCATGAAGATCACATTCGAATAAAATTGTGTGTTTGTTGTCATTTGCAATTTTTTCATTCTAACCGTAATTGTTATAATTTAACTTTTCTTTCACGTATGATTCTTAATCTTATACCTCAAAATCCTTCAAAAAAATTATCATTCAGTTTCTATAAATGGTATGATAGCTTGTTAACTAGAGCCCATACATTTCCGTTGAAAATAACGGAGATTTCTTATCGGAATTTAATAAGGAATGTATAAAACAGAACTATGTATAAGGACTATGTAATAAGGATAATGGTATATAAGTTGTGTGTATTTTTGGAACAAGAAAAAAAAATCTCTTATTTAAGAAATTTTAAAGTTTATAAGAAAAGAAATAAAAATTATACGTGCAGAATTTTTCTTTATGTTTGTGCCTAAAAATATTTTAAATTTTATAGTTAAATATCCCTACAATTCATAAATCTTGAAACAAGCATAAATTTTAACTAAATTTAAAGAAACTTAGATGCTGTATTTTCAGTATGTAGTTTAATATTATTAATACAAAACATTTAACATCGTCTTTATAATTTCTTGTTATATTTGGGATGTAGGTATTAAAAGAGAATGAATATTCTTTGATTAAAAGTTACATTTATCATATTATTATTATTATTTTAATATTAAACATTTTATTTTGAAACTATATTTAAGATAAATCAAACTTTCTATATCAACCTACATAACCAACGCAAAATATATTAGTTGTGTTTGCACACCTTTTTGCTTTCAGTAAGTTTATAAACTTACAGTTGAAAGTAAAATTCAAGGATATATCAATTTAAATAAATTTCTATTTCGTTTACAGTTATAATTTTTGTATTAAGTGAGTAAATATGTTTTCGCATGGAAAAAAAAGTCAACTTTCCAACTGAAATGTAATTTGGAAAATGAGTGATGTGTAGTTTATAGTTATGGAAAATTACTTTTCCTTTAAAAGTTATGTAAACATTTATGAAACTAAAACAATTTTTTGTTTTATTTCAGAAGTTAAAATTCATTTCTAAATGGTTTATAGTTTGTTGAATAGTTAGTAAAATGAGTTTGTAAATTTCAAATTTATCTTAAATATGGAAATACACAATATTAAAACTCGTGTAAGAAGTTTGGAATTTAGCATTTTTTATAATGTCTTTTAACGTTATTGTTCTAGAACGGATCTAATTAATTTTAAAACAAAGTTCAACGAGAAGGGGATTGGAATAAATTATTGTAAGAATTTTTTTTTTTTTTTTTAATAGGCCATTTTTTTTATTAACTGCACTGTTAATCTCAAAATTCGACCTTTAAATTAAAATTTCTCTGAAACTTTACAAGAATAAATATAACGAAAGAAGGCATAGTTCTTATATATAAAACCTGTACATTTTAACCAAATACAAATAGCATACCTTTTTACATACCATAAATTTATATATAAATATATCTTTATATTATTTATTTGTTTAAAAATATTTAAGAACTATGAGAAAACGTGTTTGTGAAAATATACATATAGTTAATCTCAGAATTTTAATTAAATAAATTAATTGATTTTTCAAAGATTTGTTTTGCTCTAATTACTATTAAACGGAGCGGTTAATGTAAGTTAAAATATATATAAATATACATACACATTTTCAATTTTTTCAAATAAACCCATTAACCGCCAAAACTAGACATAATGTTTTTTTTTTCTGAATACAAAGAGTAACACTCATTATTTTTATCGTATATAACAATAATTTACAATAAAATCAGAAAAATTGGTCTTATCTTACTAAAAATAGAGTGCTGTATTTGTACAACTTCAGTGAAATGAGAGTATAAATAAATACAAATATATGTTTACGGAATTTATTTGAAGGAGCATAAAACGACAAAAACTTCATATGGTTTCAAAAGTAAATAATTTATTACAAAAAAAAAAAAAAAAAAAAAAAAATTACAAGTTATGTAAGCTAATTTAAATATGAAAAATTTTAAAAGTTTTAGTTTTAAAAGTGCTTCAAGTTTTAATTTCTTAAAAAAAATTATTATTTTAGATCACTTTTTTTGTAATAAAATAAACATTCACTATTTTATTACTTAAAAAAATACTTAATACAAAATATCTTTTTAATTATCTGTTAAACGCAATTATTTCTGGTGTTGCGTGCACGCAACACCAGCGAGTAATGGGTTTTAATATATTTTTCAAATTAATGCATTTTTTATGTACCAATAATATGGAATAAACTGACTGGCTCTTTCGTATATATATACATATATACAACTAAAGTGATGTATCTTAATTTAAAACACAGACGCAGGGTGATATACATTTTTTAGTTTATATCTCTAAATAAATAGTTATGTATTTTATTTTCTATATACACACACACATGTATATATATATATATATACTTGTATACAAAGTATTTTTAAATTCGATACCTTGATTATTGATCTTAAATGACTAAAAATACATTCTGTAAATGGAAATCTTTTAACTTACTGCTTTCCTCCTTCAAAAGAGGCCCACCAGCGGCCGAGCAGTTCTGCGCTCAAATCTGATAGAGAGAAAGTGCCGAGTTCGAGCACAGGACACTCTAATCCAACTAGCCTTTAGGAGTTTTCTGGAATTTTCTCCGAAACTCGCGTAAGTATGAACTAGGACCCCTTAGCATGACCTCCACAGAGGGCATTCCACCTACAGGCCTAGCACCCTAACATCATCAATCGGCCTTAAAACCTACCAACGATCAAACAAATTCATTCAAAAAAGAAAAAAAAAAATCTGGAGTGACTCCACTCGACTTTCCGAACATTGAGTAATTAACAGTTTTGTAGATAAAGTAAAGAAAGAGTAGTTGTTAAACAAACAAAAGAGAGAAAACCATAATAGAGTGTTTGAGTATTTTTCTCCATCTATTACACGTTGTTTTATTTAACGCTACTGAACTTTGAGCCCATAGATCATAATGACAAAGAAATTTTCGTTGTGTCCCTGTAAAAACCTATAAATGTTAGATTCACCAAAATGCTTATAGTTAGTGCAACAGTGATTTATAATACTCATATAAATTTTCAGCTGAATTCAATAAGGCGTTTAGATGCTATCGTACTTTTAAAAATTTAGTCCCATAGGCCATAATGATAAAGAATTTTTCCTTGTGTCCCTGTAAAAAAACTGTAAGTGCTAGATTCACCAAAATCTATACAGTTAGTTCAACTGTGATCTATAACATGTGTACAATTTTTTTGCTCGGATTAATAAGGCGTTTAGACACTATCACATTTTTAAAAATTTGGCCCCATAGGCATAATGATAAAGAATTTTTCTTTGTGTCCCTGTAAAAAAACTATAAGTGCTAGATTCTCCAAAATCTATACAGATTGAGTATTTGTGATCTATAATATGTGTATAAAATTTTTGCTCAATTGAATAAGGCGTTTAGATGCTATCGCACTTTTAAGATTTTGCTCCCATAGGCCATAATGATAAAGAATTTTTCTTTGTGTCCCTGTAAAAAAACTATAAGTGCTAGATTCACCAAAATCTATAGGGTTCGTACTATGGTGGCTTACAATATGCGTACCAACTTTCAGGTTAATCGAACGAAGCGTTTAGACGCTAGCGTGTTCACCCATAGACATACACACATACACACATACACACATACACACATACACACACACATACATACATCATCGTAAAAATAGTGAAAACGGACTCAGGGGACCTCAAAACGTATAGAAACATCAAAATCTCGAATTCGGATTTTTGATATGATTACAATACTTTCCTCACTATAGTGTTCGGAAAGTAAAAAATGAAGTGATTGAAGAATGTTTCTATTTAAAAAAATATATGTACGATAAGATTTCTAAAATTATCGGTGAAAAGTAATATCTTATCAATTTTTTTTTTTCCAAGAAAAAATTAAATTGTCTTATTTGTTTATTTTATTTTATTTTATTATTCCCGAAAAATTACTTTAAATTAATTTAAACTATTTAAATACTTCTGTTGTAAAACATTACGAGTTACTTACAAATTTGATGCCGTCTGCAAATTTTTCAAAATACTTTATGAAAATTATTTTGAAACTCATTTTTTATTAAATATGTTTTGTTATTTAAACCAGCAAGTGTAAAAATATATTTTATATTTGTTATAATACAATACATGTGTAAAAGATGTAAAAGTTATATATGTATATTATATATATATTTCTCGCTCCGTGTGTTTTTGTATTTATAACCTGCTTCTTATATATTATGCAAATTTATCTTGCAATTAATTAATTAAAGTTTAAATTTTACTTCTTAATTTTTCATTAATGTCAAAAACATTACATTAAGTCTTACATTAAGTTCCGACCAAAATTATACTTCCTATAATTTTCATTGATTACAACTTTGTTTTTTAGAATGCGTGATAAAGAATTAATAGAAATGTCTGGGTTTTAAATATTTATATATATTTCTCGCTCCGTGTGTTTTTGTATTTATAACCTGCTTCTTATATATTATGCAAATTTATCTTGCAATTAATTAATTAAAGTTTAAAATTAACTTCTTAATTTTTCATTGATGTCAAAAACATTACATTAAGTCTTACATTAAGTTCCGACCAAAATTATACTTCCTATAATTTTCATTGATTACAACTTTGTTTTTAGAATGCGTGATAAAGAATTAATAGAAATGTCTGGGTTTTAAATCTTGTAAAAAGCATAATTTGAAAGGTTGTGAGAGATAGGTCTACCTCATAGATTCCTTATTTTTTTCTTTATTAATTAATTTCTAAGCGTTTGCAGATTAATTTAAAATTTAAAATCACTCTATTAATCATGTTTCATAATTAAATTAATTATAAATAAATATTTAAAATTAAATTTGTACAATATTTTAATACTGGTTAAAAAATAATAATAATAACAATAATAATTCAGTATACCATATAGAAATTCCATCACATACTATAAGGAAACTCATAATATATTTACGTATTTAACATTTTACAAAATGTAGTATTGACTTTGTTGTAAATCTTTTACTTTTCCATGTAATATTACTATTGTATCTTTTCAATGGCCCATCATTGTAAAACATTAATTCATACATTTTAATCCTTAACTTAAAAATGGTAATGCCACTTACGATTTATTGCATAATTCTAGGTTTAAAAAAGTATAATTAAAATGAAGTGTGAATTTATTTGCATATGAAAAAATTTCTTCAAATTCATCTTTCAGTATTCTATTATCATAAACATTTTTATAATTTTCATTAATAATTTGCCACATGAAGTATTATAATGTAAGAATGTTTCAAATTTATTCATTTGCCCATTTAATTTATGTTTTTAAAAGACTTCTTTTGAAAAAATTAAAATTTAGACAACAATATATATTAGAATGCTTTGACATATAGAAAAATAAAGTTATCTTTCTCAAACATCTAAAACTTTCTTTACGGTTTACTCACTTAAAGTTTTCTGCCATATAAAATATTATTTTGACTTTTAACACAAAACAGTGAAAGCATTATTAATAAATTCGTGACATACTATGTCATATTTTTGTCATTCTTGTTATTATTCGAAGTACTTTTTCTGTCAAAACAAAGAACATGCTATATGGAATATTAAAGCAATTTAACATATGATTCTAATAATATGTTTTGGTAAGAAATACAAGTGGGGTGTCGTTTTTAATCTTTTCACGTAGTAAATTATTATTATTATTTTTTAATTAATAATTCGTTTGTCTGAATTGCTATTACAAGATGTGCATTTGGAAGGTTGTACACAAGACGTACTTTTGTAACTTGCAAACGTTTACAAGATACATATTGACACAAATAAGTAAATTAAGTTTAAATACGAAATTTTAAGATTTAAGAGTGTCTTATATATATATATATATATATTAAACTTAAAATATTGGACATTTTAAAACCTACTAAATTGAAAAATTAAAAATCATAGATATCTTTGCATACTCACAGCACAAGTTATCTATCTATATCTATCTATCTATCTATATATATATATATATATATATATATATAGAAAACTATTGACATGAATTTACGAATATATAAGTTTTACAGATTAGAAAAACCAAAAGGAGAATTACAAACCAATGCGCAAAATTGCAGCGAAAGGAAATGTAAAACTTAAATGTAGGTTACATCTAAGGGGCCTACACTGAGGGGTCTCCCTGATGAAGATCTCAGTGTTTTTTGGGGTTTAATTTCATTCATTTGTTTATATATTTCTACATTTACATATTCATATATATATATATATATATATATAACACCGAATAAACAATAAAACTGTTCAGAAGCTCAAAGCTATTATAAAAGAAACATTCGAAAAAAAAAAAAAAAAAAAAAAAAAAAAAAAACTCTAAATAAACAGCCTGGGCCTACCACATAGCAGACGATATATTACCCTTGAACTGCAAAAACACACATAATGATGCTATTCTTCTATAATTAATCTTGCTTTGACACCAAATTTTTCGCACGTAAAACATAAAAAAAGAAAAACCACCACTTATGAATTGTATGAAATGTTATAAATTGAACCTGGTTACAGAAGAAAAGTTTCTTGTGACACACTGAGATGTAATTTTACAGTCGAATACTTCAGTATTAATAAACAGGAATTTTCTGTAAAATTATAGATTTTTTTTTTTTTTTTTTTTTTTTTTTACAGAAATATTTTTAGTGCATAGTTAACTTGAACTTAAGTAATTCAAAACAATAATTTTAACTCTTAAATGCATGATTTTTTATTTTAATAAATAATGTTTGAAATCAACCTGAAAAAGGGTATAGTTAATGGATATATATATAAACATCGGATTCACTTTTGGATTAATGAACTGATGTAGAATCGATATTTCATGTTGATGCATTTTTACATTACAAAATCATTCTTTAGTGTACCACTGGTACACAGATGTCGAAAAAGATATTTGGACCTGAAAAAAGTGTAAAAACATATTTACTTTTTATGTTCCTTACATTTCTATTTCTAAGCTTGATGAAAGTTTCTTTATGTAATGTAGAAATAACTATAGAATATGTTAAGATAGTGAAAATGCCAAGCAAAAAAAAGCAACAGCATTCTACAAAATTGTTTCTCGAACAAAATCAGCTACATATAGCGTCTATTGCTCTGTAATGAGGTTAAAATGAGGTATAAACCTTAACAGCACATCTTTTCCAAATGACATCCGCAGGAGGTCCTATGGATGACACGGGCATCTTATGGACATCTTTAGGATGTATTTTGGACAAGTGTGTTCATAGGGTACGTCCTATTATTATACGCTTTTTAAAACTAATGTTATTTTAAGGTACCATCAGTAATTAAAAGGTTAAAATAGGAAACCGAAACACGTAATAAAAGAGATTAAAGAAACTTAAAATATTATTACTAGATTTCGAAATCTTTAAGAATCTCTTAAAGAATCTAAACGGTAATGTTTATACATATATATATATATATATATATATATATATATATATACGAATTCATTATTTCTCATAAATATTTGTCACTACTTCCCACAAACATCTATTACTAATTAATGATATTAAATTTATAATTATTAGAGAAATCAGGAACAAACGACAACTGAAATGAAAATAGAAAATCATAACGTAATGCATGCAAGTTTCACTTTTTAAAAATAAACTTCAGGGAAAGAAATTCGCAATATAGATATCATAGCATGTGTTTGATTATATTTAAATAATATATATAGTATTTCTTAAAATATATTTAAATTTTATTACAAGAAAGTTAATGATTAGTAAAATAATTGCTATATTTAACAAAAGTGTTTTTTTTTTTTTTTCCAACTTATTCATCAGTTTCATTCAAAGTAACTATATTATTCGGAAATAAAGCTTAAAATGCATTCTTTAAGAAAATTCATAAGAAAAAATAATGGCAGATTCCTTTATTTCAAAGTCTATATTAAATGCACAGAAATTTAAGCTTAAGAAGAAAAAAAAAAACTGAAAAAATAATCGACTTTAATGAAAACTTTTACTCGTTTTCAGTAATAATATAAAAATTTATTTAGTTTAAATTTTGTTACACTGATAAACAAAGATGTAATTTAGAAACTCAAATGCAAATTAAAATCAAAGTACTTTTCCGTACACGAAAAATTACTTTGACATTTTCCCTCTTTTTATTAAAAATTGAATAAATATTCATAACTATTAAATGTCTTTAGTTTTCTTTCTGAAATTTAAATAATATTTTTATTGGTTTATGTTTAGAAAACTTTTATTAAAAATGTTTATAAATTAGTAAACAGCGATAAAAATGGAAATGAATTTCTTAAAATTAATGTTACACTAAATAAATAAGTGTTTCAGTTTTCTGTATAATTTATTTAAAAATCGAAACAACTCAAATTATGCATGTTTAAAACTATAAGCAGAAGTTTACCTTTGCAGTTCAATAAATAATTAAATAAATGTTATGTTTCTTTTATATTTTCTCATTAATTGTTTTCTTTTTTCCGGAATAGTTAAAAATAAAAATAATACGCGTGTGATTTTAGGAACGAAAAATTCTTCTAAAATGCACCTATAATTATGCATTTAACATATGCATAATAAACAATTAATGGTTTTTTTTATGTCATTATATACGCAATTTATAAAATGTTATTTTTAAATATAACAATACTAAAGGAATATGCTTAAAATATATAAATACTTAAAACTTCTCTAAAAGTACACCTTTATTTTAAGGCTAACTTCCTTGAATGGCGATTTTGCCGGAATCCAAATTATCTCCATAACATTGAAATTCTAATTTTCCTTCATTAAAACCCTATGTATTATTGTATAAATCATTTCGCGATGACTTTTTGAGAGAAGAGATTATTTTATTTATCTCCTAACCCTAACTGTCCACAGTATAACTATTTTTAACATAATGTAGGACATAATACGATGTATCCAAAGAAAATAAACTAATAATAAGATTCATTTTCTTACTTAAAGACGAAATTCAAGTTTGTAAAAATCAATTTTGTATACATCGTGTTTGATTACCACGTTTCAAAACTTCTAGGAGAGCTAGATTGCATCCCGTCGATTTGGAATCATTCAGCAAATCAGGGTCGGAAATAGATCCCAGGCTTGGTGATGCACATATTATATCAGGAATAAAAAGATGCCATGTAATAGAATATTTGTTTTTAGGACTGAGGTCCTATTAGTCTCAATCTGGGATTTTTGCGTTGTCGTTTTCGATAGTTGGACATTTGTCGAAATCTAAAATTTATCGAAAATATAATTGAATTATTTGAAAGCGATGTTATAATTTGAAAAAAGAAAAAAAAAAAAAAAAAAAAAAAAAACTAATAGTTCTCCGTCCTAAACTAAATTCTGCTTTTGCCAGAATTTCTTCAAAATCTTTTTATTATTATTATTATTATTATTATTATTATTATTATTATTATTGAAAGAAAAAGAAAAGAAAATTAATAATAATCAGTATCGTTACAAGCGATATCGATTTTTTTTTTTTTTTTTTTTTTTTTTTTTGAATTAGGAAATAAGAAGTGCGCGAGCAATATGAAATAAAAATAAGTAAAACAATAAATTTAATGGTTTAATTTTTATATAAAACAAGATCGCGTGCTGTCTTAAAAAGTAGATGCAAAATATAAAGTTTAATTTTTTTGGCAACAATTATAAATTAAAATAAATAATTTAATGAAAGTTTAGAAGTTAGAATTTCTAATTTTAATTATAAATAATTTATACGATTAAAAGAAATGCTGGTCGATAATCTCGTTCACCAACTTCAATACAGGTATCATATCTACGGCGCATGGAAATCCGAGTATACTAGAATTGTCCCGGCTTATCTCGATTTCACCCGACAGTGACTAAGCGCAACCAGCTATCCGACGTTGTCAACTAGAGTGTCATAACGCAACTTCTTCATGTGTCCACAGAAAAAGAAATTAAGGTTCAGTAGGCCAGTGATCGAACAGATCATGTATGTTTATTATTAAAAACAATACTCACTTACGTGGAATATTTTTATTTTTTATGTTTCCGTATGTGCCATTGCCTCAGGAAAGCATTTGTTACACTGAATTCCTATATGGTATTGTCTGGATACATCCTAGCCTACCTTTAACGTAGATCTAAGACGCTCTGTGTATA
The DNA here is from genome assembly GCA_963930645.1 of Salticus scenicus. Lineage (NCBI taxonomy): Eukaryota > Metazoa > Arthropoda > Arachnida > Araneae > Salticidae > Salticus > Salticus scenicus. The sequence goes on along the minus strand of OZ005659.1, from coordinate 209,644,933 downwards.
TCCATATGAATAAACTAGTTGACAAATCTGGATTCAAAGGAGCGTCTACAGACACACTGATAAATAAGCCTTTTCATTATGCTTATCCAAAAAATATATATATTTACTTATTTTCAAGACAATTTCAGCAAATATGATACATTGTCAGTTAAAATGTATACGATACGGAAGAGTATGACAAAATAAGGTATATATTTTTTATGTAACAGATAGTTAAAGAGAATATTTTTTTTTTCCTTATGAATGTCTTACGAAAACAGATAATAGCAAGCCTGAAGAAGGTATTCTAAAACTGTATCATATAGGAACGCTACATTAAGTTTTTCGTTAAGATCAAATAAATGGTTCGTGTAATGCAATATCCAAGAAAATTCAAATGCATTACGTCCATGGACGAAATTTCTCGCAGGTAGAGTTTAACAGCATTAGGCAGCTCTAAGCAATTTCAAATGTATAGATGTTTTTATGCACATGAAAGTTTATTTAGTGTAGAATATAAAATACACATCATTAAACATTCGAATACAAGAGTACAGGAAATATTTAGAATATATTAGAACTACATTTTGAAATTGAAGAAATTGAAGAAATTTCAAAAGTTTTGTCATAGGTTTTTCATAGTGAGATAACAGGAATGACTTAAAACTGGTCGTAATATAAAAAGGTCTCTACAATACGAAAGACGAAAATTATGTGATAAATTTCGTTTTTTAACCGACTTCAAAAAAGAAGGAAGGTTCTCAATTCGAAACTTATGTTTTTTTTATGTTTGTTAGCTCATAACTTCTGAACGGATGCTCCGATTTTGATACTTTTTGTTTTGTTGAAAAGGTCTTGGTCTGAAATATCTTTACGGTCTAAAGAAAATACAGGGTGCCAACAAAAATCAGTCCCAACTCTTTTAACTGCTAAACGGCTGCAGCTATAGAGATAAAAATGGTATGTATGTATAGCAAAGGGGCCATGCAGTACAAGGTTAAACCGCTTGTAGCGCCACCTGGTGGAAAATAGCGGAGTTAGTGTTCCTACTTTGAAAACGGTTCTAGAGAAAAAAGTGAATTACAAAGTTGAAGAGTATCATCGATTTAGTACAAAAAGATATTTTAGACATTCATGCTAGCTTTCCTCCTAACTTGAAAACGGTTCAAGACAGGGGGAAAAAAATTAAAAAATTGCAGAGCATCATCGATTTAGTACGAAAAGATAGTTTAAACATTGATGCTAAAAATACAATGCTAAAAACGTGCATTTGTTTGTTCGCAATTACTTACACGATGCAAACTTAAGCTACATTGCACACATTGTAGCGTAGCTGGTGAGACATACGCTATACAGTTCAAAATACGGTTATTTGATAATTTTTGTTTTCTTGTAAAGATCTTGGTCTGAAATAGGTCCATTGTAATATCTTTACAATCTAAAGAAAATAAAACGCCATCTGGTGAAAAACAGTAGAATTAGCGCTCCTATCTCAAAAACGGTTCAAGTTGGGAGAAAAGCTAATTACGAAGTGTTAGAGCATCATCGATTTACTACAAAAAGACAGTATTTAGACATTATTTTTAAAAATAGAAAGCTTTAAACGTGCAGTTGTTTGTTCGCAATTTCCTACACTGTGCACACTTGAACTACGCTGCACACTTTGCAGCGTAGCGGATGACACGTATACTCTGTGGTTCAAAGTACTGTTACTGTAAGCGGTCACATCGATTAGCGCAAAGTCGTTGTCAACCAACTTCGGAAAAGATGACGTTCTTAATTCGAGCTATGTGTTGTTGGTGTTTGTAAGCTTATAACTTCGTAAGAGATGCTCTAATTAACCGACTTCAAAAAGGAGGAGGTTCTCAATTCAAAGCGTATGTTTTTTTGTTTTTGTTTGTTAGCTCATAACTTCTGAACGGATGATCCGATTTTGATGCTTTTGGTTTTATTGTAAAGGTCTTGCTCTGAAATACGTCCCATTGTAATATCTTTACGTTCAAAAGGAAATGCAGGGTGCCCGAAAAAGTCAGTACCGACTCTTTTAACTGCTAAACAGCAGCTGCCTAGTCAAAAAAGTGGTATGTAGGTATAGTAAAGTAGAGATGTACTATGCGATTCAACCACCTACAGCGCCAGCTGGTGGAAAACAGTAGAGTTAGCGTTCCAATCTCGGAAACGGTTCAAAACAGGGGAAAAAAGTGAATTATGAAATTACAGAACATCATCGATTTAGTACGAAAAGATAGTTCAGACATTAATGCTAAAAACAGAACGCTTAAAACGTGCATTTGTTTGTTCATAATTTCCTATTTTGTGCACACTTGAACGACATTGCATATGCTGTAGCGTAGTGGGTGACATTTATGCTATGTAAAATTCAATGTATGGTTATTTTAAGCGGTCACATCGATTAACGCATAGACGTTTTAAACCGACTTCATAAAGGAAGAGGTTCTCAATACAAACCATGTTTCCCATTGTTGTAGTTGTTGAAATTTGTTAGCTTTTAACTTCGTAAGAGAGGATTTAATTTTAATACTGTTTTTGTTGTAAGGATCTTGGCCTGAAATAGGTTTCATTATGATTTCATTAAGATATAAACAAATTACAGGATACTCACAATAGTCTGTTCTCACTCTAACTGCTGAACGCATGCAGCTACACTGGTAAAAGCAGTATGTAAGTATCGATGTTGAAACTTCTGTCCGTCAGCTGCAATGCATATTTTCCTCTTTGTTTGAACTTTACGCTGCGCAATTTCCAGCGCAGCGGGTGACACGTATTCACTGTACAGTTCAATATATATGCCGAACTGAATTTTTGGTTACGAATACATCGTATCCGTTCCTTACATTTCTAAAGACTTTTTAACTTAACGTATGTTCATTCAAAAGATATTTTTTTTTTTTTTGCTCATATCTGATAAAGGCAAGAAAAGTGACACAACTTAAAAATGTAGCATTTAAGAAAATTCAACTTAAATATAACTTGACTAGAATTAAACTGGCACAACTGTCTCTCGAGTGGATAACTTTCTATATGGATATGTAACTTTTTTGTTCACATTTGGTGCATTACATGTATTTTTCAGTGACATAAACCATTTTTTGAGTTATGTCACTTTTTTTGGAAGTTGTGATTTGTGAAGCTGCCGTCGAACGCCTTTTGATATTCTGCTATATGAATAAGTTTTCACTGAAAAGAGAAAAATGAAATATTTTTGTAAAAAAAATAGAACCGACTCCAAAAAGCAACTACTTTTCAAACAACTAAAAAAAAATAAATAAATAAATAAATAAATAAAAGGTATGAAATGAAACTGTAAATTGCGCCTAAAAGTATAAAATAATTTCCTTCTCCAAACAACCTATAACACTACAATTAATCAGAACTTTTGAAGTCGGTACAAAATTAAATAAAAATTTATAAATTTATTCAATACAAAAATCAAATCCTATTCAATATACACATCACACATTGTCACATGCAAAACACAGCCGAAAACTACTTTGATTCAAGAAAACAAATAAGATTTCGAAAGCAGCAAAAGTTGGCGAAATGCTGGTATCTGATGTTCTTGGTGAAAGAAAAATCGCAAAATTATCTGGCAAACATATTTAATTTCTTTGGGATATCATGATTGTTTTGAGAAGGTATATTAATCGATTATGAAACAATCCATCGTACAATATATATTATTAAAATATACATCTTGCGTGTATATTTTTGCATTACGTTTTGATCGACAAATCCAAAAGCCACCAAGGAAGATAGTTATGAAAGTTATACCAAATTTGTAAAGGAAACTCTAACTTCGTAGAAACATAAATACTGCATTGTCAAGAATGTTCACTGTTCTACGTAAATACTACTAATGGACCAATTGTATGTAATGATAAAATAATAAAGAAAACATGAAAATTGATCATTCGAGACAACAGCTTTTCTTGCTACCGATCTAAATATAAACCTTTAAAAACTAATTAAATTTTATTTAATTTTGCGCCGACTTCAAAAGTTATGATTAATTGTAGTGTTATAGGTTGTTTGGCGAAGGAAATAATTTTATACTTTTAGGCGCAATTTACAGTTTCATTTCATACTTTTATTTTTATTTTTATTTTTTTTATTTTTTTTAGTTGTTTGAATAGTAGTTGCTTTTTGGAGTCGGTTCTATTTCTTTTACAAAAAGATTTTATTAAGAACTTAAAATCGTTTTCAAGAGAAATTGAAATTTCGCTTACACTTGTTTATTTAGATAAATGTTTTCAAATTATTATAAGAATTTTAACGGCAATTGATATAACATCAATTTTAAAAAATATATTTTTATGTTTTTAAAATATTTAAAATAATTAAAAATAAAATAAAATAAAATAAAAGCCAGTTTCTTTTTGGAAAAATTCAGGAACTTATTTTTGTAATTAAAGGAAATAGTATCTGAATCTGTGGCATACAATTTTTTTTTTCCTAAAGGAAATTAATGCATATATATATATGCGTGTGAAACTTTCTACTTTTGTGGAAAATTTTGTTAATATTGTTTATCATTCTTAAAATTGATTCAGAAAGTTCTTTCCTTAGATGGAGGATAAACCACAGGAATGACATTTTAAAAATAAAGAACTTTTGGAGAAAAAACTATACTTATTTTATTAAAAGATATTTTGAAATCGTTGAAAGTCAAAACACATATTACACTCAAAGGAATACACAGATTACAATATTAAAATAAAGACACACAAATTATCTACTTAAAAGAGTACTGCTCAGTTACATGTAGCTGATTTAGTGGGGGCAAAAGTGTAAATTTTTGACCATTTTTAGTTTTAATTAAGCTTTTGTAATGTGTATATATATCGACAATAATTATTTTTTATTCAGATTTTTAAATAAATGCGTTTAGCGATTTTGGTTATATATTTCTACGTGCGCTCCTTTTAATTCAAAATACTAAATTTATACTAAGGTTACATTTAGTTTATTATTATCTAGTATATAAAAAATTTCACTGACTTTGATATATTTCATCACACGTTTTTTTTAAACAATTATATATATATATATATATATATATATATATATATATATATATATGTTTGTGTGTGTGTAATGTATAACGTCGACGTAAGAAGATATTTGTAATAAGAAAGCACCACAAAACTGTTGTTTTAAAGTAATAAGTAAACATAGAATAAACGCCATAAAATGAAATAAACTCGCAAAATTTTTTTCGGGTTGAAAGAAGATAAGACCCTTTGTCAGGCGAAAAATGTAGGCAAGAGTTATGCAATGCGATGCCGCTTTGAATGCAGCCCGTGTGCCTACTTTTTTCGCCTGCAGAAGGATAGTGTTTTCTTTCGACCTGAAACAAGTTCTGTCAGTTTATCGTATTTTAATGTGTTTATTCAAAGCTTTGTACTTATTAGTAAGTTGTGTGTGTTTAACAGATTCAATCTTCCAACACTTCATGTGCTAAAATATTTAGATTTCCTTTTATTTTTTTAAAGGAAGCTTATGATTACAAAAATAAATTGAGAGATTCAATCTTAAACTCCATTAACTTTTAAGATAAATATTCCTGTTCTTTAATAATAGAAAAAAAATTTTTGATTAAAAATTAAATGTTTAATTTTAACCAATACACTGTTAAAAATTTCTGTTAATGTAATGTAAATATTTATCCAGAGTCTTTGTAAATTTACAGTAATTCTTAGTTAAAAGTGAATAATCGAGATTCTCAATCTTTATTCTGTATTTTTACCTAATTGTATTATTTAATTATTCAATTAAAATTAAAAATGACTATTTCTACTTTAGAAAAAGCATTCTATGTCCGAAATATAGTCTCAACAACAATCAATTAAATTAATATTAGTTATTAAAATGAATGTATAAAATAAGTTTTTTAACATCTCCGTTTATTTTTCTCTGTAATGTTAAGTAAGACTTAAGATAATAGATTACACAGAGTTTTCTGTTGAAATTTGTAACAGTGTAGTAATATAAAAATGACTGTATTCTTGGCAACTCTGTAGAATATATAAACATTATTGCTAATTAATATTTTGGCGATAATTTAAAACTTATAAAACTTTCACCGGCATATTATACCTTCTGTATATAGATATTTTATATAGAATATCTAAAGAGACTACAGAGAGTTTTATGCTTCGCCGAAGTCTGGACTTGTCCGAAAATATTATGAGATACAAATCTCTAAAGAAGTTCCGGCTAACATTTTTCAACAAATAATGACAAGTGCATCTGGCTATAGTAGTGCGCATGGGATATCTCGAGATTTGGATATTATTTATTCAAGAGAAGGGTTAGATATTCCAGGGGTTTAAGAAGTTTTCTCACATAAAGTATTGCATATACAGGGGATATTAAATACGTCCAGTTTCATAAAACTTTCTAGCAACACAATGCAATTTTTGCTTTTATCGACAGAAATGTGAAATAATTACCTTGAAGAAGTTAAAGTAATGTGCACTCGAAATTATGTGACCCTAAAATAAGGTTTTTACAAAACTACTAGTTCCAGTACAGGAAATAGAAAAGTACTTCCTCTTACAATTGCATTACTTTGTATATTCATTAATTTAAATATTTGAATTTACGCAAGCGTTAACAAGGGAAAGAACGATATTATTCTGCAAAGTTTAAATAAATAAAAAAAAGGATTGTTTAAGCAAAACAATAAATTAACCAACATTATTAAAATACTTTCTATGAATGCAGGTTTTATGAAAAAAAAAATTGCAATGCATTTAAATGAGTATTACTTTTTTTAAATAAAAATAAATATTATTTTGCTATATAACTTTTCAAATAGAAGAAAGCTTTCTCGGAAATTTTAAAATGTCATCATACGGTTGAACTTAAATTCGACTAAACACTCCTTTAAAGCATCTAATTTTCAATCAAATCCCGCCAGTTTTATACTTTGAACAAATAAAAACTATTTAATGTTGAGATTAAAAAAAGTAAAATTTTATCCATGTTTTGCAGAAAATTGGATGATTTGCTTATGAATTTTCAATGAATGAAACAAAACAATTTCTACTTTGGAATAAAATTTTTTCGTTGCTATACCGAATTTTAATACATCAGGATGGCTGGTTCGATTTTACGTCGCACTAGTACTGCGCAATCAGCAATTGGCGAGGGTTTGGGACAGACGGCCCGGATACATGCCAACACAATTCTGATCCTCAACGGAGGGGAGGGCTCCCCTGCTTCGGTAACCCCCAGAAGTATAATTTTGATGGGAACATGGGGACATTGTTGCCACGACAGATTTTACGTGCACCAGCCACCATTAGTGTATACGGCGGTCTTTGGCCAGTTCGAGAACCCAACCCACAATCTTCTAATTACGAGCCTGGCGCTCTACCGAATGTGCTACCGCGGCACTCATCAGGAGAATCTAATAATAATAAATTACATATGTAGATTCCAACTGCGCCACAAAAAAGAATAATAAAAACAAACAAATAGTTACAATATTTAAATTAATGACTTAAGAAGTAATTTTTAATTTATTGGAGACGATTATACTTCAAAACATATTAATATAATGATGTAAAAGATGAAGATCTTCGTTTTAAGTATTATGCGAAACCATGTTCAGTAATTTAAATTGGCATAGAAAAATAAATTAAGAAATACATGTGTAAAAATCCAGCGCTTCTCGGCCCCAGAAATACTTGTATATACTATAGGATAGACAAAATAGAATTTAATGTTTAAAGTTGTATGAAAATAAACACATTGACTTTGATATAAAGATTTTCTTTTCCCTAAAATATAACTAATATCTCTTTTTATTGGCTCAGAATTTTCATAGATTAATTAAAAAAAAATTCTAACTTTCAATTAAAAAATTCATATTTTTAACAAAATTATAATTGTGCGCAATTTACACATTTCTAAGTTTAATAAGAAGTAAACTTAAAACATATTATGAATTAAAGTTTAATAGCATATGAAAACTTTCTTATAATATGTCTTATAGTATAACATTATCTTAAAATTTCGTTTCATTTTCCTTAGTAGCTGTAACAAGAAGTATATCATAACAAATTGTTTATTTCTTTTTTTTTTTTTTATTTACACGTTAAAATTTTATCATTCAAACAACCATTCTTATAAATTTTTAACTTTGATAAACATATATTTATGATGTGCACACATTATATATATATATATATATATATACATTGATATCTTTACCAAAAATCTAAAAATCTCTTTACACAGTTAATTCACATTATGTTTGCTGCCATATTAATTGTTACTTTTCCTTCTAAAATGCAATAGAAAATGCATTATTAATATTTTCGTGACTTACTAAGTCCAACACTTTTATCTATGTTACAAGTACTTGTTCCTGTCAGAATGAAGAAACTTCTATGTGAAAAATTAAATACATTTTAAAATATGCTAATGTTAATATGTTTTGATAAGGAAGAAAAGTGAAGTGTCATTTTAAATCTTTTTACTTGAGAATTCAATTAAAAATTTCTAATGAATAATTCATTACGCCGAATAAATATTACAAGTACTTTATTTAACTAAATTTGATTTTTTTGTAAAATATCTTTAGATTTTTGCTCAAGAGAATTAAACATATGCTATATATTATTATTCATTGCTAAGTTAATGTAATTTATTAAATGTATTTGCTTATTACTTTCTTCGATATAAAATAGAAGAAAGTATTTAATTCCTTTTTTTTTTACTTCCGGTTGTTGACGGATTTATATGTTTGGGGAGGTGTAGGGCACGGTATACTCTTTTTTTAGAAAATATATGTCTGTTCGTCTACCTATCTGCCAGTGTGTGTGATTTTGTATGAGTTAAAAAGAATGTCATAATTTTATCTCAGAAACCTTTGGATAAATTTTCATATAATTATATGTAGTGGCGCCACAACAAAATTATTTTCTTTTCAATATATTATGAAAATTGCTCAGTAATTGTCGATGCTATAGTACGATCCCAAAAACTTAATACAGGGCTATATCTTAGAGGACTATATCTATTGATTTTAATCGAACAAAATTTGATATGTGAGAAGGCCATCATGAAACGTTATGCTGATCCAATTTCGATTCATATCGGAGGACAGTTGGCTATGCTGCAATCAACACAGTGAATTGGAAGGCTAAATCTCAGATTCTATTGTATATAATTATGCAAAACTTGATATATGAGAGGGCCGTTATGAAGCACAATACTGTTCAATTTTGGTGGATACTGGACGAGAGGTGGCGTTGTTATGCTACAATTTGCCTCGTCAATTTAAATACTAGATAGATAGCTTCTTCTATCCTTCTGCTTCTCTCCACACGGTTACATCTCAGCATATGTTAATTAAAATAGCGCCAAACTCTATACGTAAACTCTTTAGAGTGAGAAACTATGTACTTTTAAGCACGTTAAATAGTAAGCGACGATTTTATACAAAATTATATAGAAGAAAGTTTTGTCATGGCTACAACATACTAGTTTTTAATTTTATTTTCACACATAAAAGTAATTATTTTGCAAATATGCTACTTTAAATACGCAAAAGCCTTTTTAGAATTACAGTGATTTAAGTTTTTTTTTTTCATATTAAACATTTAAATAATGCATATTTAAAAACCTTCTAATTGTAAGCAAACACAGGCTTACATTTGCATACACACAGAAATGTACTTTCTTAATTTTTGTTTAGGAACATAAAAAGTAAAAGCAAATAGCTCAAAAGCAATGTTGGGAACAAGTTACATAAAGCAGAAAAAAAAAAAGTAAAAGTCCTCCTTACTATCAATTGAACTATACTTATTTTAACTAGCTATATTATATTTACTTGATGCTATACTTAATAGGATTATGACATAACTAAATAGCAGACACTTTCGCATTATATTTTGCAGAGAATACAGATCGACTACAGCGCTAATAAAAATGTTGTCCTAAAAATGAGTTAATTTGTTTCAAAATAGCTCTGAAACAATATATACTTAAAATTAAAAAACCCATGTACTCATCGGTTTTACGACAATATACTCATTTCTCCTGCCAATATACTCATTTTTGAGTATATTGGCATGTGAAACATCGGGATATTTGGATTCTTATTGGTCAACTCCATTTCTGAACATGTCAATACACTCAAAAAGAAGTACATGGTTTCTCAAATTAAAGTATATATTTTTTCGAAGCTATTTTGAGACAATTTAGTTCATTTTTAAGAAACCATTTTTAACACTCTGTAAAAAATTCTAAACTTACATACTAGCAACTCAATCTGAATTGAAAAAATTCTAGAAACACAGTCAAATTGCTTTTGCTTCAGTATATTTTTTTACTTAATTCGGGAAAAAACACTTTCCCTGACTGCTGTAGCTGTAAAATTTTGATCTAATCAGTAATATTAGATAACGATAAAACAGAGCTACCTTTCGTAACGCAATGTAGCAATGAATGTGGAAAATCAGTTTATGAAGGGAAAGCACATAATAATTGCACTGACTTCATACATTCACGTGAAAAAATCCATGAAAAAATCCGTGAAAAAATTGTTCACAGGCTTGAAAAGCAAGATTTTTTATTTGCATTCCACTCACTGCTGATAAAGTACCAACGGTATCCCGTCATACTTTACAGGTACCAGCATACCCTCCAACATACTAATTAATATTCCGTAGTACTGTTAGTCCCGCCTTCTTTTTCACACCAGTATAATTTTAGAATATTTTTCTTCTTATTTAATCGCAATTGCGTTTGGAAATTATTACTCTAAAAATTTATTGGTGGGAGAAAAAGGGCGGGACTAACAATATTACGGAATATTAATTAGGATGTTGGAGGGTATAGTACTGGGCTAACACCCTGGTGAAGTCATGTAGGATAATTTTGGATCAGAATAATTACTCTGCAATAATTCCCATCTTAATGCCCCTTAATATGCAAAATTAAAAGTTATAGTTACAACTCAATCGTTGTTATAATATTTGGTAAGTAATGAAACATTTTGCAATTTGATCCACATCTTCAAAAACAGCTTGCTATGCCACCCGTTCAGTAAGAATGGTAGTACCCTGTGTTCTTCAGAGTAGAAGGACTTCTAAGAAAAACCTTAATAGAATGCACAAAACAAGCTGATAGAAGCTTTAATATATATTTTTAAAAATTCAATGTAAACTTTTGAAATAATATTTAAAAAAAACTTTATTAACTATTTTATTTTTTGATATATTTCAATTTCTCATAAATAATATCACATTTACGCTCTAGGATAACTTTAGCTCTCCGATTCAATGAGGCATCCATTTTTGACCTTTTCACTTTAAAAAACATTTATTGTTATTGTTAATTTTTTATTTATTTATTTATTTATTTATTTATTTATTTTTAACGAATCACCTGCTAAAACTACATAGGATGTCCGATTTTTGATGATGCAAAATATGCAAAGCAGTTTCCAAAACTAATCATACTTTTTTATAACAGAAAAATTTAAACAATCTGTAACAACATTTTTTTTTCTTTTCTTTTTCTACAAATGTCTACTTTATGAATATTGGTATATTATTTTCTTTATTTTTTCATTGCTAGTATTTATTAGTTTTTTTTTTTTTTTTTTTTTTTTTTTTTAAGTTTGTAATAGGTGAAATAAAATTCTTCAATAATCTGCCACAAATACAAAATGATAATTAAAAAATAATAATAATAAAAATAATTCTTGCTAAAAAATAAATCTGCTTGAATTAAATTATTTATTTTCTGATAAAAAAAATTATTTTGAAAATGTGTTTAACTTTTATCTATTTATTTTGTAAGTAAAATTAATTTAAATAATTTACGTAAAAGGGAATAAAGAAAATACCTAATTTCTGTCTAAAAATCACAACTACAACAACAACAAAAAATCTACAGCTATTAGATACGCATAGACAAAAAAATATTTTATTTCAATTATAATTCATTTTGAACAAATTCACTTATTGAAAATATTATTTATCTTTTTTTTTTCATTTTGAATATATATATATATATACATATAGGTATTCAATTAATTAAATTATTTTTGAAAATTTAAAACATATTAATAAATCTAAATAAGTGCATTTCTGGAAAAAATAAATAAAAAATAAAAAATAATAACGTTTGCTTATAAAAGGATTTACTTTGAATAACATTATGTTTCTTGTTATTAAATAAAATTTTTATTAAAATCCTTCATTGTTGTTTATACATCTTTTGTTGTAGTTATTTAAAACTTACTTTAATTGAAAAAAAAATGCATAAAAGATTTGTAATTATTTTTATTTTTATAAATAGTGTTATTAAAGGAGTTATGATTTTTTTTTTTTGCACATATTTAACATTTGTTGCTGAAGTTTGTATTAATTTTGTAAAAAAAAAAAAAAAAAAAAAAAAAAAAAAAAAAAAAACCTTTTAAAATACACGTTTTAAAATATTTTCTATTTATTTATTTTAGTATAAATACATTTGTACCTTAGATATATTTTTTTTTTCGCGTCGTCATTTTTTATTACTATTATTATAGTTTTCTTGTTTAACTTTTTATATCAGGTATGCTTACGCCGATATTTTTCAATCATAACATCATTAAGTTTTAGATATGATGTATTCAGTAAATTAAAACATGAATACTTTTATATCACTTATTATCATTTATCACTTATTGTAATCACTTATTTTAAATACAGTAGGTCTGGATACGTTTGAAAAATATTTTCATTGATGCTCGCACCAGTTTTGATAGGTATTGAAAAATTGCAAATATCTACAGTTGCACAATATAAATTGTATATCATTGTACACATGCAAAGAAGAAAAAAAAAGAAAGACAAGTTTGTTCCTTTGATTTCTTTACAAATTGACATGAATACAAATAATCTAAGCATTGAATACATTGTTTAATAACTGTAATACCCTATTCAAACAAAACAAGCAAAGTTTTTGTAACAAGCAAAAACAAAACGAAACGAAAATAATAACTAGAGGATAGATAACGAAGGAAGAAATTTTCTGGCAAAGTGATATTGCCACAATGCTCGTAGTTAAAATTGTATATGATGTTGAGAATCCTTGAGGGTTTGACATTCATTCAGAAACGAGATTGGTATTGCAAGCGCATTATACCAAGTGCTTTAAAACAGATTGTTAGATAAATCGAGTACATGTTAAATTGCAGTTTAGATAGGTCCCGTTTGAACTAAATTCTGGACTTACATAAAATTAACAAACAGATATATTGGCTAATAGGACATATGAAAAGCCATTCACAGTTAACGATGTTAGGAAGACTTCCGAAATTTTACTTCACTAAACGACATGTATGACGAGACAAATCCGGTAAAGGCCCGTTGACACATGAGTTCTTTACATATTAAGTAGTCTAGTACTTAAAATAGCGTTTTTCTGAGCCCGAAAAATCAAATACGAGGTTTTTTGGAGCCTTTAAAGTACTGTTATTTAAGAATTTTAAATTCCTATTTCGAACCGGTTAGATAAAGTCTAGATATTTCCTGTGCGATAATGTAATACTGTTTGGCATATTCCAATTTCTACCGAAACTTTTACCCTTAGACACGGAGTGATTTGAATCTTAATTTCGTGGCCGCAATGTCATCCATGTTCCCATCAAAAATTATACCTCTTGGGGTCACCGAAGCGGGAGAGCCGCCCCTACCGTGAAGGATCGAAATTGTGATGAAATGTCTCCAGACCACTCCTAAGGGTGTGTCCCAGACCTTCGCCAATTGCCCATCTGCGCAGCACTATTGGGGCGTAAAACCCAACCATTCATCCAACCATCCATTCTTCTTTCGTGCATACATTTTAAAACAAATGAATGTATGAAAAAAAAATGATGAAATGCTCATTACAAAAGTTTTATGGAATTTTATAGAACTTTAAAAGATGGCTAAATGCTAACAAACTCACGCAGCAGTAAAGTTGTGGAACCCAACCATAGCCTAGACAAACGATTGCGCTATATTTTGAAGAAAAAGAAACAACAGTCATAAACAAATTAGCCTCCGGAAGGAGATAGGGCGCCCTATCAATGTCTCTTTAAGTAAAATAAATAAAAAAATATTTTATCGAGTTTTATAAGTATATTTTAGTTTTGTAATATTGCACATTTTTAAAAGTACACTTACTGTTTAATGACGATTCTTTTCTTTTATATATTTTTACAGCATCTGTATCCGTAAACTGAAAAGAAGTAAACTGTATATTTATCAGTAAACTGAAAAGAAGTACGCGCGAAACGACCTCATAAAGAATTTCAAGTGAATTTGTACATCTTATATATACACCGTGACCAATAAGTTCTCATACACTTTCAAATTTTTATTACAATAACACAAAATAAATCATATAAAAACTTTTTTGCATCAAACTAAAGTAGCAATCATTGAGTATGTTTACAATAAATCCTTTGGAATAATTCCGCCTTTTAATTTCTAAACGAGCTTAAGTTTCTTTTCAAATCCATCACATGCGACACGCACGGCTTCCATTGACATTTCCTACCATATCTTTTGAATTACATTTTTGAATTTGCCCAAATCGGTGATTTTATAGTTATTCATTTGGGAGAGCATATATGACCACACAAAATAATGAAGCGGGTTCATATCGAGGGAGCTGCGGAGCCATTTGTTCTTTGGCAAAAAGTCTGCTAAATTTTGACTGCACCACTCCTGAACCACACGTGCGGTATGAGAAGGGAAACCATCTTGTTGAAAGCAGAAATATTCCGCCCCATACATACTCTGGACATCTGGGAGTAAAACATTTTTCAAAACCTCAGTTTTATAATAATGGGCATTGATTTTTAACTCCTTATCAACGCAGACTAGCGGAAGTTTTCCTCTTTTGGAAATAGCGGCCCAAACTGTCAGAGACGAAGCATTTTGATAACGCGGAACGTTATGTTGGCTCTCAGGGATGTTATCGATAGAAACTGACCATACTCTGTCATTTTTGGGGTTGATACTTTGCTGTAAACTGAATAGTTTCTCGTCTGAAAAGACAAATTCATCCCCAGCGTGTCAAGCAAGAATTTCTTCCACCATTTGTTTCTCTTTCATCTTAACAGACTCTAAAACTCTGTGAATTTTTGGTTTTCTAAAAACCTTACACCCAAGGTATTTTTTCAAAATGTATAACATTGACCCCTTCGATATTTTGATCTCTCGTGTTAGTTTTCTAGCACATCTTTGTCCGTTTAGTCGTATACTTTCCATGACCCTTTTCGCAGCCTCTTTTGTCCGAAGGGACCTCAGTCTGCCAGATCTTTTTCTGTCATCGACAGAGAACGTCTTATTATACCTTCTGATAGTTCTGTAAATGAAATATCTCTTCACCCCCAGGGCTTTCAAGTCTCTGAAAATTTCACCGACTACTCTTTTTTGACGAATTTATTTATCACAATTTCTCTCAATTTCTTCATTCTACCTAATTAAAGAAAAATTGTAATTACAGCAACATGTACTCTTTTGCAGTAGCTTTATACCTTACACTAAATTGCCTGCAAAATAATTGGGACTACAGTAACACATATGTACAACTTTTTAACGTGCTTCAAAAGTTGTATGAGAACTTATTGGTCACAGTGTATATATATATATATATATATTTCCTAATTATAGGGACAAATTCTGGAGTGACTCCACTCGACTTTTCAAACATTGAGTAATTAACAGTTTTAAAAGTAAAGAAAGAGGAGTTGTTAAACAAAAAAAAGGAGAGAAAACCATAAGAGAGTGTTTGAGTATTTTTCTCCATATATTACACGATGTTTTATTTAACGCTACTGAACATTGAGCCCATAGATCATAATAATAAAGAATTTTTCGTTGTGTCCCTGTAAAAACCTATAAATGCTAGATTCACCAAAATGCTTATAGTTAGTGCAACAGTGATTTATAATATTCATATAAATTTTCAGCTTAATTGAATAAGGCGTTTAGATGCTATCGTACTTTTAAAAATTTGGTCCCATAGACCATAATGATAAAGAATTTTTCTTAGTGTCCCTGTAAAAACACTGTAAGTGCTAAATTCACCAAAAATCTGTACAGTTCGTGCAATTGTGAACTATAACATGTGTACAACTTTTTTGATGAGATTAATAAAGCGTTTAGACGCTTTCGCACTTTTAAAATTTGGCCCCATAGGCCATAATGATAAATAATTTTTCCTGGTGTCCCTGTAAAAAAAAACTATAAGTGCTAGATTCACCAAAATCAATCGGGTTCGTACTATGGTGACTTGCAATATAAGTACAAACATTCAGCTTATTCGATCAAAGCTTTTAGACGCTAGCGTGTTCACTCACAGACATACACACATACACACACATACATACACACACACATACACACACATACATACACACATACATACATACATCATCGTAAAAATAGTGAAAACGGACTCCGGGTACCTTGAAACGTATAGAAACATCAAAATCTCAAATTCGGATTTTTATCATGATTACAATACTTTCGTCACTATAGTATTCGGAAAGTAAAAATAGATGTAGGGAAGAGTTTTTGACTACATGTCAACCGTAGGATTGCTATAAGGATAAAAAGATATGTAAAAGAGATATGTAACAATAAACGTATTAACGGTGATAAAATTTTCCAGCGTTTTGACAAAAGCTTAAAAAGATAATAGTGCAGGTTATTTTTCAAAGGTAATTTAGATTACTTTGTGGAAGTAAATATTTATGCTGCAGGTAGAGCATACAGTTATAAATAACGTTTACACTTACTAACATGAAAAAAAGTTAATTGGTATTTTTGTGATTCAATAAAATAATTTATATTGACTTTTTATTGGAGCTATAAATTATACATTAGTATACGGGCGTTTATCAAAATATTAATTTTAAAGGAATTAAAAAAATGAACACTGTAATTTTAATTATAAACTGATTCGGTTGGTATAAAATATAACTTAAATAGCATAAAATTATACGTGTAAAAACAACTCGTCTTTCACAAACTACAAATATGCATGCTTTAAACTCTTTTGCAACAGCGTGTTAGAAGTCCTAAAATTCACTAGGTAACCCTTCTGTCTAGTCATAAAATTGACTAACTGGCACAGTATATAAATTGCACTTAAATGGGTGTTATCTAGTGATGAAATTAACTAGATAACCAGTACACTTAAAACATTCTGTCTAGTAACTAATTAATATAGTAAGATTATATAGCAATTAAAAATAATCATCACAGCTGTTACTACGTTACCGACTTTATGTTTCACATATAATTTTAAATAAAATTTGGCAATTTATCTGTAAACTAAAAAGAAGTACGCACGAAACGACCTCATAAAGAATTTCAAGTAAATTCGTACATCAGTTTATTTTTTTTTATTATTAGAGAGCCCACTGGTAAGACCAAAATTCAGTTGAATTAATCAAGATGACTATTAATTTTTCTGCATAACAACTATACGAAAGTACGTATAAAAGAAGGTTTATATAGATGATTTCAAGCAAATTTAAACCGTTTCTGAAATATTCATATTTGGTTTTAATTTCTTTAGTAAATATCCTACTTTTTTTTTTTTTTTTTTTTTTTTTTCAGAATTTCATCAAAATATTTTATAAAGAGGAATTGTATCAAATTTCTATTTTCGTTGTCTTATTATTTTTCGTTTTGTGGATTGCGATAGTCATTGGATACTTCTCCCCCCCCCCCCCAAAAAAAAAAAAAATAATAATAATTATATATATATATTTAAGAAAAAAAAATAAAACACGCACATTCCGATTTTAAAAAGTAAAATAATAATAAAATCAATCCAATAACAGTTTTATAATACTTTACAATAATTCAGTAATTTTTAATTACTTTCAATTCCTGTTTATTCTTTACTTTTTTTTTTTTTAAGTTTATAGAAGTATTACAAATACTTCACAAACTCAATATTTTGGAAAGAAAATTCGTGAAACAAATTTTTTAGTGCTTATATAAAACGTATTTCGTCTTAGAAAGTAGAGATAGACAAAAGTTTTTTTAAACTAATAAAGGAGTAAATAAAAAGTATAATAACAATAATAATAGAACAACCACACCGTCATTAGTTTTATTGTGATGTCCAAAACTATGACCTTTTTATTTATTTATTTTTTAACACAAATACAAGTATAGAAAAGAAAAAGAAAAAGAAAGAAAAAAAAAAACCCTAAAATATTTTATTCCACGTATAACAATGAAAGTTCTCAAGGGATATTTTTTAAATCGAAATTAAACACTAGCGTGACAAACAAACTGTTTAAATCACGATATATCTCAATGTTTTTAAACATTGTAAAAGATATTTGAGCAGTTTCGTATATTTCTTTTGACTCGTAGATAAAAATTTAAAGACATAACACAAACTCTCTAATTACACAGTGTAAGAAAGTTAAAATGCTTGCAGTAATGTGAAAAAAAAAAAACTGTAAACGAGTAAAAATGCTTCGTCACGATTTTATTTCTTTACAATGCATCTACATACATATTTTTAGAATAAATATCACACGAAGAATTTTGATTATATAATTGTCTTGAAGTTTCAAATAAGTGTAAACCAATAAATGTAGATGTTATAGTAAGATGCGTAAAGACAGAATGGAGAGTTTTTCATGAATAATTAATTGACGATATAATTTTCGTTCTGTTGAAAAACGCTAAATGTAAATGTTCTAGGAAGATATGTAAAGCTAAGTAAAGATAAAATGAAAATTACTTTGATAGTTATTTATTGCTAATATAGTTTCCATTTCAGAGAAAAAGAATAAGTGTAAATCGTACAGAAGGTGTGTAAAGATAAAACTTAAACTATTTCAGGAATAATTTATTACCGATATAGATTCTTTTGTGTTTAAAAACAATAAATGCAAATGTTATAGCAAGATATTTATTGATAGAATGGAAATTATTTCATGAATAACTAATTGCTAAAATACTTTCCATTCCTGTGAAAAACAGTAAATATAAATGTTATAGGAGGGATGTGATGACAGAATGGAAACTATTTTAAGAATAATTAATTGTCTTACGCACGTATTTGTACGCATATATTTATCAGAAACATGAGTAGAAAAATTATGATAGTATACCTGGTTTTCAGTTCCTGTTTAATGTCAAACTATTATTAATGTTTATATTTACTTTAAGTAAATATTTATAACATTAAAAAAATATTTATGCGTTATAATTCAATGGAAAAATATCTATTAAAATAATGTAATCTTAAAATGTAATGATTTAGCAACATGGCTATATAGAACTTCAGCCCTGGTGAGAAAAAATACAGAAAATAATGTTTTATGACTATTTTTTTAAACATTGATGATTTTTGTACAGAGACTTATTGCCCTAGAAATAAACGTTAGTTTATAATATGCACTTTTTTATTATAGTAAAATACAGTTTTGAACTTTTTTTTTTTTTTTTTTTTTTTTTTTTTATCTTGACACAAATTATTTTATTAATAGACGCTGTGTCATCAAGTGTGGTTATAGAATATGTACCCACTGAAGAACAAAATATTTATAAAAAACAAAGATCTGTGACATTTTTAAGTAAATTCCAGCGTAAAGTTTTGTGCGTAGTTTGATTGCCATATCAAGGAAAATAACATTTTATTCACCACTCGTTTTCAAACTAAAAAAATTGCTACAATAATAAATTATTTAATTTGAAACTGGAAAAATAGTGTTTGGAATTGTTAGTTTTTCTTAGATATTGGGATTCTTAGTGGTCAACCCCATTTTTGAGTATGTCAATATACTCGAAAATGAGTACATGGTATTTTCAAATTAAAGTGTATATTGTTTCGGAGCTATTTTGAGACAATTTTGCTCATTTTTAACAATGTACGAGTATATATATATATATATATATATATATATATATATATATATATATATATATATTATATATATTGAAAACCTTTTCAAACATTGAATAGATGAAAATAAGAAACATTGAAAAAGATAAAACAGAAAAATTCAAAAAGAGATTGCGACTATGAAACATCCATTAATGGAAACATGCAAATTCATTACGTTTTCAAGGGAGCAGAATGAATGTTGCATGTAAAGTAGGTGTTATTTCTGTCTTGTTGTATGCAAATTGCTAAATATTTACAACAAGCTACCCCCAATAACACCACCAAAAAAGAGAAAATTAAAACTGAAAAGTTATGAAAACCTTATTAAAATCAAACATTTTGATTCATGCAGCAATATACAATATTATTAATGGAAATACTAATAAAAATAGTTAAATGAAATACTAGTAATAATTAATAAAACTAAAGTATAACATACATTACACCTGAAAAACTTGTATAAGAAACTTGCACCCATGCACGTAAAACTAGAACACGAGACCTACATGTGTCTGTATACAGTTAGATTCACAGTTAATTTTGGAATCGTATTAAATAACTGAAGGATTAATTTATTTTTGAATTTGTATTAATCAACTGAACGATAAAGTTGAGTGAACTGTTTGATTTTATTAATTAACCTAAAAGTGATAATTTAAAATTAAATTTTGATTAAAATTGAGATTAACCTAATGTACGATATTGCATAAACTTCAAAGTGTCATTTTATTGAAACATAGAAATCAGACTATTGAGATAGTGAAGCCATCTTGTGTAGTTTAGAAAAAGTAATAACCCTATTTTTTTTTTCAATAATTATAATTATTTATAATGTGTGTGTGCTGAATAAAATCTAATCAAATGCTTTCATGTAAAATTCAATTGAGAGTTAATTTAAGAGCACAATGCAATATAATGAAAATTGGGGTGAATTTATGAATTAATTTATTTTTTAAATGTAGATTTGTTATATGTTATTTGGACAAATTAACTAAGTTGAATTTCAATAATATAATAATAAAGGAACACAAAGCAATATGTAATTTACTAAACAATTATTTAATATTGAGGTTAATTTACTAAATAACTATTTACTAAATAATTATTTAAAATTGAGGTTAATTATAATTTTTTTTTTCTTTTTTTTTTATGTACATTTGATAAATGTTTCTTTGGACAAATTAAGTTAGTAGAGAGTCAGTAATTTAATATTAAAGTTTATATAATTACAGTTTTTTTTTACTTATTATTTTAAATCTATAAAGCAAACACACATATAAATACGCGAGAATCACAACCCCTCCCAACCATCCAGCCTAACAACACCATCCATTCTCCTTAATCAAGCATCTGCCCACCCATCCTCCACATTTTGTATTGTCTTTTATTTTTCATATAATTTTTTTGATAAAAATTGCAAAAATGCACTTTTTTTTTAATGTAAACACCATAGACAAGGTAAGATGATTAAATCAGAAATATGATTTAATAATTGAATTTACTAGAAATTTTGGATAACCATAAACTCTAGCATGATTACAGATAGATTTAACATTTTTACTTTTATGTTTATTAGAACAAAGATGTTTTATTCTATAGAGGAAGTTAATTAGAATATTTTTATAGATGGTTTTATGTAAACAAAATTTGTAATGAGTAAATAGATTAACTTTAAAAGAAAATTCTTTTCTCTTATCATAAATATCAAAATCTAAACATCCATTTTCATTATAAATTTTTAAATCTAGAAAATTTATTTCATTGTTTATCATATCATGTTTAGTTAATAAAAGACTATGAGGATAATTATCTATGAAGGTGTTGGTATTGCTATCATTAAAGTATAAAACTATAATATCATCTATATATCTATTAAACATTAAGTCATTACTAATAGAGAAATTTCTTTCATAATAATAAAGATACAAATCAGATAATAAACTACTAACTGAACCACATTGTGGAATACCTTTAATACTTTGGAATATAGTATGATTGTACAGAATAAAATTATTATGTAATATGAAATTTAACAAAGTTTTAAAGTAATGAATCGATATTTTTTCTTTAATACTATGTTGGTGTTCATTAAAAAGAATTAACATAGTGTTACGTAAGTCATGAATATCTACATTATTAAATAAATCATTAAAATCAAATGTACGGATGTTTGTAATATTACTAAAAATTTTTATTCTATTTACAAGTTGAAAACTGTTTTTTACACAATGCTTATTGTCATTGTTTAACGTTAAACTATAAATTTCTTTTAAAAGTTTTAATAGAAGATTACAGGCAACAGTATTATATGCATTACAACCTATAGTAACAGTGCGAAATTTAACAGGAGTTTTATGAAATTTTGGAATAATAACTATATATGGATAGTTGAAATTTTTACATTTGAGTTTTAATAATTTATGAAAGCTAAGAATCTTTTTATTATTAATTTCAGTGGTAAAGGTGGTTTTCTTAAAATTATTACTATTTAAATTAGAGTTGTCAAGGATCTGTTTATAAAACTTTTTACAAATAATGGCATAGTTGTTTGGTGATTTATCTACATAAGTAATAATAAATTTATTTTGTAAAAGAGTGATAGATTTATTTAATGTTTGATTTCTTTCATTTTTAATAAATCTAGAATGAATAATAAGCTGATTTTTTAGAATATTTAAAGAATTAATCTTCCAAACATTAAAGTATTCTAAACGTTTGTTATAATCAATAGCAATTTTATAAATAAATAAATCTAAATCTAGAGAAAACTGACTTAAAATATTATATATGTTACATTTTGTGGAAAGTCTAAATTTAGTGCCATAATTCATAAGTTTATATAAATAAAGATCATTAACAATACTAAGATCTCCAGTAATTATATGTCCATGTGTGGTGTCAACATATTTTTTGTATTTAGGGTCACTACAATAACAAACAGAGGAAGCAGGTGCATTTTTTGAAAAATTATTATAATTAAAAATTCGTCGACCTAAAGTATGTGGATATTTAAAAGATTTGTAGATATTTACACTTTTAATTGGGAAGACATTAAATTCATTGTTAATAATAGACTGAAAATTGACATGATTAAAAACAGGATTAGTAAAATTGATTATTAATTGAGAATTATGAGATTTGAAAGAGGGCTTAGTGGAAATTTTAATATTTAATAAATTGGCACGATAATGCAAAATATCAAAAAAAGTGTCAGAGAATTGTCTTGAATAACTGTATTTCTGAAAAATTTTAAAGTAAGTATTAATTAATTGTTTTTTTTAATTTTGAAAATAAATTTTCGAATTTCTAACCATTTATAATTTAAATCATAAGAAGCTGCAAGTAGATCAATTGAAATTTTAATCATGTCACTGTCAATTTTAGTGTGTGTGTTTTTCCTAAGACCACGTCGACTTCTGTAAGTTTTTTGAAAAGCCATAAAATTTAAACGAGAATAAATATTGTTATATTGATCATACTTGGATAAGTCAGAATAGACCAAAATAGACTTTTGATACACTTGTTGATTAAGACCATAAGGGTATGTGGTATTGAAATAAGAGATAAATTTAGATTCCATAAGTAATCGAAGATTGACATTAGTAATTATTTCCAAAATTTTAACAGTGACATTCTTAAAATCATGTATTTTAAAGTGTGAGTATTCAAAATTATGTGACAAGTGAGAGAATTTAGACATTTAATTTTAGACCTATGATCATTTTAAATGTAAATGGTTACCAGTTTGACCTATATATTCCATATGACACTTATTACATTTCAAAGAATAAATAACATTATAAGCCTTACAGAAAATTATCAAATTGGAAGCTTTTTTGATTTGTGATTTATCAGCATAAGGACAAGTAAGACACCTAGAAGATTTACAAGTTTGAAAATATAATCTACGACTGGGACTAGAAAATAGGTAACTGTTTATCGATCCAGGGAGATCCCTATAAATCTCCCTGTACCGAGCATTAGGCCTAGTAATACTAAGGACTATTTTGCTAGTATCTAAAAGTTTGCTAAGTACTACCATTTTGAGTTTTTTTAAAAGAAAGTAACTAAATAACATAGGGAAATACAATTTTAATTAATTAAAATTATAAATTCTATACTATCTAAGAATTATATAACAATAATTGCCAAAGGAATGAAGAAATATAACAAAATAAAGAAAAATTCAATACATGTTAAAATAAATTTAATAAGAGAAATTCAATACTTGATTAAATAAGTTTAGTAAAAGAAAATTTGATATAAATTTTCAAATGAAAGAAAAATTAAAATTGTATTAGAAATCCACATTAAATAATATAAAATTTGAAATTAAGATACAACACTTGATTAAATAAAAATATAGATCAGAAAAAAATGGAGTTATAACTATATAATAAATAAATAAATGAATATAAAACTATATAATTCTGGAGTAAATAAATTAACCGAATTTCATTAGATATAAAATAATATACATATTTACAAAAGTCCCTAGATAATTGAACAAGAGCAAACCTAAATCTAATAATAAGAGAAGCTAATACACACTTTAACAAAAACTAAACCAATATAGATATATTTTGTATGGCAGTTAATGCAATATTGAATAGATGACATGAATACAATGTTACAAGTTCTCAGAAGTTAATATACAATGCAAGAAAAGGAAAATCAATTCAAAATAAAGTAGGTATTTTCAGAACTAACAATAATACTAAGATTGTTGCGCAATTGCAGCATAACAAATCATGTATTAGTGAACTAAGTTTATTAAATAGATTTTGCCAAACATGGGCAATACTAAAATAACAGAGATTGCAATATTTTGCATGTAGAGAGAAAAATAAAATCATTCCAAAAGATTCGCGCAATAGCAGCGTCATAATTCAGAATGGAAATATATTGAAAACCTTTTCAAACATTGAATAGATGAAAACAAGAAACATTGAAAAAGATAAAACAGAAAAATTCAAAAAGAGAATGCGACTATAAAACATCCATAAATGGAAACATGCAAATTCATAACGTTTTCAAGGGAGCAGAATGAATGTTGCATGTAAAGTATATATATATATACATAGTTCTATTTAGAGTGTAATTGCATAATTCATATATGTTTGTTACGAAATGTAAAATGTTAACTTTCAATTATAAATATTTTTTTTTTCTTTTCGAGCTATTGAAGAATTATAATTATAGATAATTAAAGATTAACGTATCATACAAAAACCATAACATATTTATACCTTTTAATAACATTCTATTTAAGTCTGACTAAACATATAACACTGTTATTTTAATTTACATATCGAATTTATAATGTGTAATCCTGTCATTTATTTACAGTTAAATTATCCATTTATATCTGATGAACGAATAAATGTATGCTTAGTTATTCCACATATTTATATTTTCTAAACATTTATATATATAATAAAATTAAACATAATTTATACGTCTCATTAATATATTAAAACCAATGTAACACTTAAAAATGAGATAAAAGATACAAAAATTTAAAACTTTAAAAATACATTTTAATTAAAAAACATTAAAACACAAGACAGACGTTTCGGCTAGAACACTAGCCCTCCCCAGCATCTTTTCTGATTTAAAAAATAATGGTTACCCCCCTCGTTTTATTAAAAGAATTTATAAAGAAGAGTTTTATTTTTCATTTAAATCAGTTTATCTTAAAGTTAAAAATTCCACTTATCGTACTACTATCCCTTATTATAAAGGTATCTCTGAAAATATCTCAAAATTACTTAGAACAGTTAATATTTCTACTAGTTTTAAACCTCAACTCCGTATTAGTAACTTTTTCTCAAACTTTAAACCCGCTGTCCCCCCTCTTAAACGTCTTGGTATAATCTATAGTATTCCTTGTAAAAATTGTGATTCTACATATATCGGTGAAACTAGCAGAACAGGTGAAATTAGATTAAAGGAACATAAACTCTCTTATAAAATAGGAGATTTAAGATCTAAACTTGTAATCCATTCTCTCAATAGTGATCATATACCAGATTTCGAAAACTTTAAAATTTTAGCTTCCAATATAAATATTTATGAATCCCGTATTTTTCTAGAGGGCGCTTTCACTAAAATGCAACATTCTGCCTTGAACGAGGCTAAAGCTATTCCTCCTGAATATTTAATCTTGATATGATGTAATTGGAATTTTTGTAAATGTTGTGTTTGTATGTTTGACACTGAGGAGGGCTAGTGTTCTAGCCGAAACGTCTGTCTTGTGTTTTAATGTTTTTTAATTAAAATGTATTTTTAAAGTTTTAAATTTTTGTATCTTTTATCTCATTTTTAAGTGTTACATTGGTTTTATTTATATATATATATATACAAGTGTCAAAAGTTCCAAATAAAGTAATGTAACTTTATTTTTTGAATTTCCCTACTACAAGACTGATAATCTAAAGAGATTTGATTCATATATCTATATCTCTCTATCTCCATATATATATATATATATATATATATATATGTGTGTGTGTGTGTGTGTGTGTGTGTGTGTGTAATGTTGTCATAAATACTTAATCATAAATTATCATAAGTAAACATTAAATGAGAAGTGAATTCTTAGTTTTCAAAAATTAGCAAGTCATGTTGACATGAAACAACATTGTGAGGTTTAGCCAGCTGTACAATATGTACTTTACCTCTAGCTTGCCAAAACTAAGAAAAGATCATGCTATTAGCAAAATAAAATATAAAATGAAATAAACTGAACATATCAATAACAATTTTAACTGGAAAAATACATTGGTGTATCTTAAGGCATTATCTAATGATAACATTTTAGTTAAAAGAGGCTTTCTAAAATATTTATATTTAATTTTTAATTTTTATTTAAAATACCACATCCTGCCAAACACTTAGTCTCGTTTAGAAGAGTCTTAATTTGATGCTTAAAATGAAATCGTGTATCACATCAAATGGTGATTTGGAATTGAAATGAGAATGTAATTAGACTAGAGATTGAATAAAACATCAGGAATTGAAAATATCGGGTCACAAAACAGATAGTCAGTAAAAATAATTTAATTCTTATATTGCGTTAATAAGTAATAAAAAAGTAAGTAGAATAATCAAATCTATAATAATCCACAACTTTTAACAATAATCACCAAAACGAAAAGGGTATTATATTCGAAAGAAGAAATGCTTAAAATCTGTAAGATTAAGAATAACCGCTTTTTGATATTTGAAAAATCTCTTTCATTAAAACTCTTTTAAAAGAAATCAATTAAAAAAAAAAATAAAGACTAACTATATTCTCTGCACTTAAAAAGTCAAAATTCATTTAATAAAGAGGATTTTAAAAGCTTTTAAGACCATTTTTAATATGATGAGGTAGGCAGATTTAATTTTTTTATTTAAGTAATATTTTCTTTCCAATTAAAATTTGAACTACGCACAAATCTTTGTTTAAAATATAAATAAATAATTGCAAAATTTCCTTTAATAATCTTTAACGTTTCAAAATTGAAAAAATTATCTGAAATAATCTCATAAAACAGTAAATTTTTTATTAAAAATATAGAAAAATAGCGAAATTTCGGATATTTTGTAAAATTATTCAAGAATTTCTTGTTGTGATACTATTTTTAAAACTATTGTATAATATATATATATATATATATACAGTACAGCTATCATTTACAAGAAAACATTCATATAAATGCTAAATTCCTAATAATATAATATTAGAATAAAATATAATAAACTTTTTTTGTTGTTGTTGTTATATAAAATAACTGCATATTCATTTAAGAGACAGTATATTTAGAAAGTATATGTCAGACATGCGAAATATTTTTAAAAGCTTTAGTAATTATTTAGTAATAAAGCTTTAGTAATTATACATTCAATAATAAAGATGGAACCTAGATTTCATACAATACATTGAACAAGAAAATACATTGAACAGCGGGAACCGGGCGGGCTGGGGCATGGGTCCTATCGTCCAGGATTAATACGACTCGCCTATTATAACTCTTGGCGGTGGTGGGGGTGGGTGGGCGGGAACCACCGCCACTTTAGAATGTAGAAAAAGAGGGGAAAAAAGGCTAAAAACCCCATAGGAATAGCATGGGAAGAAAAGCGAAAAAACTCACAATGTCAAGTGTGTTAAAAAAAAAGAAAAAAAAAAAATTCACACCGGAAGTAATAAGGGGACAGAATTGACTAGAAAAATACATTGAACAGCGGTAACCGGGCGGGCTGGGGCATGGGTCCTATCGTCCAGGACTCGCCTAGTATAACTGCATATTCATTTAAGAGACAGTATATTTAGAAAGTATATGTCAGACATGCGAAATATTTTTAAAAGCTTTAGTAATTATTTAGTAATAAAGCTTTAGTAATTATACATTCAATAATAAAGATGGAACCTAGATTTGCACGTCAGGAAAATGCATTTTGAACCCCAACTGCGAATTGCAATAAGTATTTTTGTGCCGTAATTTATTTGTAACAGAGAAGCAAAGCATCTCTAAAATGTTATCAATAAACTCAATGAAAAAGCTGAAAAACATATTTCATAAAAACGTATCAGTATATTTGGCTAAATAAATATTTTCAAAACATCTTTGATACGTCAGATTAAACATTCCAGGATTTTCATATACATCTAGGATATATCGAAGAAAATGAGGACAGGTGTGAAGCCAAAAAAAAAAAAGTACCTCAAACAGTTTACAAGTAACAAAGCAAATCACCGACCTCCACTCTCTTTTAACTTCTCTAGAGTTAGTATATCTTGACTTACACGCTATTCAGAATTGTAATTTTTATGTTTGAAGCCTGTAAAGCACACTTTGAGGGTGTTCTAGCAGTAGTGTTTTTTTCCGGAAACATTTATTTTAAAATAATTTCTTTTTAAGCATGCCATAATTTGCAACATTTTTATTCAATATCCACCAATGCATTTTAAATTTAACGGTTGCCTAATCAGTTCGAAGGTTGATAGTCTATTAAGTATATCACATATTACTTCTCACAATCATTGGTGAGCACTGAATAAAAAAGTAGCAAAATCTGCCAACACTGATGTATACTGCCGAAAGAATATTTCAATACAATAAGAGATAATGCAATGGCATAGATAGGAAATT
Organism: Salticus scenicus; assembly: GCA_963930645.1. NCBI lineage: Eukaryota > Metazoa > Arthropoda > Arachnida > Araneae > Salticidae > Salticus > Salticus scenicus. The sequence continues at coordinate 209,615,876 of OZ005659.1, read as the reverse complement.
AAAAAAGTATTTTGGAATAAAACCCTAGAATGTGGTAACTTACAAGAGAAAGAAATATGTCAGATAAAAAATGAAATTGAGGTACATGGAAAGATTTTTTTTTTTTTTTTTTTTTTTTTTTTTTGTCAATGAAATCGTATGTAATGCGAGTGCTTAAGTAGATACAAAAGCTAAAAATTTTTAATAACGCTATGCTGAAAAAAAAAAAAAAAAAAAAAAAAAAGTAGATCCCTGATACCATTTTTGCTGATTTTTATGAAAAATGACCTCCTGAATCCGAATATGACTATCATTTTACACAGTCACCCACCGTTTTCTGGAGACACCACCCCTCTCCCAATTTTTATCACTGTTTGGCAATTTTATGGCCATGAATTATGATTTGGAGAAAGAAAAAGAATTAATATAATATATATATATATACTCGTATATATATATATATATATATATATGTATATATATATATAATGTTTGATAAATAGCACTAATAATTGAATAAAGAATCTATAATTGTATAAAGAGGGGATTTAACATTTATTTAATTTATTTAATTAAAGGATGATAAATGAAGTGATTGTATATAACCACATGACTTGAAATGCTGTGACTGTAAATTAGGACTGTGTTTTAAGTACTGTTATTAAGCAAGTTATGCGCACATTAGGAAAAAAAAAATGCTATTTTTTAGCACTTAAAGGGTTAATATGCAATATCTAATGACTATATATATAGTATAGTGGGAATTTGATACTAAAGTTGAGAAATAGTAATCTGTATATATATTTTTTTTTTCTTAGAGTTATTCACTTGTGTTAAGGTCCGTTTTATAAGAGGAAACATTTTTAACATTCTTCTGAGCTCATTATTCGTTTAAGAATGTATATGCCAAAACTGCTATCAATCCCTTTAATTCAATAAATACTAAGGGCGATATACCTATAACATGTCGGCATGTATTTTTGTTAACTGCCTAGACGACACCACTGTATTTCTAAGATGTTTAACAGGCGTAAAATAGAATGTGTTTCTAGAAGATGGTCTTCCTGGTCTATTACAGCCTGTTTCATTCATCACTGATAAAGACGAGGTTGATGCGTTACAGATCCAGAACATACTTTTTTACAATCTTCCAATAGTTTCTGAATGTTACATAACTATGCATTTTCCGTTATTTGAATCTACCATCAGTTACCATAAACTCCCTGAAACAAGGTTTCTTTGGAAGTTTCGCCAGTTTTTAATTTTCTCATGTGAGTAATGAAAAGCTATACTTAAATTCAAGAATTTAAGATTTTTTTTTTTTTTTTTTTTTTTTTTTTACTTGTTGGTTCTAGTAACTATGTTTCTGTTGTTTATCTGCATTTTTTTCCGTTTTTTTCCCCTTATAAAACAGTATCGCTGTTTACATTTTCCTTCTATTGGAATTTACCTTATACCTACTGATGGTAATTTAAAGAACCATTTAAAACGCGCATAAAATCGAATTTATAGATGAAATGTCAAAGGGGTATTTTTCAAAATAGAGCATATATACCTCACATTAATCTTACTACATACCGCTACACACAACATGTAGCATTTTATCTTCCATAAATAATTTTATAGATTATTCTCGTTGCTTTTGCTTGATATTTTTCACGATCTTCACGTGGGACAGAAATAATTCCTGTATTACCTTATAAAATCTTCCACTAGTCTCGCAAAAAAAAAAAAAAAAAATAATAATAATAATAATAATAATAATATATATATATATATATATATATATATATATATAATGAACATAAAAGGTAAATACTTTTTTTACATTTTTTTAATGTTCAAATATTTTTTTTTATTCCACTATGTACCAGTGATATACTAAAACACCACGTCAGAAAATTTTAATTAATTACAGTGATGAGGTATAATTCGTATTGTATATATCTTTAAAAAGTACTCATAAATAACTCAACCTCTTCCCCGTAGATCCCGAGATAACTCGGGGGACATTTAACCTTCCACACACAACAGTGGCCAAAAACGTATTTAAAAAATATTTTGTATCTGTTTCACAATGAGATAGGTAAAGGGTTAAGTGCAACTATGCGTACTATTAATAATAAAAAAAGCACCACAGAACTGGTGTTTTAAAATAATAAGTACAAACGACGAATGCGTTGCCACTTTGCTTGCAGCACTCATACCTATTTTCTTCGTCTGACGAAGGATCGTGTATTCTTTTGACCCGAAATAAATGTTGTGAGTTCTAACATTTTATGGTGTTTATTCCCCGTTTTGCACTCATTATATGTACAATTGTGAATATTGTTCAAATTTATGGGGGAAAAAATATATACTTGAATAATAATTTCAGAATAATATTTTTTGTTTCAAATTTGCCTCTTTAGAAGTAAATTTTTTAATGTACGAAAAAGATATATATTTCGCCCACATCAATTTATACGAGGCAACCAATGTTTCCATTTTATGCAATGTCAATGAGAGTTTGCTTTTTAAGATATTTCATTATACGATAAAAGTTAATTCAAAGGAGAAAATTCTGATAGGGTAAAGAAGTTTTAAAATCCCGATAAAATATAAAATTTTATTGTGTATAAGGGAAAATAAATACACATTACAAAGTCATTGTACAAATATAAACTGCATATATATATATATATATATATATGTTACCGTTAAAGCATGAAATCCGTTATTTCATAGAATAAATAGGCATTTCATGAAATAACTAGACAAGTCAGTTAAAGTATATAATATTATTGAATTCTATGATTTAACAAGGTATTCTATAGAATAACGATTACTTGATCGTTTAAGCATGAAATGATTATGCATAATCGACGCTAAATTTTGCGAAAATTTAGACGTTCGAAATATTGGCTGCTGCAGTACAAAATTGTGCATAGGTTTCAGATTCATGCATTTTTAGATAGGGGTATCCAGTGATATTTTTTTTGGTTTACATGTACGCAAAGCGTACAGACGTTCGAAATACTGGCTGCTGCAGTACAAAATTGTGCATACTTTTGAGATTCATGCATTTTTAGATAGGGGTATCCAGTGATATTTTTTTTGGTTTTCATGTGCGCAAAGCGTACAGACGTTCGAAACACTAGCTGCTGCAGTACAAAATTGTGCATATGATTCAGATTCATGCATCTTGAGATAGGGGTATCCAGCGATGCTTTTTTTGGTTTTCGTGTACGCAAAGCGTACAGACGTTCGAAATACTGGCTGCTGCAGTAAAAATTTGTGCATACGTTTTAGATTCGTGCATCTTCAGATAGGGGTATCCAGTGATGTTTTTATTGGGGTTTTCGTGTACGCAAAGCGTACAGACGTTCGAAATACTGGCTGCTGCAGTACAAAATTGTGCATAGGTTTCAGATTCGTGCATCTTCAGATAGGGTATCCAGTGATGTTTTTTTTTTGTTTTCGTGTACGCAAAGCGTACAGACGTTCGAAATACTGGCTGCTGCAGTAAAAAATTGTGCATACGTTTTAGATTCGTGCATCTTCAGATAGGGGTATCCAGTGATGTTTTTTTTGGTTTTCGTGTACGCAAAGCGTACAGACGTTCGAAATACTGGCTGCTGCAGAAAAAATTTGTGCATACGTTTTATATTCGTGCATCTTCTGATAGGGGTATCCAGTGATGTTTTTTTTTGGTTTTCGTGTACGCAAAGCGTACAGACGTTCGAAATACTGGCTGCTGCAGTAAAAAATTGCGCATACGTTTTAGATTCGTGCATCTTCAGATAGGGGTATCCAGTGTTTTTTTTTTTTTCGTGTACGCAAAGCGTACAGACGTTCGAAATACTGGCTGCTGCAGTAAAAAATTGTGCATACGTTTTAGATTCGTGCATCTTCAGATAGGGGTATCCAGTGATGTTTTTTTTTGGTTTTCGTGTACGCAAAGCGTACAGACGTTCGAAATACTGGCTGCTGCAGTAAAAAATTGTGCATACGTTTCAGATTCGTGCATCTTGAGATAGGGGTATCCAGTGATGTTCCTTTTGGCTTTCATGTACGCAAAGCGTACAGACGTGCGTGATAGTGACTGCTGCAGTACAAAAGTTTACTTAAAATCATGAAATTCAAAAATATGTAAAATTGTGTACTGCAGCAGCCAGTATCACGCACGACTGAACTCTTTGCGTACACGAAAGCCAAAAAAGGAGTCACTGGATACCCCTATCTCAAGATGCACGAATCTGAAACGTATGCACAATTTTGTAATACAGCAGCCAGTGTTTCGAACGTCTGTACGCTTTGTGTACATGAAAACAAAAAAAACATCACTGGATACCCCTATCTCAAGATGCACGAATCTGAAACGCATGCACAATTTTTTACTGCAGCAGACAGTATTTCGAACGTCTGTACGCTTTGCGTACATGAAAACAAAAAAAAAACATCACTGGATACCCTTATCTCAAGATGCACGAATCTGAAACGCATGCACAATTTTTTACAGCAGCAACCAGTATTTCGAACGTCTGTACGCTTTGTGTACATGAAAAACAAAAAAAACATCACTGGATACCCCTATCTCCAGATGCACGACACTAAAACGTATGCACAATTTTGTACTGCAGCAGCCAGTATTTCGAACGTCTGTACGCTTTGCGTACATGAAAACCAAAAAAAAAACATCACTGGATACCCCTATCTTAAGATGCACGAATCTAAAACGTATGCACAATTTTTTACTGCAGCAGCCAGTATTTCGAACGTCTGTACGCTTTGCGTACATGAAAACAAAAAAAAAACATTACTGGATACCCCTATCTCCAGATGTACGAATCTAAAACGTATGCACAATTTTTTACTGCAGCAGCCAGTATTTCGAACGTCTGTACGCTTTGCGTACGTGAAAACCAAAAAAAAACATTACTGGATACCCCTATCTCAAGATGCATGAATCTGAAACGTATGCACAATTTTTTACTGCAGCAGCCAGTATTTCGAACGTCTGTACGCTTTGCGTACATGAAAACCCAAAAAAACATCACTGGATACCCCTATTTCAAGATGCACGAATCTAAAACGTATGCACAATTTTGTACTGCAGCAGCCAGTATTTCGAACGTCTGTACGCTTTGCGTACATGAAAACAAAAAAAAAACATCACTGGGAACCCCTGTTTAAGATGCACGAATCTGAAACGTATGCACAATTTTTTACTACAGCAGCCAGTATTTCAAACGTCTGTACGCTTTTCGTACATGAAAACCAAAAAAAAAACATTACTGAGTACCCCTATCTCAAGATGTACGAATCTGAAACGTATGCACAATTTTGTACTGCAGCAATCAGTATTTCGAACGTCTGTACGCTTTGCGTACATGAAAACCCAAAAAAACATCACTGGATACCCCTATCTCAAGATGCACGAATCTGAAATGTATGCACAATTTTTTACTGCAGAAGCTAGTATTCCGAACGTCTGTATGCTTTGCGTACATGAAAACCAAAAAAAAAAAACATCACTGGATACCCCTATCTTAAAATTCATGAATCTGAAAAGTATGCACAATTTTGAACTGCAGCAGGCAGTATTAAGCACGTCTGTACGCTTTGCGTACATGAATTTATGATCAATTAATTTATAAAATAATTTTGAAATTGTTTACTTTATACTTTAACGGTCTCTCATTAGTTATTTCATAGAATAACTAGTTATTTCATAGAATAACAAGGTAAAATATGAAATTTTTTATCTATTATATACTTTAACTGACTTGTCTAGTTATTTCATGAAATACCTAGTTATTCTATGAAATAACTGAATTATATACTTTAACGGTAACATATATACAGTGCAATCACATATCCTAAAACTAGCAATGAGAGGACGCGTCCAAAATGTTGTAGGGATGCCAGCGTGACCGACAGTTTGAAATTTTAACATCCAGTAATTCCGCACTCTGTTATCACTCATTTTTTCTGAGTCAGGTGACTGTCACCCCTATTTTAACATGGGACTCCTTGAGTCAGCACGTGCGCAGATGCTTCCATGGTTTCATCAATTGTGGTCAAAGAATGTACATATTGTATCAAACTATTTTATTAATAATTCGTATCCTTAAACGAAATTTACATTTTTAGTACAAAAAAATAGTAAGACATTTTATTTTATAAACTAATTTCATTGAAATGTGTTCATTAAAACGTTGATTGTCTACCAATTTTTAAGAAATAATAAAGATATTATTTTTAAAAGGCATATTGCTGCAAATCAAATAAAAAGACACGTTCCTGTAGCGCTTATCTTTCTTATAAGTGTATTTTGAATTTTTTATTTACAAAAATGTAACTAGAGGGCACCTGAAGACAATGTACAAATGTGTAATTATTATTTTTGTTTCAATTTCATTTCTGCATTTTTCGACAGTAGAGATCATTAACCCCTTCAATTAACCTTTATTTACTTCATTTGCATTTAAAATTAAACATGTAATGTAATTTGATATTTCAATAGACCATTCATTCGTTTTTTAATTGAATATTTTAAGTTACATAACGCTATCATCATTATCTCAGATAATATTGGGTAAACACAAACTGAAATTTAGAGATTCGAAAGTAATTTTAAAAATTGAATCCTTAAATGTAAAACTACATGCGTGTAATTGCTTTTCCTTTATAAAATTCATTACAAATTTATGGAACTTTAAGCTTTTAGACGTCTTTAGTGATTCAAAGTAGAGTTTACAATTTACATATTCCACGACGTATATTTGAAAGGATTCTGTAAATGTGATTTTAGTAGAAGACTGTAAAGTTTGTTTCAAAGTTTTATTATAAAGTCTATTTTCAAACCCTATTTAAACAATCCATGTTGAATTGTTTTCCTAAAAGGTTTCTTTTATTTATATATTTTTTATTTTATTTTATTTTTAAAGAAGTATTGCTTAAAAATATTAGGATTGCGTAAAAGTATTAGATAAATTTCATTAAAAAAATACATAAATTATAGAAATATTAATATTATTAATAATAATAGTAATAAAGTTCTTTTTCAAACATATATCTAATATAAAACGAATCCCTCCGATAAAAAAAAAACTAACAAATACCACTTCAACTTTAAAGTCTCTGTAAATATATATATATACATATATATATATATATATAGAGAGAGAGAGAGAGAGAGAAAACGTACATACAATGGTACATAATATATATATATATTAAATCGCATTCATATATTATATATTATTCTTATTCGCATTAATATATTATTCTATATCGTATTCATATATTATTCTTATATTTCCTAGCTTGATATATATATATATATATATATATATTTACAGGGTGATCGTAAAATATCTGGCAAAAATTTAAAGATGTTTAGCGGGGACTAATATAAAACGATTGGCAACGCAATCGTAAAACTTATGCATCAATAAACCCTCTCTTAAATTTCTTTTTTTAAGTACCTTAAAAAATGGACTGATATACACACATGTAATTCAATGTTAAATAATAATTCAGATTTAATATTGCAAATAAATTTTCTTTGAGTTAACACAAATATAATTATGCTTGCAATATGAGATCACTTACATCTATATTAAACATATTACATCATTTCTTAAACTATCACACACTTTAAAGTATGATAAATCAGAAATTGTACATTAAGCTGAATAATCATGAAATATTAAGTAAAATGGTGATTTTAACTTATATGCAAAAAGAAAAAAAATAGGAAAGAGAATTAGAAAGTGCACGATTATATTTTAAAATTTTTCTTTCTATCGAAATATTATATGTTATATAACTTACATACTTCCTAAATATTTAATAAATATTTTGGTAAAGATTTAGCTTTTAATTATACTCAACAGATATTAATATGCAATATTTATTCGTTTTAGACAAAAATCATTATTTCGTATTCGTATCATAAACGGTTATAAGAAAAATTCAGTACTGATAAGTATAAAGGATTTAAGTCCATATTCTTGATTTTTCAGGAGACGAAAAATAAAGTTAAACTAACTAAAAACTAACCAGAAGAATCGATTAGGAAAAAGGGATTGGGTTGATTTATACCTTTTATACCATTCAGTGATTGTCAATCTTCATTTAATAAACGAAAAAAATTGAATTAAATATTTTATACTAGAGATTAATGCTAAATTTCTGAGTTGAATCTTTTTTTACCAATGGATTTTCTCAAAGACTAAATGACATGGATTTAAATCTTTTATACCAATCGATAGAGAATTTTTTTCTGAGTCTGACTATGTACTTAACTCAAAATCGACATTTTTGGACTTAAATCCTTTATACTTATCATTACAGAATTTTACGTTTCGGATCCGCTCTTGAAAAATTGTACTGAAATGGAAATGTTCTGCAAAACAAATCTTCTCCCTTTTTGAAAAAATATTTTGAGTCCGATAATTAGACTGTTGATTTAGACTTTTCTGAATCTCATTGCGAAAATGAGATCCATTTTTCACACTGCATTTTTTCTGGCAAGAATATGAGATAAGACTTAACTTTAAATTAGATGCATAATAGTAAAAAATCTAAAAGATAAGGAAAGAATATTTTTAACAATCTAATTATTTAAGATTATTACCTTTCATCTCCAATACTTTCATGAATTTTTCATTTAAATTATTGACTTTAAAATATTTTTAAACTAGTTTAATGGTTTTCGTAAAAAATTATTTTTTCCCTTGCTTTCTCAAACCTTGTGATAAATAAGTTTTATTCATCTATAGCATAAGGAATAAATTTGAGATTTTTTTTCTTTTTGTTTCATGTTTACTGAAATTGTTGTGTAGAAAAGAGTTGTCCAGAGATTTAAAAACTGTTTGCATATGTCATAAATCATAAAATATTTCAGATTTTGGCTATATTTTATTCGCTATTAAATGCATCGTGCGTATTAATTATTGAATTGCACTTTAGTTATACATTTGTTTATCGATATTATTAAAAGAAATTAAAAAATCCCGTATAAATATGTTAAGTATATAATTAAAAAGAATTTAAATGGTTAGTGTATTGCCAAATTTCGATTATCTTTGGTTAAAAATGTATTTTAAAGCATTTTTTAAGGTGCCTGACTACCTTTAAAATGCAATTTTAGGTCATAACTCCGATTTTTATGTTTAGTTTAGCATTAAAGCCTGACATTGTAGCTTTCTAAATCAGTTTGAATTTCGTTTCTATTTTGCTTAGAACTTGAGTTACAGGGATTTTAATATTAGTCACTAGCAAGTTTTTGAAACCGAAATTGACCTAAATGTTTCTTTCCATAAATGTTTTACTCACTATAAGCATCCAAATTTGTTACTGCATATAAAATGAATTTAAAAAAGAAAATAAAAAACTTTGAAATAAATCCGGAACTTATTAAAAATATTTTTTGTTTAATAGGTAAAATCTGGTTTTTAAATTATGTTTTCTGTTTTTTTTTTTTTTTTTTTTTTTTTCAAAATGAGATTTTTAACATTTTGCTTTGTTCCAAAACATCATAACTCCAAAAGTTATGATTGAAACATTATGAAACTTTGACAAAATACTCTAGAAGAGTTATTTTAGGGATTGAACTACTGCAATGAATCTAGTTAAATATTTGTTTTTGCTTTTTTTCCGATAAAAGTTATAAACTGGTAATATATATTCATAATTTTTCAGCCTGTAAAATGTTATCTTCTCTAAAATATTAAATTACATGGTTAGAGTTTTGAGAATAGTTCACTCCCTTAAGACCTTTGAATAATCAAAATAAAATTTACAGAATAAAAATTTATTTAAATTTGACTTATGATGTTTTGAAAAAGTGTTTTTTTTTTTTTTTTTTTTTTTTTTTTTTTTTCACAAATTTTATGTATATTTTGAACCTAAATATCAAAATATTTTTAAATTTGCATAATTTTTCAGGTTATTCAGAGTTTTTAACCGCAAAGGTTGAATTCTTGCGCTACAGCAAGAAATTATATGTAAATCATAGTCAGCGGTATTTTAAGATTAAATACGGGTTAACTACAACTTATTCTATTATATAATGCACATAAATAGGCAATTTTTCAATTATTAAGAGAAAAAAATCACCTCCGACAGTCGGCAGGCACCTTAAGGCGAAATGTGGCGTTTAATTAAATAACACTTTCTTTTCAGAATTTATTTTTTAAGTAATTTAAAATACTACATGCACAAATTACACTATTTTTTTTTTAATTTAACTTTAGATGTAGGGTTTTATCAAACTTAAACTATTAGATTACTCGTAATTGTATTACTTCTAAGAATTACAATTCAAATAATAAAAACGATTACACACTTCAGTTTTTTGCACTAATGATATGAAAAAAAGAAAAAAAAATGTTTAACCTATATTTTATTAAGTTTGAGCCTTCTCTCAACACTACCGTTTAATTCTTTACCCAAATTGATAAAATATTTATGCTCATTATTAAATATTAGAAAAAATGTATTCCAAACTATTGAAAAAAGTCTTTTTACTTTACTCTTCGAAATTTATTGCCTTTAGTCTTTATTTTATTTATTTATTATTATTATTATTTTGTTTAATGAAGCATCCTTATATGATCTTAAAAACACTGCATTTTGACTCTTTTCATTTTTTTTTCTTTTTTTCTTTTTCTTTTTTCTTTTTTCTTTTTTCTTTTTTTCATTTTTTTTTTTTTTTTTAATGTTTATTACCATTACACAGATCTGTCGTTTAAATCTTCATTCCCACATTCAGGGTGCATAATTTTAACATGTAATAATAGTAAAAACTCATGGTCAGAATTTGACTACAGCCAAATTATATTTATTATATTAATAAGAGAAAGACTGCACTATGAAAATCGATTACGAAATTTAAAAAAAGAAAAAAAATCACCAAAAAGAAAATATTGAACGATCATAAAATTTCCATATTTCAATTAGATTGAATTTACATAGTGTAAAATAAATTTCAGAGCCAATGATTGAATTCTTGCGCTACAGCCAGAAATTATACGTAAATCATAGTCAGAGGTATTTTAAGGTTTAATACCCGTTAACAACAACTTAAACTGGAATTCTCACATGGAATCAATCACATAAATGCTGAAAAAATATATCTTTGTCGTATTGCGTTAGATCCTCAGTTTGGTTGCGTAAATTTGGAATAGTTGGCCCGGGCTGCGGGTTCCGCAATTGCCTTTTTTAAATTGCAGACTTATTTGACGGGAGACCAACCTGGTGAGCATGCAGGCAATGAAATTAATATAATATATAGAGGAGCATGTTGTGTTGAAATTGCCGTATGTAGGCGTGCGTTATCATTCTAGAAAACGTCATCATTGATCTATGTCACAAATAGGACTTCAACAAGTTGAATTCAGATATTTATGTAAAAAAGTACTATTTAAAAAGTGCCCTCCCCAATGTTGTCGGAAGGAAAGACTGCATGTCCGCTCAGAAAACGCCTTCTCGAACGTCGTATTTTTAGCAATTTTTGAGCCCACGTCATGGTTTTTCTTATACCCTTTCGACCATTTAGTGCCTGCGGTTTGTTTCCAGACGTTATATGATGCCAACATATTATCTTGTAATATCTTTTGTAAAACCAAGACAAGGAATTTTCATGCTCAAATTAGAAAGTAAATTGTAACTACAGAGTAAAAGAAATGTTACTGTTAACATTTTTTTCTGTGTAAAATAATATAAATTTAAAATGAGTTGGCAAATGGATGATAATTTTCTAACGCCCTAATAGTTTTATAATTTCCTTCTCTTTTTTAAAATATTCATTTAAGTTGATTATTTCATTTATTTATTTATTTATTTATAAACAAAGATTATGTATGAAATCAAGCTCGATATTTTTTTTTCTGTTCAAAAGAGTATGTATATATATATATATTAAAAAAGAGATTTATTAATAATTTGTAAAATTTTAAATATTTAAAATTTTCAAGAATCAAGACAAAATTGTTCATGCTGTTATAATGAATTATAACTACTTGTTCGTTTTTAATATTTCATAATTAAAATCTCTATTCTGTAAAAAAAAAAAAAAAAAAAAAAAAAGGGATAGGTTTTCTTAACTATATTTATTTTAGTTTCAAAACGCTTTGTAATCACATGTATTGCACGTTAGGAAGATATTAAATTCTGAGAAGTATTTTTGGTCAAGAATTCATCGTATATATATTTCCTCTTGAGAATTGTAAGCAAACAAAAAAGGAGGCTTTTCCCTCGCTTTTTCTCTCTCGAAAGAGGTGTGTCCCCTCTCTTTCTTTCATTCATTGCTTCCGTGAGAAGCAGATCTGTGTTTTCTTGTTTCCAAGCGGAGTGAAAGGTTTCTTTTTTCCCGTCGCTGAAGGTCAGCGTGGAGGTGTGGCGGTCACAGCTGTTTTTGGGACTCAAGTGCAGTGAGGAATGGAGTAGGGATTCCGTAGAGATTAAAATATCTGTCTACCTGGGGGGGAGAAATTGAGGTATTGCAAGGTTTGCTGACTGTATGGGCGTGTGTATTTTGTTTGAGAAATATTTTAAATGTGGGCGTATTAAATTTTTATCTAGGAGGGACCAGGGGGAAAGTTTCGGTTACTGATAGCAAACGAGAGTTTTGTTTTGAGCTGAGCCTTGTGGCAACGCTTCTGGATTGGATAGAGCGTTTTTTTTTTTTCAAGTGCTTGCGTTTTATCGGTAAGCGACGTTGGATTCGTCCGAGAGATATATGGTCTTTTGTGTGAGTGGAGATTATTGTATTTTTTTTTGGTCTTGTTGAAGGGAGAGGGGGCCTTAGGGCCCCTTTCGTTCCTTGGGGGCCTTCCATGATTTTATTGCTATGATTCTTCTTCGGGTGGTCATAACTGATTTCCGCGCAGTCTCTCCTTACCATATTATCAATCTGAAGTTGCTGGGGCTCGGAAATCATATCCGATGCGTACGAGTTTCTGGAAAAGAGCGAAGTAGTGTTAACTAAGTGTGGGATACTCCACTCTTCTTTTGTTAAGAAGCAAGCTTTGGACATGCTGTATGAATTTCGATGTCAAAAATGGTCATCCGACGTAATTGAAAGTTTCATTTGATCTGCCGGAGCCTACTGCGTAGTTTCATTGACGGTGTCTTAAAGAAGTTACGAAATTGGTAGAGGTGCAATGCGGTCTGACAAGAAGCCGAAAATTGTGTGACCACTCCTGGCTGTCTGATAAGTAATAATTTGTCATTTTTACTTTACCCTTTTTCTCATAAATATGTTATTGGAAAAAAATTTTACACTGCCTGTTTATTTATCACCTGTCGGTATGGAAAGAGTTGTTACCAAGAAAGATTTTGTATTGTGATGAATATCTTAATTAATACTAAATATCTTAAATAATACCTAATTAAAAATTTTACACTGCCTGTTTATTTATCACCTGTCGGGATGGAAAGAGTTGTTACCAAGAAAGATTTTGTATTGTGATAGATATCTTAATTAATACTTATAGCAAAATTCATGTTATGGAATGTGTTATAAAAACCAAAATATACCTTTCAATAAATTTTTAAGTTTAAAAGCTAATTTTTACTTGTATGTTTTTATTTAGATATTACAGTCCTTTTACTGTGTTAATTGAAACTTACTTATAAAAAATATGGAGATTTGTTTTTATAATTCAGGATTAGTCTTTGGGGAGCTAAAGGAAATGAAAGCGTAAAAATTCTCTTATTGGAAATGATTGTTTCCATTCGAGCTGGGTTTTTGATTTTTGTACTCATTAGAGCCTAGAAAAAAAATTGAGATAAGCTAAATTAAGAGTTAATTCTTCGGTAGAATGTTAGTCCGTATGTTTTATTTCTTTTTATTTTCCTTTGTGTGTGGTGAATATACTTACTGTATAATCTGGAATACTACTGTTTTAAAATCTGCATTTAACTTCTTGTGAGTCAGTATTTGGGACTTGTGTTGTTCTGTATATTCACCAACTGTTTATTTTTTTTTATTATTTTGTGGGAGGTGGAAAATTAGTTCTAAAATTTTCAATGTAACTGGGCTTAAAATGCTAAGTAAGGTATTTTGGATGACTAATGAGTACTTGTAAACGTTTTGTACTAAATTAATAAAAGAATTATTCTAACCACTATACGATTTATTTGTAAAAAATTAAAGCTAATAAATTAATTTATGAAAGCTAAAGTCTCCATAATAAATGGTGCCTCTGGGAAAATGTAAGGGAATTTTTTTTTGCTTTTTAGGTTTCTTTTAGTTGTGGTGCCTTCAAAATTTTTGTTAAAGTCGTTTTTTTTTAATTAGCTCTCTTATTTGTGGTATATCTGATTATTTGTATTCTTATATGTGTTTTTTTTTTTGTTTCAATTTCTATGTGCCATGCTGTCCCTGGGGAGAGAAGTGACTGTAAGAGATACACAAATTACCATAGAGTCTAATGTTGATGAAAATGCCTTGGGCGGTAGTTTACTTGATGAGGTCAGCGGTGGTGAGTTACCACTTCCTTTTTTTCACTATCAATAATCTGAAAAATTTCTTGAATATAACTGTCTCATATGTTTAAAAAAAATTATTTTGGATTTTATTAACTTACATGTGTGAAAATGTTTTTAAGGAGGAATTTTTATATTTAAGTAAGTGCTATTAATTGTCTGGGAATAGAAAATTTCTGTGGATGTTTCACACATTGAAAATAGGGTATGAGCAATGTATGTGGAAAATTTTCAAATTTTGTGCAAAAAAAAAAATTGGCTTGGAAGTAAGATAAAAATCCCTCCTTATAAAATTTTTTTTTGGTTTTGTTGACAATGGTGATATATGCATATAGTATTGTGGTTTTTTTGTCTATACATGTACACATACATATTTCTTCTGTTATCTTTAAAATTTTTTATGATGAAAATTGTGTACATCTTATTTGTAGTTAAAATCTATAATTGAAAAAAATTAATATATATATACATTATTTTGCTACTTCTTGATATATACACATTATTTCACATTTTTGATAAATATACTATATTTTTACCTTATGAACTACATTTTATCCAAATTAAGTCATTTGTATAATTTATGGGTGGTAATTTCAAAACAAATTATATGTGAGGTGTCTGCCTCTTTTATGGAATTTAGGAAGTTTTTTTTTGTAGAAAAGAAAATTTTTTTTTGGAAAATTTTTGTGAAATTTTGAACTTTTTGTGAGACAACAAATTAAACAAAAAAAAAAAAAAAAAAAAAAAAAGAGGAGATAGGAGTTATGATTGAAATTTTTGTCTCCTTGGGTAGAAGTTAAAAAAAAAATTTTTCTTCTCCCGTAGTTTTTTTTTAGAGTTAAATTGAAGGTGTTTTTGGTGTAAATTTTATTTTGCAAATTTGCGTTTGTATTTTGAAATTGCCACTAGATATATATATACACATATACATATTCTTATTAATTTATATACAAATAATGTTGTTTACACTTTTTACAACAAAGTAGTCTGTATTTTACAAGAGATTTATGAAAGAAAAAAAAATTGTTTTTAAGTTTGCAAAATATCTTACATAGTAAAATTTTTTTTTTGTGTGCTATTGTAAAATTTGTATGGACTATACATACTTGTGTGAAAGATACAATTGCTAGGACTTTATTTGAAGCTAAGCTGCAGTTAATTATTAGAGACATTTGATGACAGCTACCAACTGTGTTTTTATAAATTTTATGGTATTAGTAATTTTCGTTTAGGTTAATATTTTTTTTCTTGTTGTGGTCAAAAAAAAATGGTTGTAGAGGAAAGTACAGATCAAGGTGGGGCAGGTGGGCCGACTAACACAAATGGCCCAAAAGGTTTGGTCGGTGCAATTATTGCACAGGACCCCGAAATCGTTACGTCCCAGAGAAGGGGAATTCTCTTAGATAAATTGTCGTTTATACCAATTTTCACCGGAGGTGACCCTAATTTTAGTGTAAATGATTTTTTGGCAAAAGTTAAGGAATTTGCTACATTTTTACTTTGGAAGCCGGAAGACTATGTCTTCGCCGCATCTCACAGATTGGCTGGTTCAGCCCTGCGGGTGTTTAAGACACACCAGGACAAAATCAAAACTTTTGCTGACTTCGAAAAATTTTTGAAGGACAGGTTCGGGGAGAAAAAGGATATAGGTGAAATTTTCAAGTCTTTTTGGAATGTCATGCAGGATGACAAAACGCCGGTCGCCGATTTTATCGCGAGTGCGCGGTGTAAAGCTCGTCAAATTGTCAAGGCTCAGAAAATTCCTGAGACTAGTTGGACTGACACCGAAAATGAGTGGTTAATGGCTATGCTGATGAATAATTTGAGACCTGAAATTAGGCGCGGAGTTGTTGCCAGGGCGCCAGTAACTATCGAGGAACTTGAGGCGGTCGCTTTGGCGGAGGAAAAGGCATTTAAGGCGGTGCAAATTCAGCATTCACCCCAAGAATTTGAGCTGGCTTGTGCAGCTCAGTCCTGTGCGCAGCAAACTGCGTCGGAGGCACAAGCGCAACAGCTAAGCAGCCTCACAAGCATTATCGCTGATCTCACCGACCAAATTTCGAAACTTAGCACTAAAGTGCAAAATTTAGAGTCAAAAAATCAGTCCAGGCCTTCGCAAGAAAATATTAGACTAACCCTGCGAAGTAAAAGTGAGGTCACATGTTACAATTGCGGCTACAAAGGGCATTATAGCAGGGAGTGCCAACTTCCCAGGCGTCCTCGAAATAACAGAGAGGATAGGAGGACAAGTGGTAGAGGTGGATACAGTGGTGGAGTGCAGGATAATAGGGGGCAGCAAAATGACAGTAATGGGTATTTAAACTAATAGGGGTCTCGCCGAGCAGGGCAGAGGTGAGAGACCCTCTTGATGAAAATTTACTGCCCAATAGTAGGGAGGTGTCTTTTAGCAATTGGTCAAAAGGGGTTCAGGGAAAACTTCCTATAATCGAATTTAACTTTAACCAGCATAACTACTTCGCTTTGGTTGACACGGGTTCATCTTGTAATTTGATCTCAGAACATACTTTAGAGGGGATCAGTGTAAATAAACAACCATGTTCTGTGGGATTGAGATCCTTGTTAGGGGGCGAGGTAGCCTTGAGGAACAAGTGCAATATAAAATTTAATTTGGGTGAAAAGGCATTCGAGGAGTCTTTCATTATTAGTGACGGCGCTTTGTCGCCAAATTTTCAAATCATCTTGTGTGTCCCATGGCTCATCAAAATGGTATTAAGATGGATTTTAAAAATAAAATATTGGGGAATGGGGAATGGGGAATTTGAAGTAAATTTTATGGCAAATCAGTTTGAGTCTGTAAATTTTTGTGAAACTCTGTATAAACCTGTAAATATTTATGCAAAAAGCAAGTATGTTGTCCCGGCTAGGTCTGAAATGTTTGTAAATGTAAAATCTCAGGGTATTAATAATTTTTCTTCAGACTTAGTGTTTTTGTATCCAAACAGAGTAATAGCAGATGCTGCTTTAATTGGAAATGCGGTTTGCCCAAATAATATGAATGAGTTAGTAGTTAAAATAATTAATGTTAGTGACTCCCCTGTACATATCAACAAAAATACGCATGTTGGCTTTATGGAACCAATTTTCGAGAGTCTAGAGGAGACCTCTCATTGTGCAGAAGTTACCGAGGTTGGGGATGTTGATCAAATTAATTTAGAATGGAGCACAAAATTTAATCTTGAACATTTGGATGAAAACTTAAAAGCGCGAGTTAAAACCTTTTTAGAGAAAAACAAAGATGTTTTTGCAGCGTCGGTGTTCGATCTTCTCGGTTGCGATACGGTGATGCACAACATCAGAGTAGCTGATAATGTGCCGGTTAAGTGTAGTCCGTATCGTGTACCATACAACCTTCGTGCTGAAATGGATCAGCAAATCAATACCTTAATGGAGGCAAATATTTTGGTCCCGTCTAATTCTAATTACGCATCCCCCGTTATTTTAGTAAAAAAAGCTGACGGCTCTTTTCGGCTCGCGTGCGATTTCCGCCGCCTCAACAAAAAAATCTTAAGTGACAACTACCCCTTGCCTAATGTCAGTGAAACTATAGACTCCCTGTCTGGCGCCAAATATTTTACGACATTAGATTTGACAAGTGGGTTTTTTCAACAGAAAATCCCGGAGGAGCAACAGCATTTAACAGCCATTGTCACGCACGACAAATTACTCCAGTGGACCAGGAGCCCTTTCGGATTAAAATCTTCTCCTGCGGCATTTCAACGGCTGATGAATGTCGTTTTGAGTGATTTAAAAAGTTTAAATATTCTTATATATATAGATGATATCTGCGTTGCCTCCTCCGATGTAGAGTCCCACTTGCACAAATTAAATTTAGTCTTTAATCGCCTCAGAGAAAATAATCTAAAATTAAAGCCATCAAAATGTAATTTTTTTCAATCAGAGATAACTTTTTTAGGTTTCAGAGTCTCAGACGGTAAAATTTTCCCGGCTAAGAAAAATGTCGAGGTTATTGACAAATTTAAGCGACCTACAAATCGTAAACAAGTGAGGTCTTTTCTGGGCTCAATTGGCTTCTATAGGCGTCACATCAGTGACTATTCGAAACGGACCATTAACCTGACCAACCTGACTAAAGAAAAAAATAAATTTGTCTGGAATGAGGAGGCTGAGGCAGAGTTTAGAGACCTTAAGGAAGCACTTGCTGAGATTCTTTCCCTTCGTTTGCCTGACATGTCAAAGGAGTTTATTATTTTTACCGACAGTTCTGCAGTTGCAATGGGATCTGTCTTGTGCCAGGAGGATGAAACTGGTTTTCCACACCCTGTAGCTTTTGCTAGCCGAAAACTTAAGGAGGTTGAGAGTAGGTACTCAGCTACTGAAAGGGAGTTGTTGGCGGTGGTTTGGGCACCCAA